>OX371260.1:89167570-89587218 GCA_947311025.1 Lypha dubia | reverse complement strand
GTAAGACCATCTGTGCCTAGTCTACTGCCTACTGTGCCGCAGTCTTCATGAGGACCGAAGAAGACGCCGGTAATATCAATAGTAGTTTGATAATAGCCAAAACCAAAGTCGCACCCCTGAAAAGAACCACTATACCCAAACTGGAATTATGTGGAGCCCTACTGTTGACAACATTAGTTAAAACGGTAATAAAGTGCCATGAACTCCACGAACTATATTTGTGGATGGATTCAGGAATTGTGCTAGGATGGCTGCAGAAAGACACCACCACGCTGCAAACGTTTGTAGGAAATCGAGTTTCGCAAATCCTCAGTGCGACAAGCCTCCACCAATGGAAACACGTAAACACCGAAGAAAACCCGGCAGACTTAGGAAGCCGTGGCTGTAGCCCACAAGAACTCCAGGACGAAAGCCTCTGGTGGAATGGGCCCACATGGTTTCGACAACCGATCGAAAATTGGCCAACCACCCGCACCTTTGATCCGGTCGACTTGAAAACAAAAGGGCACAAAAGGCCCCCTGCGCTGCGGGCAGAAGAAAACGAAATAGATTCTAATTTTCATTTAAAGGCGGACGTAGAAAAAATAGACGACGTGCTAGTAGATTTTTCTTCGCTCGACCGAGCCCTACGAGTAATCAGCTATCAGTTAAGATTCATCCACCGTCTTATGCATAAACCAACTTCACCCGAAGCCTTCATCACGGCCCACGAAATTGTAGCAGCAAAGAATAAGCTCATCATTATTAGTCAGCAAATTTACTTTAATAGTGAATACAACAGCCAATGCCGGTGTCAGCATAGGAATGGCACTAACGGACGTCGCCTAATGTAGGAGGAATTGAGTGGTAAACCTTTAGAAACAAGCTCCCGTAGAGGCTTACTGCTCTTCGCCGCTCACTGATCAAGTCCTTCTACGCCAGGCGACGTTTTTGTGTGCAGCCCCTTTTTACATCAACGCCGGTGTCAGCCAGCTTGCTGGACATTTATGGGAACTTGTTCCTACAGGCCAGCCGCCCACTGACCACTTCATCCTACCTCAGGAGAGCTCTATACTCTAAATCTTGGACGCCAATGATCATAATTTCTTATATGCAGAGTCTGTGGATAAATTTAAGAACGCTTGTAGTCAATCTACTTCTGGCATAATCAAGAAAAACGCTCACTCTAAAACTGAAAAAACGAACCATCACATGAATTCCAATGTTAAAAGTATTAACAATATAAATGTTTCCAATGTTCCGAAAAGAGCTGAACACGATTTAAAAAAGAACGTAAATACAACAATGGATTTTCAAGGCTCCTTAACATCAATAACTTCAGAGGAAGAGGATTTTATTCAGGTGAATAAACGCAAAAGGGAAGATATTAATATAGATTTGTCTAGCTATAATGTTAAAAAAAACTCATAATATTACACAATATAAGAAAATATCATTTACACAAGATTCACACAATAGGTTTTCGCTATTAGAAGAATTAGATTTGGAAAATGATAATGATAATGTGAACAGAGATTTGCCATTTGTTAAAAAACCCATACGTTTGGCAGAGAAATCTTTCTGTCCACCTATTTTCTTATTTAATGTTAACATTAAAAGCTTAGTTGAACAGCTTAATACTAAAGATATTACTTATAAAATTGTTAATAGGAACAAATATAAAAGCAAACTTTTTGTTAAGGACGCAGCTGTTCATGCGGAAATGATGCAATTATTAAGAGATAAAAAAATTGAATCATATTCATATACACCGACGGAATTGAAACGTGTCAGCTTAGTTTTACGTGGTATATATTACAAGACTGATTTGGATTTTCTCAAGTCTGAAATTAATTTATTAGTTCCTGAAACAGTAGAAAACGTATCGAAATTTTCCACTACATTCTCAAAGGAGAATGGTATCGACACGGGCTTGTTTTTGATAACTCTGTTTGCGGGTAAGTCAGCTTCAGAAATTACTGGAATTAAATTTATTTTAATCAAAAGATTTCTTGGGAATCTCCAAAGTCAAAGTTTCGTGAAATTCAATGCTGGCGCTGCCAACATTGGGGTCATACTTCTCGTAATTGTAATAGACCCTATGCGTGTGTCAAATGTGAGTTAGATCATGCCCCAGGAGAATGCTTAGTAAAGAGAATTTACCTTTTTGTATTAATTGCAAGCAACATGGTCACCCTTCTAACTTTAGAGGTTGCATTGCCTACAAAAAATATCTAGAAATGAAAAAGAAAGTAAGGAAACTGTTAAAGAAAAAAGACAACGAGTTTCTTCTAACGTCTTAAAGGTTGTTGAACAATCAAATTTAATTAATTCAAATAGGTCATTTGCTAGTTTGTTTGGGGAAAACTCCGCAGATTTTGTTAACAAAAGGCGAATAAACTCACCTTTAATAGAGGAATTCCTTAAAATTGCAAAAGCTATTTGTCAACCTGAAACAGTTTCATTGGAAAACAAAATTGAAAGGTTTATTCATCAATATAAATCTATGTCGAAAGACGATGCCAAAAAACATTGTTTGGCACTGTTGGTTGAAGTTAAAAATAATTATGTTCCATAATGTATTTAAACTATTGACTTTTAATGTTCGATCCCTCGTAGAGGTAAGTCGAAGAGTAGATCTTTTAAATATCTTAAAGAGATATGATATAGACATAGCTTTTGTCCAGGAAACCCACCTTAGCGGTAGACATAAGGTGATATTGAATGATTATTCTTTTGTTAGGGATAATAGCTTACAAGGTGTAGCTATAGCCATAAAAAAGTCTTTTAAGTTTACAAAAGTTTTTATTGATTTAGGTTTTCCTCATGTTTTATCTCTATTGAGGTAAAAATTAACAGTCAAGTTCAAAAGATTTTACTTGGATCTTTATATATTCCATGTAACTTTTGTACCTCCAGATTAAATTTGGGTTTATCTCGTTTAGCTAATATTTCACAGGACTTTGATATGTTTTTCATCGGTGGTGATTTCAATGCTCGTCATTTTTCTTGGGGGACAGAGTGGTTAATGCTAACGGCAACACTTTTTTTAATTTTTTGCAGCAAAACTCAATGAATTTTGTTCGCACGACAAGTCTTTCTCCAACTTTTCCAAATTCTTCTTCATTTCTTGATCACTTTCTCGTAAGTCCGAATTGTGTAAGCCATTTAAACCGTAATTTGGATGTGGTTAGTCTTCCAACATTTTCGGATCACATCCCGTTAAAACTTCACATAAAATTTCCAAATTTTGAAATAATTGTTACACTCCTTCATTATTTACATCTTTTAAAAATACGAATTGGGACAGTTTTCGTAATGATGTCCGACGGGATATTATTGCAAATTTTTCAGACTGTGAAAGGAATCTATCCAATTTAGAGATTGATGAGCATATCAATAAGTTTTCTAATATTATCAATTTGATCTCAAACGAATATTCAAAAAAAGTTAATTTTGGAGAGCGGAAGTTTTTGATCTCGGATAAAATAAAATTTTTATTTAGGGCCTGTTCGCCGATATCGAAGAAGTTCTTTCTTTCGAACAATTACATTTCAAACAAAAACAAATTCAATAATTTTGTTTTTGTTTTAAATGTAATTGTTCGAAAGAAAGAACTTCTTCGACATCGGCGAACAGGCAGTTAAAGTCAAATATAGTTGGCAAAGAAATTTAAAAAAAATATATCATCGTAATTTTAATCGGTGTGGATCTGATTATTTACTTCTATCGAAACAAATTCAATTGCTAAATATTATAATAAAGAGGCAGGTTGAATTATAACAGTCTAAGTTGTTTGAGGATAAGTTGAGAAAAATTAAACCGGGTCCAAACGCTCATAAAAACATATATGACATTATTGGGTACAAGAAAAAAGCTTTTGTAAATGAAATTTCCATAAATGGAATTCCTGTAGAAGATGATTTCCAAAAATTAGAAAAATTAAAAGACCATTTTTCGGCCATTTACAGTGACAAATCTTTTAATCGTGATGTATCTTTTATTAATGTTCAAAATGTAACTTCGAACTGCTTTGATCATTTATATCAATTCAATGAACTTTTTTCTTCTTTAAATGTTCAAGATAACATTATTTTTGTTACCTTAGATCAGGTTTCAAATTACATAAATAATTTAAACAATAAGAAATCAAGTGGGTTAGATAATATATCTAATTATATATTACGAAAACTTCCTTTAAAGGCATTGCAATTTCTAACTGTTATGTATAATAACTGCTTAAATAATTCCTATTTTCCTGATGTTTGGAAAGTGTCAAAACTTGTCCCGATTCGCAAGAAAAGTGGTGACAGTGAACTGGGTAATCTCCGACCGATCTCTTTACTCTCTAATTTAGGCAAACTATTTGAAACTATAATCCGAGGAAAAATGGATGTAAATGTAAATAGGTGTTATATTCCGGATTTGCAATTTGGGTTCAAATATCGCCATTCTACCTTAGATGCGTTACTGAAATTTCAGAATGATGTGGTTTTAAATCTACGTAAGCGTTATTGTACTGTTGCCATTTCTTTAGATATTGAGAATGCATTTGATCATTGCTATCAAAATGGAATTCTTTATAAGATGGGTGAAATTGGCTTTAGCGCTCCTTTTATAAAACTGTTCAAAAGTTTTTTTACTAATAGATCTTTTAAAGTTTTATTCAATAATAAGTTATCTGATCAAGGCATTATTAAATGTGGTGTTCCACAAGGTTCTATTTTGGCACCACATCTTTTCAACATATTTATGTATGACTTTCCCCACTTCGGAAGTGGGTCCACTTGCCTGCTATATGCTGATGATGCTTTATTATATGCAAACGATGAATCCCCAAATAGAGCATTGAATAAAGTTTCTGATCATTTGCGGGTTGTAAATCTTTTTATGATGACTGGGGAATAAAAATTAACACAACAAAGAGTGAAGCAATTTGAATCCGAAATGCTTCTGGTAAATGTAGAAGTTTTTTAGTTCCGCAGAGCAAGTTGCTTCGCCTTTTTCTTGAGGGGGTAGAAATTCCAATCAAAGACAATATTAGATATTTTGGTATTAATTTTAATAATCTTCTGAAGTTCAATAAACATGCTCGTGCTGTACTTGGAAAAGCATCTAAAGTAATGGGATTATTTTCAAGGATATTAAAGAATAAAAGCTTACAAATGAAAACTAAACTACTTTTATATAAAACTTGCATTAGACCTGTATTTTTATATGATTTTCCAATTTGGTTTACCATTTCTCCTACTGTATTAAAAGAATTTGAGATTTTTGAAAGGAAAGTTTTGAGGTGCTGCATTGGGGAAAACTTTCAATCACGGCATAAAAGATATTCAAATGCCTTTGTATACTCTAAATCAAAGATTATTCCTGTCGGTTTATATGTCTATGACGTGCTGAAACGATTTATGTTTAGAGTTTCGGATCATGATAACGTTTTTGTAAAAATAATATATGAGTCCCAAAATGTTTGTAGTTGGTCTAACATTAATTACCTTTCGCCTATAGGGTACTTAAATGAGATTCCTCCATCTTTTGATCTGAACACATCACTTCGTGGTGAATTTTATAATAGTACCACACCTGGTACTCATAGAGGATAACAAGTACTGTTATTTTTTTTTTTTTTTTATATTCTTTTTTGTTTGAGTTAACTAGTTCTTAAGTTTATTTTTAAGTTATTTTTAAGAACATTTAGGTGTGTTATGCTAAACTACCACCAAATATGAAAGCTTCGGGAGCAAGAGCGTATAGTTATTTTCTCTCATGTTTATATTTTCTTTATACCTAAATATGTACTTTCTTTTAAGCTTGGTGCTCAGACATTTTTTGTGAATTAAGATATTACATTATAGTCTTAAGTTTTTTTCTATCTAATATTGTAATAATTTTAAGGTTTGTTTGTTTTGATAATGAATGTATAAAAAGGCTCAACAAAATTAAACTAAAAAACTAAAACTAAAAAACTAGTGCCCTCTGGAGACGATAAAAAAACACATCAACGTGTTAATTGTGTGCGTTCAGTCCTGCTTTTTCGGGAACACGTATACGTTGTGGGCTCTGATTAATTAAAATCAAAAACTTTAGATATATTAATTTAACGTGTAATTATTTTGATAGTCTCCAATTTGATTGAAAAAAAATGTCAGTTGTTTTGTATCGAAGAGTAATGAGTATAAATTTGGCAGCACAGGCATACATCTTAATTTTATGCTCTGATATTTTTGTGTAAAAACAGTGTCAAACGCATATATTTTTTACAAAATTGCACAAGACGCCGCGAAGTCACAACAAAAATTATGATTGACGATTTTATTTGTACGTATCTCTTTAAACGACATAAACACGATACTCACACATATGCACTGATTGAGGTGTTTCTTTGATCGTCTCCTGGGCTCTTTATAAGTAGTAAATCAAACTTAATGCCGTGCGGGTGACGCCGCGGCACAGACGTAAACAGATATGGGAACGTTGGCAGGTGTCAAGTGGCCACATCATGTGGTGATAACCCTTAATTATGAGTAGTAAAAATATATGTGGCAATCTAAAAATTTAATAAGAAAAATAAAATTGGGGTTGAAAATTTTTGATTTTACTAAAATTGTTTAAAATTTATATATATGATTAAAATTTACAAGGCATAAAATAGTTTATCTAATTTTTCTGTTCTTTTTTTACATTTTTTCAAATATACCATATCGTCTAATATATCGCTGAAGTCTTTTTATATTTTAAATTTTGAACTTTTAATATAATTATTTAATTCGTATAAAAGACTGTTAATTTCATTACCAGTAACATCTTCTTTATCATTACTTTCATCTGAATTATTGTGGTTACTTTCAACATAAAATAATCTGGAGTATAATTTATTCTTTAGTTTCACTTTTTTAAGAATATTTTAAAAAACTTTCTTTGCTCGGAAAATTTCCAGAATTTAAAAAATATTATTAACGTATTTAAAAATTTTATACGTCCCTCATTTATTTTTATTTTAATACGTTTTCGTAAATCTGTTGCAAAAGAATTGTTAATTTTTTTGTTGTTGATCCAACAATTTTGTATACTTTAGGACACTTGTTAGATGTGACTTTGTTTGATTTTTGTGCTTGGTAAAATACTTCCAAAAACGAGCTAAATTTTTTGGCTTTTGTGTATTTCTAATTTATTCACCTGAGAGTGAAAACATAGCACGACTACTATGTAGGTAATGTACAGTTCGACAACAACCGCAAACATCCAAAATAATATGTATTTGGTTGATATAAAGTACTCGCTTTGTTTCATATCATACAAAAAAATTTAAACATTTTTGACGTATGCATTTTAAACTAAAAAAAGTTGTTCGATTAATTGACATTAATTAATCGATTTATTCGTTATTCGAAAATCGGCATTTTAAAATTATTCGAACAAGAGTTTCGTTTTGTTTGATCGATTCATCGAATTATTCTTAATCGGTTGACAACTCTAGTATACATACTTACATATGTAGAATGGAAAATCAACACAAATGGATAAGTTTTCAGCAGACAATTGGTAAGTAGCAATATTTTGAAATAAAAAAAATAATTTGTTGATACTAATATTTAATTATTCATTTATTTCGTTACAGGCATAACAATGCGAATGGCTTCACATCCTGTCGACTTTACTGGATGAATGGATATAGGATATAATCAGCATATGAGTTGTAGGTTTGTTTTCGTAAACATCTTTGTTGTTTTCAGTAATTACCACCTTTTGTCTACGTATTATACGTACAATATATAATATATAAGCACAACACAACCGATAACCATAATTGTTTATTATTTTCATACGATATTTTTATAATATCACCGAAAATTATTGGTGAGTACCTACATATCTGTGAATAAAAACTTAAACTACTTATTTTACAGCTTACCACCTGGACCGAAGTTACTATAAGGTCTATTGTAACGCTGCAGATCTGTTTTAAAGAAATTGGTCACCGGAAATGAAGCGAAACAAATAGTGAGTATACAATCTTATCTGAAAAGAATAATATTGATTATTTGTATAAAAAAGTTTACTTTATTTATATTTATAGCTCACCAATTGGACAATTTGAATGCTGCATACCTGTTTTCAAACGAATTGGCTACCGGATATGAAGGGAAACAAATTGTGATTATACAATATTATCTGAAAAGAATAATATTGAATATTTGTATTAAAAAGTTTACTTTTATTTATATTTATAGCTCACCAATTGGACCATTTGATTGCTGCAGACCTGTTTTCAAACGAATTGGCTACCGGAAATGAAGGGAAACAAATTGTGAGTATACAATATTATCTGAAAAGAATAATATTGATTATTTGTATTAAAAAGTTTAATTTTATTTATATTTATAGCTCACCAATTGGACCATTCGATTGCTGCAGACATGTTTTCAAACGAATTGGCCACCGGAAATGAAGGGAAACAAACATATTTTTATAATAGCAAGAAATGAATTATTAATTAAAGAATATAATTATATGTACATATTATATTTTTGAATAAACTTCACTTTTAAATTCACCTACATACATATATATAATAAATATGAAGCTGATTTTTTCGACATTTTCTAGTCTAGATCCATCATGTTTTGCTATAAACAGCATCACCTCTTGTAGGATGTGGTTCTTCACCACGCATGATGGTCTTGAGTAAGGAGAAGCTCAAAATGAATAAATATATATGCAATATTTATATTAGCTACACTCAGAGTTGGGCAAAATACATGGTTTGCGGTATTTAAAATACAAAATACTTGCTGATCATATATTTAAAATACAAAATACTTACACATCATGTATGTATTTATAATACAAAATACTTCCACGTCATGTATGTATTTAAAATACAAAACACGTATTTGTATTTTAAAAACGTATTTCAAATACATGTATTTCAAATACTGCCCAGCCCTGAAGATGTATTCACTTTACAGGTGGTGTTACTAACACAGGCTAACACAATTCTTGCTAGTGAGAGGCACGTACATACGTTGAAAATTGTTCGCCCTTGTGTTGACTCCCAATGCAAAAAGAAACATGTTATTTTTTTTATTGTTAAACTTGTTGTCGTAACAAAATAAAATCGCATTGTGAAAAAATGCTTTAGAATTGACAACTCTAAGAATTTGTATAGTTACGTTTTTTAGCGATTCTAGTTTTTGGTTATTGGTTTAACGCATGATACATTATAAATAGAGCAAAATGCAAACAACCATCAATAAAGGCCGTGCCGCACTATCCTACACAGTCGCGCGATTTGCAAAATATGACATGTGTGCTAAAAATGTATAGTAGTGTGGGCTAAAAATGCAACTGTGTGACAGATTTTTTGGCAAGTCGTGCGATTTGTCAAATTTTATGAAAATTTTCATAAAATGATAGTTTTCTTGCTATCAGAGGAGTATTTACTGTCAACCAGATGTTTTGGCAACAGATTTTTATGATAGTGTGGCACCTACAACACCATTTTAAAACGATTTTTTAAAGTCGGTCAGATTTTTGCAAGATTTTCCTGTGAATGAATCGTACGATTGTGCAGGATAGTGATGCACGGCCTTAAACTGACAAAATATATTTTGTTAACTATGTTTTTTAAAATACAAAATACTGCCATTTTTTGTATGTATTTAAAATACAAAATACAAACTACTTTTATTTATTGTATGTATTTAAAATACAAAATACAAAATACTTCCAGGACATGTATTTAAAATACAAAATACTTTCATGTTATGTATTTAAAATACAAAAACGTATTTGTATTTTAAATACGTATTTCAAATACATGTATTTCAAATACTGCCCAGCCCTGGCTACACTTACTCCTGGATTAAATAGTACTTTAACAAATTCATGAAGATTATCATGTATTTGTTTTTGTTTATCCTTGATGCCATCCCAGCAAACAAAAACTGAATCTTTGGAAAAAAAATCAAATAATTTCTAAAATAAAGCCAAAATAATAATTCAATCATTAATTTAATTTATATTAAATCATATTGTTTAATATAAATTTCACATGTTTGCTGGGAATATAAAAATAATACAATTCATGTAAAAAAAATAATAAAATATATGTATATAAGATTAGTTAAACATTAAAATTAATAAGATAAATATTAAGATAAATTTAGCGAATATGCATACAGTTTTGTAAACGTGTTGTGATTATATACATACATATGTGTCTTATATACATATAAATTTTCATGAGATCAGTTTGTTATGCTTTGTTAATGTTGTGTTAGTGAGAAAGTGAGGTATACCATTCATGTTTATATTAAATTATGTAAGTTAATACTGTACAACAAAGATAGTTAAATAAATTAATATAATTTACAAAACAAATATAAGAGATTTATTTATTAAATAATGATTATAAAGCTAAATTTATGTCATGAAATGAAGTTCTGAACTGATTTGGAAGGCTATAATGCCAAAAGTAGAACACGGAAATAAAACATAAGTGTATCCAGACGATTTTCTGTCTGGTCTCTATTTTGAATAAAGGTATTTGTGTAAAGAAGAAATAAAAAAAACTTGAAAACAATTTAATACTCCTCTTTAGAGCTTAACTAATGTTTCGAAATTAAAAAAATATTACTTTATTACGTTAAAATAAAAAAAATATATAAAATTATATATGGAAAAGTCTACTTGTTTGAGACGCATAATATGTTTTGCTTAAAATTTGGTTCCTTCAGCTTTGCTTTAAAATATTTAAGAATAAAATCAATTCTTATCCGAATAAACAGATTTAATATATCTTCATGTTTTACTATATGACAACACAAATACGATTTTACATGGAACAGTCCATCGTAAATTATTTTGTCGTATATTCCATCGGTGGCAGTTCTTTTTGAACAAATCGTGAAATTTGTCTTCTAAGTTTCGGAAATAGTCAACGAAGCCTTGTGGAGGATTAACTAAATGACAATTGTCGAATTGTTTTTCGTGTGTAAAATAATAATCTCTTGGAATTTTCTGTCCGTCTTCAAAGGTTGGTAAAGGGGAGGTATATATATGCGCTTTATGTAGTTTGTAATAAAAATAACCACATATGTAAACAAATACATTTCTTTCCAATACTATCTTTTCCTCATTTTCTAGACATTTATCATGAACATCCACGTCTTTAACGGATGGGCAGGGATTAGGTAAAGCATGAAATTCATCCCACTGAGTATTATTTTGGTCAAAACTGTATGCCAGGTCTACAATAGAAAAGTCCAAAATTTTTTCCTCTGGGGATACATGTTCACAGTTTCCATTAACAACTACATTAACGTAATGAAGCCCCCAACGCTTTTGAAATGTGCTCGAAAAATTTCGAGGTGTTATTCGGACGGAATTGCCAGAACCCTTTCAAATTTGACCGAAAAAGTGCTCTAGATGGTCTTGGATTAATCTACGCGTCTTTAGTCCCTGAAAACCTTCTTGTTTTAGATATGACCAAATACTTTTCAAGGTCGAAATTTTCGTACGCCAACCAAAAATGAATTTAAAAGTCTTTGTTATGTTAGTACCTTTTTCGTCTATAACTTTAAAAGTTTTAAGGCGTTTAGAGGCCTGTCGCAAAAATTCTAACTGGTCTTCTGAGCCACTGAAAACACGTAGTTCTGTACGACTATTAAAAATGTCAAAAAGGTCGTTAAAAAAGATTAAATACTCAGTCGTATTGAGATATGAGAGGGATTTCCTAGCATCTAGTTTACCTGAGGCTTGCAACGTGCGCATACCTTTAGCTACTGTACGACTTAAAACTTGAGCTGCTAAGGCAACTCTTATCGGCTGAAAATTATTTGGATTAATATGCTCCATACTTAACTTAGGAGCAAATTTTAATGAATTAGAATCAGTATGATAAAAGTGCTTTATATCTGTCCACGATATAAGTTTGTGGTCGAAAAAAATTTTGTGTTCTAAATTAAGGAGACAATTACGAGCACTTTTTAACAAATGGGGACTATCATGCATGAAAAAAATTCGTTTCTCATTTACTTCGAAATACGGCCGGTATTCACTTACTTCAACAAGTTTTGAAAAATTAACGAAATTGGAGCCTTGATCGCAAACGAACTGACAAGGTTTTAAGCCTATTGCTTGTAAATTGGAAATAACCTCAAATATATATTTTTTTCATTTTAAATCCTTTACAGTTACCCTGAACGAAGAAATATGATACTGCTTGCGACCAACTGTTGCCACCTGTACCACTTGCCATTATAACCATGCCGCTAGTCGCTACATTTCTAGAACGATTTTCGTCCCCGAAATCCTCTAGACCCACTATTTTATCTTTAAACCTATCATACTCTAGAAAGGTTTTCAGAGACACTTCGTCGCATGATACACTTACGTATTTTTTCTTCCTCTTGAAGTTCTCGCGCACGTAATTTCAACGCTTCAAAAGTGGCTTTTAAATTACCCGGAGACTTTGGCCAGTCCTTTACAAAGCGGCGTAAAGTTCTTACGTCAGGCCAATCTAATAATTTAGATAAATAACGGTAAACCAGAGGGGATAGAAAATATACCGCTAAGGAGATAAGTTTTAGCCCGAAGCTATACCGGCGATTTATGGCTTCCCGACAATGATTAGTTAGGCTATTTTCTAAACAGACCGACAACGAATTAGATATTTTAGAAGATATGTCGTTCTTCTTCTTCAACTCATTTTCTAAATTTTTAACTTTTTCGTTTTCTTTATCTAATTTTTTAGAATATCTAGCATTAGCTGCTCTGTAAAAAGAATTATCCGTTTTGCGATAAATAAAGAGTCTGGTATTTGTCCAAAGCAGCTTGTAATGTCTTAAATTTAAGAGGAGAGTCCCGAAATTTGTTCGTTATTATGTCTTCATTTATATTTGACACCGGCGTTTCTAAGATGGACACGTTTAAAATCGACTGTTCTGTTATAGGAGAAAAATTTAGTCGCGGCAATTCTACATTGGAAATAATTTATCTAGGCAATTTTTTATTAACAATATTCAGTTCAGAACATTCATTTTTTGGTACAGCAAATTTTGAAATTTTGTTCCTATAAATGAACTCCTCCGAAAAATGCCGACTACATGCATATAAACGCTTTAGATTTGATTTCACGCCTAAAATACGAAGCCATTCTGCGCGTCTAAAAATTAAATAAATATTACTAACCCATGCGCCAAAAAAATTATATAAAAATAAAGGTTAAAATATGATATAAATCTAATTATAAATGTCAGTTAATTTATTCTTTTAAAGATCCGTTTTCCAAAAAATATACGTTTAGAATAGGTAAAAACATTTACATGGTTTGGAGTAAAAATTATGAAATAAAAGACAGTCTATAAAAAAATTTTTAAAAAAATTAAAATTTAAAATATAGTTTTGCAAGTACATTGGCACACGACTTTTAAATTTAAAAACTTTTTAATGCAGTCTAAGAGCATAACCAATAAGCTATACAGAACTGCAAAAACATTTAAAATTGGTTTATAAATGACAAAATAAGCTATATGAAAGCTGTTGAATACCATGAGATTTTACAAAAATATTCTTCTCAAAGTTCTGATATGGGTGTCCAAATAAACCAAATTCAAAATTTAAAGATTAATGCCAGGAGAATGTAAAATTGTCAAACTTCTTAACATGTTTTTGCCATTTAAAAATTTTATAAATTCACTTCATTCTAATATTTATATTGAATCGTTTTTGTTTGCTACATCCACATCAGATTCCCGAGAGAAATATTTTTGGAAAACCTTTAAACGCTTTAAGTATACACGATATAACGATGAAAGGTCTATTTGCATCCATCAGACATGCCAACGCAAGAGCACGTCCGCCAATGATACCAATTACAAATATTGGTTCCACGTCCTGATACGCCTGTTATTTTCATAAACCAATAACAAAAACGTACCAAAGCAGTATTCACGGTGGAAAATATTACTGCTTTGGACGTATGGCACTGACGGGACGTTACTGATGTGTTAAATAGACCTTTTAAACTTGCACTTTGCACAAACTTTCCAATTGGTTTTCTTTTTACCAATTGGAAACAAAAAAATAAACACTATCACCTACCTTGTCGGATTCTTCGGAAAGCGATGAAGACTGTCCATATTTTGGCAACTCATAGCACATTTGCGACTCCTTAAAAGAAATAAAGTTTAGAAAATTTTTTAATTGTTTCAAAAATATACTTACATTTTCTTCGTTATTTTTCCTACAGAATATACTTTTTGGTCTTCTTCACTTCAGTTATCATCCATTATTAACTAACAGACAAGCTAACTGCCGCAAAATAATTAAGGAAATCTGTCAAAAAGTCCGCCAATACACGGATTTCCCAAAAATTTTGCTCCAATTTGCTGAAAAATCTTTTTTATTAAAATGTAAATAAAGAATTTATTTTTAACCCGTAGAACTAAAAGAGACAGACGTATGCAAAAAAATTGTCTGTCCTTTAATGTTTTTATGGTTATCATGGTGATGCCATTTGTACTTTTTTTGGTTCATGTGCACACCGCTAGATGGCCGTGTCCCTTCTGTTCATATTCTGTAGCCGCGGTGGCAGGTAGTAATTTAAATAAATTGATAACAACGAATTCCCTGAATAGTTAAAATTAGTTAAAATTTTTATTCTTAAATACAAACATTCAATCGATAGTAAAGTCGGAAATATTAATAGCAGAAAAAAATCAATAGCATCCCAGCACTAAGTCGAATACAATATTTGTTTATCTATATAAATAAAAATGAAACGTTGTCCGTTGCTAAGCGCATAACTTGAGAACGGCTACACCGATTTCGCTAATTCTTACATCTTATTGCTTAAAGTGCTCCGAGAATGGTTTATAGCACAAAAAATTTACCACAACCACTCTTACGCCTACTTTTTCTATTTATATAAAATCGAAGAAAGGCGCGACTGATTGGCTAATTTTTTGTTCTAATGTTCGTAATAACACAACTTATATCTATCTACATATATAAATAAAAATGAAACGTTGTCCGTTGCTAGGCGCATAACTTGAGAACGGCTACACCGATTTCGCTAATTTTTTCATATTATTGCTTAAAGTGCTCCGAGAATGGTTTATAGCACAACAAATTGACCACATCCACTCTTCGCCTACTTTTTCTATTTATATAAAATCGAAGAAGGGCGCGACTGATTTAGCTAATTTTTTGTTCTAATGTTCGTAATAACCCAACTTATATCTATCTACATATATAAATAAAAATGAAACGTTGTCCGTTGCTAAGCGCATAACTTGAGAGCGGCTACACCGATTTCGCTACTTCTTACATCTTATTGCTTAAAGTGCTCCGAGAATGGTTTATAGCACAAAAAATTGACCACACCCACTCTTCGCCTACTTTCTCTATTTATATAAAATCGAAGAAGGGCGCGACTGATTTAGCTAATTTTTTGTTCTAATGTTCGTAATAACCCAACTTATATCTATCTACATATATAAATAAAAATGAAACGTTGTCCGTTGCTAAGCGCATAACTTGAGAACGGCTACACCGATTTCGCTAATTCTTACATCTTATTGCTTAAAGTGCTCCGAGAATGGTTTATAGCACAAAAAATTTACCACACCCACTCTTACGCCTACTTTTTCTATTTATATAAAATCGAAGAAGGGCGCGACTGATTTAGCTAATTTTTTGTTCTAATGTTCGTAATAACCCAACTTATCTATATAAATAAAAATGAAACGTTGTCCGTTGCTAGGCGCATAACTTGAGAACGGCTACACCGATTTCGCTAATTTTTTCATATTATTGCTTAAAGTGCTCCGAGAATGGTTTATAGCACAACAAATTGACCACACCCACTCTTCGCCTACTTTTTCTATTTATATAAAATCGAAGAAGGGCGCGACTGATTTAGCTAATTTTTTGTTCTAATGTTCGTAATAACCCAACTTATATCTATCTACATATATAAATAAAAATGAAACGTTGTCCGTTGCTAAGCGCATAACTTGAGAACGGCTACACCGATTTCGCTAATTCTTACATCTTATTGCTTAAAGTGCTCCGAGAATGGTTTATAGCACAAAAAATTGACCACACCCACTCTTCGCCTACTTTCTCTATTTATATAAAATCGAAGAAGGGCGCGACTGATTTAGCTAATTTTTTGTTCTAATGTTCGTAATAACCCAACTTATATCTATCTACATATATAAATAAAAATGAAACGTTGTCCGTTGCTAAGCGCATAACTTGAGAACGGCTACACCGATTTCGCTAATTCTTACATCTTATTGCTTAAAGTGCTCCGAGAATGGTTTATAGCACAACAAATTGACCACACCCACTCTTCGCCTACTTTTTCTATTTATATAAAATCGAAGAAAGGCGCGACTGATTGGCTAATTTTTTGTTCTAAAGTTCGTAATAACACAACTTATATCTATATAAATAAAAATGAAACGTTGTCCGTTGCTAAGCGCATAACTTGAGAACGGCTACACCGATTTCACTAATTCTTACATCTTATTGCTTAAAGTGCTCCGAGAATGGTTTATAGCACAAAAAATTAATCACACCCACTCTTCGCCTACTTTTTTTATTTATATAAAATCGAAGAAGGGCGCGACTGATTTAGCTAACTTTTTGTTCTAATGTTCGTAATAACCCAACTTATCTATATAAATAAAAATGAAACGTTGTCCGTTGCTAGGCGCATAACTTGAGAACGGCTACACCGATTTCGCTAATTCCTACATCTTGTTGCTTAAAGTGCTCCGAGAATGGTTTATAGCACAAAAAATTGACCACACCCACTCTTCTCCTACTTTTTCTATTTATATAAAATCGAAGAAGGGCGCGACTGATTTAGCTAATTTTTTGTTCTAATGTTCGTAATAACCCAACTTATCTATATAAATAAAAATGAAACGTTGTCCGTTGCTAAGCGCATAACTTGAGAACTCCTACACCGATTTCGCTAATTCCTACATCTTATTGCTTAAAGTGCTCCGAGAATGGTTTATAGTACAAAAAATTGACCACACCCACTCTTACGCCTACTTTTTCTATTTATATAAAATCGAAGAAGGGCGCGACTGATTTAGCTAATTTTTTGTTCTAATGTTCGTAGTAACCCAACTTATCTATAAAAATAAAAATGAAACGTTGTCCGTTGCTTGTCGCATAACTTGAGAACGGCTACACCGATTTCGCTAATTCTTTCATCTTATTGCTTAAAGTGCTCCGAGAATGGTTTATAGCACAAAAAATTGACCACAATTAATATAAAATCGAAGAAGGGCGCAACTGATTTAGCTAATTTTTTGTTCTAATGTTCGTAATAACTAAACTTATCTTCTATATAAATAAAAATGAAACGTTGTCCGTTCCTAAGCACATAACTTAAGAACGGCTACACCGATTTCGCTAATTTTTTCATCTTATTGCTTAAAGTGCTCCGAGAATGGTTTATATAGAATTTGCTGTTCCGCTTCCTCAACGGTTTTCTTTAAGCTGTCGTTTTGCTGCTTCAAGATCCTGTTCACTGGGGAATATTCTTGTCTTTCCGCTGATATAGTTGGATTTTTTTGATGTTCCTGCAGCCCCTGTAATTCTTCTAACAAAATATCTATCTTTTCGAATTCGGTGATGTTCCCTTGGCTTCTTATTTTATGCTTAATTAATTCTGTATACTCTTTTGTGTTGTTAAGATACCTAATAAGACTCCACACTCGTTATAAAATTTCCCTTGACTCTTCTTGTGTTCTCTTTAGTTACGCTTGTAAATCCTCCATATGACTTAAATCTCCCTAAAATTTTTATCCTATCTATTTAAATATATCTTCTCACGTAAATGTAAATTCCCTGCCAACGAGCTGTGTGTACTCCTTACTTTTAAATATCACAATTTAAAAATTCTATTAAATTAATTACCAAATATACTGGTCCCATTTGCGTCGAGTAGCTTGTTTGGTCGTTGTTTGGTTTACCAATAGAATCGATACAACTTAAGGTAGCTAAAATAGCTAATTAAAACCTTTAGAAGTTGGTGCTATTAGCTTAAAAAAAACAACGAGTCCTTTTAACAATTATTATGTATTATGAAATTAAATTGAGCTAAAATAGCTTTCCAATATCACAATACCTTTTTCCTGGTCGAAATGTATCAAACCTGTACTCTGCAAATTGAACTACCGGCTGCGCCAAAAATGTTATGTTTAAAATTAATACACTATTATTTTCTTTTATCTTTCAACTTTATTATTACAAAACTCCAATTCTATGACTATAAATATTGACTTCACTTTTACAACTCTTTGCTTTTACAACTGTTTGCTTTTTCAACTCTTTGCTTTTACAACTGTTTGCGTTTACAACTGTTTGCTTTTACAACTGTCTGCTTTTACAACTGTTTGCTTTTACAACTGTCTGCTTTTACAACTGTTATTCTATTTCTTAAACCTAGCTTATTTATACTTAGTTACTATTCAATAATTATTCTATTTTAATATTGCACAACAATTCTTACTCAGCTTATTTATTAGTATTTAATAATTATTATTCATTAATATTTTAATGTTGCACAATTATTCTTAATCAGATATTTATTAGTATTCTTCTGACCCAGTTTGTATTTAATAAAAATAGCTTAGTAAGCTTTTGGGCATTTCGTAATTTATCAACGCAAACAGTTGCACAACTTGTCAAGTCAATGCACTGATCAAGTCAATGAACTGGTGACTGTTTGTGTTAACAAGTTGCGAAATGTTCATGTAGGAGGGTTGATCAGGTCTGACTCATAACAGTGGGTATTTTAAGCATTTTCTTGGTTTTTATTTTTAGCATTAATTTAGCAGTTAATTTTATGGAATATACATATGTACATACCTATCTAAGTATATACAACTATTGATATGTTGATAATTTGATCTTAACATCAAATTAAATAAAAGCGAAATTTCATACAAACCAAATAAAACTTACAAAAATACTCTAGTATTTTAGTAAATAGTTAAAGTATTGCTTGTCTTTACTTAATGTGCTTGGTTCTTATTATGCTTAGTTCTTACATGCTTTAATACTTGATGTATTTATTTCGTACAGAAACAGTATTTATTGTGTTTGTTTCTTATAATAGAGAACAGAAGAAGGTATAGTAAAGAGAGGGTATAATAAAACAAATACACGAAAAAAAGAGAATCGTGAGGATTGTTTAGATTCGGGACTGACCGACAAATGACGCAATTTTTTTATTGTTCGACCGCAATAACTTAAGAACTACCGGACCGGTTTGCCCGAAATTTATATTATGGCAAAACAACGTTTGTCGGGTCATCTTGTTATTTATATTTGTTGATACACTTTCCATAACATATGCTAATTACTTTCTAGTTTTGGACCGAGTTTATTCAGATGTGTTAGATATTTAATTTTATGCATTTCCTATACGTTTACTGCATATTAAGTTTTTCTTACTTTTCGATTATCTACCGCCTTATGTATTTTTTAAGCAGCCGGCTCCAATATATGTTTAAGCCGCCTCTTAGTTTTTTTTAAGCCGACACTAACTTTCTCTCTACTTGGGTATGTACAATTGTCAAACAACAAAACCAAATTACATTGTACATGCGAATAATATATAAAAGTTGAAAATGTACATACATACATACATATATAATGTATTATTTTTTTTAATGTCCCTGTCGGGCTTCTATGAACTAGTTCTGAGTTAAGTTGACTTTTTGCTAACTATTTTCTACTGACTTCAAATTAACTCAGAACTGATGCAGAGATGGGTAGTCATTTGGTTTTTAATACCTGACTTCTTCCTGATAAGTATTAAACTAACTTTTTGCTCACTCGAAACTGATGCACATATAAGCAAACATTGAACAACTAAAAATTAAAAGCAAAAAATAAAAGAAGAAAAAGAAACAAAAAAAAAAAAAAATAACTATCAATACGACTGTGATTTTGTTTTCAGTTTGATTTGTGGTTTCACAATTAATTTTCAGAAAAATTAATTATTTAAAAATTCAGACCATTGACGGTTTGGAAGAAATTAATAGCAAAATAAAAGAATCAAATCGTGCTGGTTATGTAAGTATTTTGTTACTCTGTTTTGATTGGGTTAACATCGATTAAAAACAAATTCAATTAATTGAAATAAATCTTTTCAGACTCGTTGTATGTAATCTTTGCTAAGAGGACAACTTCATAAATCTCTGACAGAGATTTTCTCCGTGGACCTAATTGTCGCCTGTAACGTGGATGGAATCCACGGAAAACTATCGCTGAAAAATTTTAAAAGATTTTTTGATGCTTTAATGGGTAAAGTAACATACATTTATTTTTCTTTCGAACGTGTAATCACAAATTAGTTTTCGTATCATTAATAGATGCTATTCATGCTAATCAAGAAGATAATCCAGAAAAAGCTATAAGAAATGCACTTAAGTTGATAAAGAAGCGACATTTCCAAGCAATTTGCAATACCAAAAAGAAAGAATCCAAAGGAAATAATGACCATCATGAATGAAAAATTTAATTTTAAAATAAATATAATATATAAATTTATAAAAAGATATACATACATATAAAATATGTAAAAAACTGAAGTTCCTTTTATTTTATGTTCCTATTTTATGCCTATGACTGTTGGAATATCATTAATTTTTTTATAATAAAATCATTTTTACTGTAAAATTAATTAAATAATCTTAGTATTATATTGTTAATTAATTAATTAATAAATAAATATATATAAAATCATAAAATATGAGAAAAAAAATTCTGTTTTTAAATTTTAGCAATTTTACTCAAAGCTAACTTATAAAACCCAATCATTAGTTAGTTAGTTCATAGCTAACTCATAGCGCCCTCCTGATTTATGCGCCACAAACTAACTTATAAACCCCAATCATTAGCTAGTTAGTTCATAGCTAACTCATAGTGACCACTTACTTTATGCGCCACAAACTAACTAATAATAAGCTAACATATGGTTAGCTGAAACTTATGCAGAGTAAGTGAGTACTGACTCGCTCTGATGACATCAAATGTAAAACCTGAATAGCGTTTAACAAAGCAAATGAACTAGTTTTTTAGTCACCTGTGACTCAAATCTGATTGACTATAAGTATGCTTTAAGTTAACTCAAAGCCCGACAGGGTACATACATGCATATGTATATATCTATGTATCTGTATTTATAGATTTGTTACTACCCCTGTCGGGCTTTGAGTTAACTTAAAGCATACTTATAGTCAATCAGATTTGAGTCACAGGTGACTAAAAAACTAGTTCATTTGCTTTGTTAAACGCTATTCAGGTTTTACATTTGATGTCATCAGAGCGAGTCAGTACTCACTTACTCTGCATAAGTTTCAGCTAACCATATGTTAGCTTATTATTAGTTAGTTTGTGGCGCATAAAGTAAGTGGTCACTATGAGTTAGCTATGAACTAACTAGCTAATGATTGGGGTTTATAAGTTAGTTTGTGGCGCATAAATCAGGAGGGCGCTATGAGTTAGCTATGAACTAACTAACTAATGATTGGGTTTTATAAGTTAGCTTTGAGTAAAATTGCTAAAATTTAAAAACAGAATTTTTTTTCTCATATTTTATGATTTTATATATATTTATTTATTAATTAATTAATTAACAATATAATACTAAGATTATTTAATTAATTTTACAGTAAAAATGATTTTATTATAAAAAAATTAATGATATTCCAACAGTCATAGGCATAAAATAGGAACATAAAATAAAAGGAACTTCAGTTTTTTACATATTTTATATGTATGTATATCTTTTTATAAATTTATATATTATATTTATTTTAAAATTAAATTTTTCATTCATGATGGTCATTATTTCCTTTGGATTCTTTCTTTTTGGTATTGCAAATTGCTTGGAAATGTCGCTTCTTTATCAACTTAAGTGCATTTCTTATAGCTTTTTCTGGATTATCTTCTTGATTAGCATGAATAGCATCTATTAATGATACGAAAACTAATTTGTGATTACACGTTCGAAAGAAAAATAAATGTATGTTACTTTACCCATTAAAGCATCAAAAAATCTTTTAAAATTTTTCAGCGATAGTTTTCCGTGGATTCCATCCACGTTACAGGCGACAATTAGGTCCACGGAGAAAATCTCTGTCAGAGATTTATGAAGTTGTCCTCTTAGCAAAGATTACATACAACGAGTCTGAAAAGATTTATTTCAATTAATTGAATTTGTTTTTAATCGATGTTAACCCAATCAAAACAGAGTAACAAAATACTTACATAACCAGCACGATTTGATTCTTTTATTTTGCTATTAATTTCTTCCAAACCGTCAATGGTCTGAATTTTTAAATAATTAATTTTTCTGAAAATTAATTGTGAAACCACAAATCAAACTGAAAACAAAATCACAGTCGTATTGATAGTTATTTTTTTTTTTTTTTGTTTCTTTTTCTTCTTTTATTTTTTGCTTTTAATTTTTAGTTGTTCAATGTTTGCTTATATGTGCATCAGTTTCGAGTGAGCAAAAAGTTAGTTTAATACTTATCAGGAAGAAGTCAGATGTATTAAAAACCAAATGACTACCCATCTCTGCATCAGTTCTGAGTTAATTTGAAGTCAGTAGAAAATAGTTAGCAAAAAGTCAACTTAACTCAGAACTAGTTCATAGAAGCCCGACAGGGTAGCTATGTACATCTATATATGTATATAAAACCGAATGTGTGTTTGTTTATTTGTTTGTTTGTTTGTTTGTTTGCTCCTTATAGGAGGCCAAACCCTTGGACCGATCTTCCTGAAATTTTTACAGTATTTAACTGGGACTCTCGGATGAATTATAGGCTATATGAAGTTTTGATTGGACAAAGAGGCGTGGCACCGCCCATATAACCCCAAAAATTTAAATCGCCATATTTTGGGCATTTTTTGACCTACGTCGATGATATTTGGTACATATGGTATTGGCATAATTTGGAATACGTACCAGGACAAAAGTGGGGTGGAACCACGCCCCTTTTTAGGAAAAGCAAACCCTTGGACCGATCTTCCTGAAATTTTTACAGCATGTTACTGTGACTCTGGAAGGAATAATAGGCTATATGAAGTTTTGATTGGACAAAGAGGCGTGGCACCGCCCATATAACCATAAATTTAAATCGCCACATTTTGGGCATTTTTTGACCTACGTCGATGATATTTGGTACATATGGTATTGGCATAATTTGGAATACGTACCAGGAGAAAAGTGGGTGGGACCACGCCCCTTTTTAGGAAAATTAAAAATCGTAATATAGTCTTAACTACTGGACCGGTAGTCACTACATTTTCACAATAGGATATATAAATACTTTTAATTTTATTTTATAACGAGGGGGCTAGCGAAGCACACCGGGATAAGCTAGTACTTATATATAAATTTATTTTTCAAATAATTGTCTTAATTTTTGTACTCTATAAATATGTACATATGTATGTATGTACATACTTACATACTTATCGTTTGCAATATCGACATTATGATCTAAAAAATTAATAAAGATTCTTTTTGATTTTCGCTTGCCTTTTGCTGCTTTTTCTATTTTCACTGACAAATTTTAAGTGAAAAAAAAACCCGTCATATGAAAAGGTTTTGGAATTTGTTTTCGCAGTTACATAAATCGAGAATCAGTTTTGCTGTGAAACTGAGAAAAAATTGTTTCATTCCATTTGTTTCTCATTGAGAAAAGATTTTAATAATGTTTTAATTTCTTCACAGAACGGGAATCAGAAAATCAGAAACAAAATGGTTTCATTTCACGTTATCGCAAAACGAGAATTCACCCAAGATTATTATAATTAAAAAATGAAAAAAAAATTGATACCTGCCTATATTAAAATAAGATAAAATATATCGCGATTTTCGCGTTTTATTTGAATAATTACAAAAAAATAAATTAACATTGTTTTAAAACAGATTTAATTAAAAGCAAAACATTATTTCCAAATACGTAGAATTTGTATGAAATCCCGAAACGAAAATATGTATTTAATTATATATCTATATTGGATGCTGCTTCAAAATTCTTTTCGATGATATTTAAGTAAAAAAAATTGGAAAAACTGAAAAAAGTCTTTTTTAAAAATGATCCAGCTCACGGATGGTCAACGCTAGAACCAAAATATTTTGGATATCATCATAAAACATATCGAGCTTTATTTTCAGAGGGGTAACAAAATCACTTTTTTTTTGGGTCGCTCTAATGTATATATCAGAGCTGAAGAAGAATGACTCAAATCTGATTTTTAATTCACAATAAAAAAAAGTAAAATATAATTAATTATTTGCTAAAAATGTGGATAGAATTGAAACACGAAAGCATTCCTAATGAATTAAAAATTCTTGCATGCATTGAAATCACTTAAAAAATTTCTTGAAAGAGGTGACCTAAGTCTACATTTCTATTTATAACTGTGTCGTTCAACTTAAATTAGCAAAGTACACGCTTTCCTTTTTTTTATTAATTTTTTTCTTTACTAAAGTACAATCTTGGTACTTTTTGGAGCTCTTGGGCATTTATCGCCTCATATACTTTTAAACCAACCGATGTGTTATAATTTGAGTTTATTTTATTCTCATTATTACAAATATTTTTCAACTGAAGTCTTGTTGTTACCTTCAGTATTTTTTTATATCTTTTTTTTTATATCGGCTGTGTCTATTGTTGACACCGCGTCTGCCACTGTATTTTCTTCACCCCTAACATACCCAATTACAAAATCATACTCTTCTAAATCCAATCTCATCCGCATTAGGTTTGATGAAGGATTTTTTAATGAAAACAGATATGTGAGCGGTTTGTGGTCACCCTTGATCACAAACTTTCTTCCATAAATATATGGCCTCTATTATTTTACTGCCCAATGTATTGCAGTCAGTTCCTGCTCTATTGTTGATTTGTTGCTCTCACCCTTTGTGAAAGATCTGGGTGCGTATGAAACAGGTAGTTGAATACCTAGCTTCTCCTGACTGTAGTGATTCTTTAGAAAAATCTGGATATTGAGTATTGTACGACACAATAAATGTGATTTGAGGCTTTGGAAAGCATTTTCACATTTCTGAGTCCATTCAAATTTTACATTCTTTCTCGACAACCTAGTTATATGTCGTGACAATTCGGCAAAAGCCGGTATGAACCGTCATAATAGTTACAAAAAGCCCTCTTTATGTGAATGAGGTATCCTGAAATTTTTATATAAACCGGTTGTTTATTATGACCGTTCATTCATGACACAATGTTTTAATTCCTTATCAACAACTTCTGAAAAGTTTTCGGACAATCGTTCAAGTTTTTCTTTATTTTTCTTTGGGTCGTGGTTTTCGTGTACGATTTTATAGTCACTCAGACTTTCTGTTAATATATGGACATTATCAATGATCAAATCATTTTCAGTCGTATTGACAATTCTTACTAAAGGCTTTGATTTTGATGTTATTGTGTTAGCAATGTATACACCATCTTGAAGTATTTGTTGCGGTACTAGTACATCAGTCTCAGCTTCAGATCTAGCTGGAATCGATATGGAATTGATGTTAGAACATCATTTGTTCTCAAAGTGATAATATCTTCAATGTACATCAGTCTCAGCTTCAGATCTAGCTGGAATCGATATGGAATTGATGTTAGAACATCATTTGTTCTCAAAGTGATAATATCTGCAATGTATACACCATCTTGAAGTATTTGTTGCGGTACTAGTACATCAGTTTTAGCTTCAGATCTAGCTGGAATCGATATGGAATTGATGTTAGAACATCATTTGTTCTCAAAGTGATAATATCTTCATCGTCTTGATAATACAATACACATCTGTATTTTCTAATGAAATCCATTCCTATTATTCCATCCACCTAAATAGAAAATTCATTTCCGACAACATGAAATGCATGTGCTATGAGGAATCTATCTATTTTCAAATCAGTTCTCACCCTACCTAATGTAGTTATGGAATTGTTATAGTTTCTCGAGTTTGAATTATTATTTCTAGAATTTGAACCCTTATAATTTCTAGAATTTGAATTATCAAAATTTCTAGGATTTGAACTATGAAAATTCTAGGATTTGAATAATTAAAATTTCTAGAATTGGAATTATTGAAATTTCTAGAATTTCGACTATTAGACGGATTGTTATTACGATTGTTCTGTGAGCTGTATGCTAGGATTCGATTTGGTTGACCGTATACATCGGTACAACTACTGAAAAGTTTTGACATTACGTCATTCATATTATTAAAGGTACCTGATTCCATGATCAGTTTTACCCTGTCGTTTGAGGCATTTTTTATCGTACTATAGCTGTAACTGCTGAACGTGTTACATATTTACTTGCTGTCTCATTAGTCAATCCATCTGAAATATATGCTGATTATAATTTCTTTGTGAGGTCTTCAGATTGTATAATGTTCATAATTTTAGCAGTAATCATCTACCGATTCTCCCTTAACAGAAGACTTAAGCTTTAGTATTATCTCTTGTAATGTTATTTCAGCCGACAATAGGTTTCTGGCTGTATCTTTTAACTTTGTTTTAACAAAATTTACGGCGACTGATTCGTTATTCTCTTTTGTTGAATCCACTAAATTCAGTGCGTCAATGAAGCTTTGCAAGTTTTTAGGAGTGCCTTTATAATCAGGATGCGGTTCCTAAGAACTCGACTATAGTTTTATGCACGATTAAACTTTTCCTTGATTCGGGTATTAAAATTAGTTCATCTAATGAAATGGGAATTTCAAGATCTATTTTTTTTTTTAGATCAGACGCATCTAAAAGTTTTTCTCTAATATAATAAGAATTGTATACATTTATATAATGTATTTTTGATCGCATAAAATTTATTAAAGATTTTATATAATTCATATGTATTTATTCCCAACTACAAAAAAAAAATTGTTTCATTATCCATCTCTCTAGACTTTGTCGAGTCCGGAAATGGGGCTAAAATTCTTCACATATTTGTTGTTTAGAGACCTTTTGTGAAGTGGGTCTAAGGTCGTTAGAAATTGTAGTAAAAGTATTGCAATAATAATTGCTAGATATACTACTGGATATTCAACCTCAACCTTGATATCATTAACAACGTTTGTGTTAGGATTTTCTATTTAGACTCTTGGCCTCCCGTTATGAAAAAAAATATTAAGGTATTATTAAAAATGGATTTAAATTAAAAGAAAATGTTATTAGATAAAGTTTAAAAAAAATTTTATATTTTTATGGAATTGTTACACCATATTATTTAGAATTTTTCGATATTCAAAGTATGATCATTAATTAATTAATTAATATCTTAAAGCATTGGTGCCCAGGCCCTATGCTCTTCATGCTCATTTGTTTTTGTAATACTCTTAGCTATAGGCTGTGTGTTTTAATATACTCATACATCTTTCAGCAACGTCAATGAGAAATACACAAACAACTTTGTCTTATTAGTTTTTTTTTAACGTACTACACTGTATACTCGCAAGAGCAAAGCAACAACACTTTCGTATGCTTTGCTAGTAAACATTGAGGACAGCCATCATCAATGTACATTTTGTTTTTGCTTAACGTATGATATGAAATAAATATATGAAATAGTATATTTTTTGTGTTTTCTTTGCATGTATTTGTTTTATTGCGTCATACAAAACTTGTCCTGTAACATTACCTTGAAGAGCAACTACTTCAAAAACTTCATCAACAGTGGTTCTATTTGCATCAACGGTTTTGATGCATATAATAAGCTGGCAAATATTATTAATGTCCGTACTTTCGTCTATAGATAAAGAGTAATACTTGCAATTTTTCAGTCTAGTTATAGCTGCAGAATGAATAAATTTACTTATCTCTTCTGTCCTACGTGCGACTGTACGTCGAGATAATGGAATGTTTTGGCAAAGTTTCAAAGCTTCTTGACATTTTTCACCAAAACAGTTCAAAACATCTGACGTTAAATTTAAAAAAAAAATACCATCATCAAATGGGCGACATTACTTCGCCAAACCCAAAGCAACCGCATACGATGCCTTTTTTAAAGACAATGAAACACTAGTTTCATTAACACTATTATGATGAATATCGGTTTTATTAAAATTGTTATGATTAATTTCATCAACTATAAATATTAAGAAAAATTTTGCTTTTAATTCAAATAGTTTTAGTGTTCGTTCAACCCTGCTAAGGTTATCGTAACCTCCATGACAACAGTAGTAATGTCTTTTTAAACAAACCACACTTTTTGTACTTATAACGTGATAACAAATCAAGCATTGTGCATCGCCATCCCTGTTCTCTATAAAAAAAATCATTTTCCCATTCTTCATTGAACATTTTGCTTTGAGTGTAAACAAAAATTGTAAAGCTAGGTCTTACTCAAACAAGTGCTGATCAGCGACTGGTTTGATTTACTTTGACGAAATGATAACAAAGCAACAACCGAACGTTAAAGGCCATGTCAGATAAAACTTTTGCTTCGCGTTGCGTTGTAGATTCGCTTTGACATCTAAGATAAAATGTAGGTACTTATATGAAACATGTCACATAAAGCACTTTTAACGCAACGCGAAGCCAAAAGTTAGGCAACTCGCAACTTTTTGTGCGCTTTGACAATGAAATGTAAAAACTACCAACACTTTTTATAGGTAAAGTGAGTGTCGTCAAAGTTTTTATTGTGTCATACAGCTTCTGCTTTACGCTTTTTCATTAAAGTTAGAAACGTCACGCAAAGCGACGAAGTTGTATCTGACACGGCCTTAATTCTCATAAGCTACACGAAGATGCTTATAGTATACGTGTGTCGACGTCCCGCAAACAGAATTTTCTTGCTAAGCACGCGTGCTTACCATTTCAAAAATCGCCCGACACTGATTTATAGTCATGAGTCGTGTTAGTTAAAAAAAAAAAAAAATTGTTCATATGTCTGAGTTTCAGCACTCTGTACACCTTGTATACCAAGGACCGGTCATCAGGCATATATCGATTAGAACCATTTACTGATCGAAATGGTTACCCTTATACATTAAAATACATCCACTGAAGGGACCCGTAAGGGTCTCAGTGATATATAAATAAATTATAGTCAGTTTTTTTTTTTTTTTTGGTTTTAAATCAAATGATTTCCGATTTCTTCAACTGGAGGGACTCGTAAGTTTCTCAGCGATGAATCAAAATACACTTAATAATTTTCTCTTTCTTGACAATGAATAAAATATTATAAACTTACACAAGGAATGAGCAAATTCCGCAAAAATTTCAAACTGCACGAAATTTAATAGATTTAAATTTTAAATCTACAAAAAAATAACTAGGATTTCATTATGAGACCAGTTATTAGAGTTGAAATATTCTTCATCTGGATCACATCAAACCACAATTAGATGTTGGGTTACTAGAGTTGTAATATTCTTCATCTGGATCACAGCGGACCATAATTAGATGATGAGTTATTAGAGTTGAAATATTCTTCATCTGGATCACATTAGATGTTAAGTTATTCGAGTTGAAATATTCTTCATCTGCATCACAGTAGATGTTCAGTTATTAGAATTGAAATATTCTTCATCTGGATCACATTAGATGTTGAGTTATTAGAGTTGAAATATTTTTCACTTTGATTACATCGGCAAGGAGTCAAAATGTATTTAGGTTTTGACTGATATATATATATATATACCCTTTCGAAGTTTGAAGTTTTATTCACGAGGTTTTTATTTTATTTGTATGAGTTTTGAAAAAAATATTTTTTTTATTTTTATTTACTTCACCATGTTTTTATTTTATTTGGTAGGGTCGCCATGTAATGTTAAAAATTGTTGTATATTTAAAAACTCATTATTATTATTTATTGTTTGATATTTTATTATATGAACAGCCGCTTGTGCGACTGTTCTGTTTTAGATCATAAACTGTACAAAATAATAACTTAATCTAGCTTAAACATAAAATAACTTAAACTAACACACATACAAACTGTGTGAGGGAGGGAATATGCATGATCAGCTTAATACATTCTCATCATGCGGTCATAATGTGGACAAATATTTTAACATAACAAAAGTATTATGTTACACTTGTTACATGCAGTAGTGAATTGTCAAACACACTACATTATGAATGAAAACATCCAGGTGAGAAAAATTAATGCTAGTACGCATACAAATCCAATGTCTGTTAAGGATGTAATCGGTTCATGTTTCCGTGTTATAAACGCAATAAACAACAAAACTGTGTATTTTGTAGCTGGATTATATTTTCTATTATGTTATATTTTCAAATGACTCTCGCAAAAGCAATGGCATCGACAGTGAACCTGCTTATGTGCTTATATGAGAAAGTTATGATGACTTTGTTTTAATAATATATAAGTAGATATGAATAAAAATATATAAAATAAAAAAAACTAGTAAACAATTTCAAGACTGACTGATCCCGAAAATATCGGAATTAAAATCCCAGGATTCGGGATTAAGCGAATCCCGAATATCCTGGGATTGGCATCCCTAGTATTTACATACATATGAATATTAGAGCGACTCAACTTGTATGTATCTCACAGCATCCTAGATTTTAAAACAGATCTCTTGCTTATCACCAGATTATTATAATTGAAAAATGAAAAAAATTGATACCAATATTGCCTATATTAAAAAAAGATAAAATTTATCGCGATTTTCCCGATATGTGAATAATTACAAAAAAATTTAATTAACATTATTTTAAAACAGATTCAATTTGAAAAGCAAAACATTATTTTCAAATACGTAGAACATTTATATAATGTATTTTTGATCGCATAAAATTTATTAAAGATTTTATATAATTCATATGTATTTATTCCCAACTACAAAAAAAAAATTGTTTCATTATCCATCTCTCTAGACTTTGTCGAGTCCGGAAATGGGGCTAAAATTCTTCACATATTTGTTGTTTAGAGACCTTTTGTGAAGTGGGTCTAAGGTCGTTAGAAATTGTAGTAAAAGTATTGCAATAATAATTGCTAGATATACTACTGGATATTCAACCTCAACCTTGATATCATTAACAACGTTTGTGTTAGGATTTTCTATTTTAGACTCTTGGCCTCCCGTTATGAAAAAAATATTAAGGTATTATTAAAAATGGATTTAAATTAAAAGAAAATGTTATTAGATAAAGTTTAAAAAAAATTTTATATTTTTATGGAATTGTTACACCATATTATTTAGAATTTTTCGAAATTCAAAGTATGATCATTAATTAATTAATTAATATCTTAAAGCATTGGTGCCCAGGCCCTATGCTCTTCATGCTCATTTGTTTTTGTAATACTCTTAGCTATAGGCTGTGTGTTTTAATATACTCATACATCTTTCAGCAACGTCAATGAGAAATACACAAACAACTTTGTCTTATTAGTTTTTTTTTAACGTACTACACTGTATACTCGCAAGAGCAAAGCAACAACACTTTCGTATGCTTTGCTAGTAAACATTGAGGACAGCCATCATCAATGTACATTTTGTTTTTGCTTAACGTATGATATGAAATAAATATATGAAATAGTATATTTTTTGTGTTTTCTTTGCATGTATTTGTTTTATTGCGTCATACAAAACTTGTCCTGTAACATTACCTTGAAGAGCAACTACTTCAAAAACTTCATCAACAGTGGTTCTATTTGCATCAACGGTTTTGATGCATATAATAAGCTGGCAAATATTATTAATGTCCGTACTTTCGTCTATAGATAAAGAGTAATACTTGCAATTTTTCAGTCTAGTTATAGCTGCAGAATAAATAAATTTACTTATCTCTTCTGTCCTACGTGCGACTGTACGTCGAGATAATGGAATGTTTTGGCAAAGTTTCAAAGCTTCTTGACATTTTTCACCAAAACAGTTCAAAACATCTGACGTTAAATTTAAAAAAAAAATACCATCATCAAATGGGCGACATTACTTCGCCAAACCCAAAGCAACCGCATACGATGCCTTTTTTAAAGACAATGAAACACTAGTTTCATTAACACTATTATGATGAATATCGGTTTTATTAAAATTGTTATGATTAATTTCATCAACTATAAATATTAAGAAAAATTTTGCTTTTAATTCAAATAGTTTTAGTGTTCGTTCAACCCTGCTAAGGTTATCGTAACCTCCATGACAACAGTAGTAATGTCTTTTTAAACAAACCACACTTTTTGTACTTATAACGTGATAACAAATCAAGCATTGTGCATCGCCATCCCTGTTCTCTATAAAAAAAATCATTTTCCCATTCTTCATTGAACATTTTGCTTTGAGTGTAAACAAAAATTGTAAAGCTAGGTCTTACTCAAACAAGTGCTGATCAGCGACTGGTTTGATTTACTTTGACGAAATGATAACAAAGCAACAACCGAACGTTAAAGGCCATGTCAGATAAAACTTTTGCTTCGCGTTGCGTTGTAGATTCGCTTTGACATCTAAGATAAAATGTAGGTACTTATATGAAACATGTCACATAAAGCACTTTTAACGCAACGCGAAGCCAAAAGTTAGGCAACTCGCAACTTTTTGTGCGCTTTGACAATGAAATGTAAAAACTACCAACACTTTTTATAGGTAAAGTGAGTGTCGTCAAAGTTTTTATTGTGTCATACAGCTTCTGCTTTACGCTTTTTCATTAAAGTTAGAAACGTCACGCAAAGCGACGAAGTTGTATCTGACACGGCCTTAATTCTCATAAGCTACACGAAGATGCTTATAGTATACGTGTGTCGACGTCGCGCAAACAGAATTTTCTTGCTAAGCACGCGTGCTTACCATTTCAAAAATCGCCCGACACTGATTTATGGTCATGAGTCGTGTTAGTTAAAAAAAAAAAAAAATTGTTCATATGTCTGAGTTTCAGCACTCTGTACACCTTGTATACCAAGGACCGGTCATCAGGCATATATCGATTAGAACCATTTACTGATCGAAATGGTTACCCTTATACATTAAAATACATCAACTGAAGGGACCCGTAAGGGTCTCAGTGATATATAAATAAATTATAGTCAGTTTTTTTTTTTTTTTTGGTTTTAAATCAAATGATTTCCGATTTCTCCAACTGGAGGGACTCGTAAGTTTCTCAGCGATGAATCAAAATACACTTAATAATTTTCTCTTTCTTGACAATGAATAAAATATTATAAACTTACACAAGGAATGAGCAAATTCCGCAAAAATTTCAAACTGCACGAAATTTAATAGATTTAAATTTTAAATCTACAAAAAAATAACTAGGATTTCATTATGAGACCAGTTATTAGAGTTGAAATATTCTTCATCTGGATCACATCAAACCACAATTAGATGTTGGGTTACTAGAGTTGTAATATTCTTCATCTGGATCACAGCGGACCATAATTAGATGATGAGTTATTAGAGTTGAAATATTCTTCATCTGGATCACATTAGATGTTAAGTTATTCGAGTTGAAATATTCTTCATCTGCATCACAGTAGATGTTCAGTTATTAGAATTGAAATATTCTTCATCTGGATCACATTAGATGTTGAGTTATTAGAGTTGAAATATTTTTCACTTTGATTACATCGGCAAGGAGTCAAAATGTATTTAGGTTTTGACTGATATATATATATATATACCCTTTCGAAGTTTGAAGTTTTATTCACCAGGTTTTTATTTTATTTGTATGAGTTTTGAAAAAAATATTTTTTTATTTTTATTTACTTCACCATGTTTTTATTTTATTTGGTAGGGTCGCCATGTAATGTTAAAAATTGTTGTATATTTAAAAACTCATTATTATTATTTATTGTTTGATATTTTATTATATGAACAGCCGCTTGTGCGACTGTTCTGTTTTAGATCATAAACTGTACAAAATAATAACTTAATCTAGCTTAAACATAAAATAACTTAAACTAACACACATACAAACTGTGTGAGGGAGGGAATATGCATGATCAGCTTAATACATTCTCATCATGCGGTCATAATGTGGACAAATATTTTAACATAACAAAAGTATTATGTTACACTTGTTACATGCAGTAGTGAATTGTCAAACACACTACATTATGAATGAAAACATCCAGGTGAGAAAAATTAATGCTAGTACGCATACAAATCCAATGTCTGTTAAGGATGTAATCGGTTCATGTTTCCGTGTTATAAACGCAATAAACAACAAAACTGTGTATTTTGTAGCTGGATTATATTTTCTATTATGTTATATTTTCAAATGACTCTCGCAAAAGCAATGGCATCGACAGTGAACCTGCTTATGTGCTTATATGAGAAAGTTATGATGACTTTGTTTTAATAATATATAAGTAGATATGAATAAAAATATATAAAATAAAAAAAACTAGTAAACAATTTCAAGACTGACTGATCCCGAAAATATCGGAATTAAAATCCCAGGATTCGGGATTAAGCGAATCCCGAATATCCTGGGATTGGCATCCCTAGTATTTACATACATATGAATATTAGAGCGACTCAACTTGTATGTATCTCACAGCATCCTAGATTTTAAAACAGATCTCTTGCTTATCACCAGATTATTATAATTGAAAAATGAAAAAAATTGATACCAATATTGCCTATATTAAAAAAAGATAAAATTTATCGCGATTTTCCCGATATGTGAATAATTACAAAAAAATTTAATTAACATTATTTTAAAACAGATTCAATTTGAAAAGCAAAACATTATTTTCAAATACGTAGAATTTTTATGAAAACCCGAAACGAAAATACGTATTTAGTTAAATATCTCAATTAATAGGTCGCAAGTGGTCAAGTTTAATATACCATTGGATGCTGCTTCAAAAATCTTTTCGATGATACCAAATTTTTTTATGTCGTCTTGAGCAAAGTACAAAAAAATTGGTAAAACTGATTTGCTTTTCATTTTTGCCTTATAAAATACTTTTAATGGCAACCAGCGGTTGTCTAATTGTATAGGTGTAGAAAAGTAAACACATTCATAATGGAAAATTATTGTTGTGTGTTTGAAAAATTTTTTTAAAGGCTATTTTTATGCTTTGTAATTCACAAAAATATGTTTGTGAGTTTTTGTATAAATAGATTAGCTTTGGAATTTTTTAAACATAAAAGGGTAAAACATCTACTGATGAATTGGTATAGCTACCAACGAAATATATATCTAGATATTGCTAACTCGCAACAAATAAATAAAATTTTAAACATAAATACTTGAGCACATGCTCAAATAAATGTAAAATTTTGTAACGGGGAGATTTGCTTTTCATTTTTGCCTTATAAAATACTTTTAATGGCAACCAGCGGTTGTCTAATTGTATAGGTGTAGAAAAGTAAACACATTCATAATGGAAAATTATTGTTGTGTGTGTTTGAAAAAATTTTTTAAAGGCTATTTTTATGCTTTGTAATTCACAAAAATATGTTTGTGAGTTTTTGTATAAATAGATGAGCTTTGGAATTTTTTAAACATAAAGGGTAAAACATCTACTGATGAATTGGTATAGCTACCAACGAAATATATATCTAGATATTGCTAACCCGCAACAAATAAATAAAATTTTAAATAATAGTTTAATTTTATATAATAACAGCAGCAATATTGTATGCATAAGCAAATACATAGTTAGCTCTGCCTACTTACATATGTACATATGTATGTGTTATGAATTTTATCAATAAAGTCGCTATTTTTGTTCGTGAAAGTCGCGATGTGCTTTGATTAGGTAAATCGAAATTAAGAAAAGTCAATACCTTCCGGGCGTTCAGCTAGTAATTTATAAATGAGAAATTATTATGCTTAAGTTCAGTTTTATTGAATTAATGAAAATTCAAATTACTATGAGTTTTTATTTTTGAAAAACATTAGCATGTGCAATCAGATTAGCAGAACGTATCAGTATACCGATTTCAAGGGCGCTACATCTCTCATCCGCGTTCATTCGTTCATTTTTTAAATTTTCATATAGTGGATACTAATTGGAAAGAATATCAACTATGTACTTATGTCTGATTGCTTATTACTAATATTCAACAAACAGTCATAGTCCGTTATACTCAAAGTATCTTACTTATAGCAAAATTAAAAGATAAACTCACACAAATTCCTTACTGTTTTAACTTCGGAATTTAATAAAAGTTGCAGTAAACCCAAAACCTATTCGAGCATTCGTCCAGTGTACAACTTGTTTGTGTATAAGTTAGTTCAAGAAAAGAAATTTTAATTTTTCGAGTTTTATCGAAAGTTTTCTTCTAAATTTTTTTTTATACAAACCATCTCCTGAAGTTTAAAACCGAATAAAAAAAAATCAGACAAATCGGTCCAGACGTTTTCAACTGATGCTATGACATACATGGACCGTTTCTCTTTTATATGCATACATATCTACATATGTATCCATGTAATATAGATACACATACATACATACATACATAGATGAAACAGAAAAAAAATATTATATATTCATATCAGGATTTGGCATACTATATTCGTTATTAATAAATTTTATGATGTCTTGATTTTAATTCGATCAACAACAAATTTTTTTTCCAATGGTAATAAAAGCAATTAAAATAACTAAAAAATTTCACTTTTCTTATATGTATTTTATTTTTTACTAGTTCGCAAAATTCTATATTATTCTTACTTACAGATAACTTGAAATTAAAGTTTTCATCTTCAGCGTTGGGGCTTTGGGTTGGTAGACGTTTGGGATTAACAATTTTCCTGATTGTACTGCGATCCTATTAATTTTATATGTTATTTATTTTTAAAATAGAAATTTTTTGGAGGCAAAAGAAATTTATTTAAATTTTACAAAAATATTTCCCTTACTCTAACCAAAACTGTTTGTTACACCAAACTGTATACTCAGCATTTCCCACAGATTTCTTTGCACATGTTCACTGTCAGCAGAGAAATTTTAATAAAATTTTGTATATGTAAATAACAAAGAGTATCGGTTTTCTGTCTGTTTTTTGGAATTTTTTATATTTTAAATGCTGAATATGTTGTCCAAATCTGTTTGAACAATGACATTTAATGAAGCTTTAAGACGACTGACTATTACTAAAATCTGAAATTTCATTTGCTGGCAGTTTTTTACGCTGAAGTCGTGTAAGAATTAAGTAGATAAGCGTATTAAAACTAACTAGTAGGTAATTTTTGATCTATAGTCTTTTTTAAGGCCTTTAATGAAATATTTTATTGTTTTTATCAATATATATTGAGTGGCAATTGCTCATAACGATTATACATCTGTTTAATTTTTAGATGTTCCAGAAGCATATGTACGGTTGGGAACATCTTTGGATAAAATTTCTATAAGAGAAGGTACTGATGTTTATTTCGACTGTATGGTTTTTTCACATCCAGCGGTTTTCCGAATCGAGTGGAGGCATAATGTAAGTAAATCCGTCAATTATGTAAAATATATTGTAATAACTTCTTAATAGAAGATTTTTTATCACTGATATTTATTTTTGTATATGAATCACTTAAGCTGAAATTACCTACGGCAATTTGTTACAGAATGATTTTGGTTAAGTCCATTTTCAGATAAGTTTTTGGTATGTGCTGCACATGGCCCATTTATCCCTAACTGGTATTTGTTATAATGAAGTTACTGATGAAGATTATTAAAAAACAATAACAAATTTTTTAAAACTTCAAATCGCATTACAATAGAATTTCATCCGAAAAATTGACCATAGTCGTAATCGTAATTTAAATTGGATTACTTACTACCAGTCAGCTGATTACCGCAGTCGATCACGAGCGAGATTTAGTCGAACTATCGATATATTTTACTTTTTGTATCCTGGCACTCGATATCGAGTAAAGTTTATCGGAATTTCTAATGATGGTACTCGATAACGAGCTTCTGTTCGAATGTTACCTTGCGAGTGTTAACTTGTTAGGAAATTCTCTATCGAAATTTTATTTTCAAAGAGTTCGGGAAATCAATAATATGTTAGCAAAAATGCTGGAATATTTTTTGGCAATATAATTAGTTTTATTTTTACTAGGTTAGGTTAGGTTTCGAGGACGGTCACATCTGAGACGTGACGCACTTGGGTCCGTTAATTCGGTCCCTTTGTGATACCCTACAGCAGACAGGGGTCAGTCAATTGATTATTCAATTACCTGTGATATCCCTGTCGTCGAAGAAAACCATCCTGATTGTTGCAAGAAGGAGGATAGGTTGGTTAGCCCCATGTTCGCCAGACTGTCGAGGTCTGGCAGAGTGTTGGAGCACATAGTAACCGACCTTATGCTGTTAAGCGCGGGGCATTGACATAGAAGATGAAGAACTGTTTCTTCTTCCTCCTCATGCTTACAACTTCTGCAGTAGTTATTGTAACTTAGTCCTATACTTTTGGCATGAGTCCCGAAGCACGAGTGCCCCGTTAGCAATGTTACTAGTCGTCTTGTATGACATTTACCAAGCCTGAGTAGATCGCGAGTTCTGTGCAGGCTATAGCGGGGCCAAGTGGACCTGGCGACTTGACAGGTATGCTCTTGTTCCCACCTTTCTTGAGCAAGATTGTATGATACCTGCTGGATCAATCGCTTGTAGTGAGATAGAGGAATGCCAATAAAGTGACATATCATCGAGTTGCTCAATGATGCACCCTTTTTGCAGTTTCCAGACAAGTGTTACTCTTGAATGTTTTGCTATCGCGTTTAGAGATTTCCGGCATTCGTTTACCACCGTTGATGTAGTATATACACCATTGATAGCCGCAATGGCCTCTTTGCTGTAGGTAAAAATATGGATGTCTTCCGATATCCTATAATACCTAAGCCATCTTGCCGCTCTTGTAATGGCCGAGACTTCGGCTTGCAGGACGCTTCAGTCATCCCGAAGTCTGAATGGAACCTTAACGTTGAAGTTTTTCACATAGACCCCTCCACCAGTGTTTACGATATTTTTTGGAGCCATCAGTGAAAACTCTGGTGGCTCCTTCGGTGGCAGGGGTTAAGGAGTGATATTCCCTATTGGGAACAATAGATTGAAAAAGCCCGTCAAAATAAGGTTCCGGTGGGTAGTAGTCTTTGAAGTCATGGAGCGCTTGGTGCTGCCTGAGAATCTTGGAGTGACCAAGATCGGTTCTCGTCCATGAACATGTAGCGTTTAGTCTGATCGCCGCGATCAAAGCTAGCTTTTTGGCCAGAACGTCCACCGGAAGCCAGTTCAGCATAGCCTTCGTTGGAGTAGACCTGAGCGCTCCCTTTATCAGGATCGCCGCTAGCCGAAAAATTTTCTCCATAGTTCGTCGGTGGGAGTCTTTCTCTATCGCTTACCACCAGACTATAACCCCATAGAAAATTTTGGGCTTACTTACCGTCTCAAAGATCCAGTTGGTCCCTCGGGGTTCGATGCCCCAGCTGCGACCAATTGCTCTTTTGCAGGTGTAAATAGCCACAAGGGCCTTATTTGCTCTATACTGGGTGTTTAGGTTCCAAGATAGTTTACTGTCTAGGATTACGCCCAGGTACTTAGCGTTGTACGAGACCTTCAGTATGGTCCCGTTTAGTTTATGGGGCGCAAAGTCTTCGATTTTGTGCCTCCTGGTAAATAGCACCGATTCGGTTTTCGCCGGATTGACGCCAAGCCCACAGCTAACACTCCATTTGCTGAGGAGTGTCAGAGAAGATTCCATACACTGAGATATTGTGCTTAGGTATTTGCCAGAGATAGCTACTGCCACGTCGTCAGCGTAAGCTACGGTTTTAACCAACTTTCGCTCTAGGGTTAGCAGTAGAGAGTTGATGGTCAAATTTTACAAGAGCGGTGACAAGACACCCACTTGTGGGGTGCCCCGATTCACTGCTCTGTATTCAGTGGCAGATCCAAACGAAGCACTTATGAGCCTTCTAGTTAGCAGATTTTTTACGAACCTGCAGATATTGATGTCAATCCCCAACTCTATCATGCTGTTGATGATTGAGTCCGGTTTGACAAAATTGAAGGCGTCCTCTATGTCCAGGAAAGCCACCATAGTGAATTCCTTTTGTGCGAGAGATTTGTCTATGTGACTGACCAAGGAGTGGAGTGCAGTTTCGACAGACTTGCCCTTTGTATAGGCATGCTGTGAGGGGTATAGAAGTTCCTTTGATACGGACATTCTGATATGTATATCTATAGCTCTTTCCAGTGTTTTGAGCAGAAAAGACGTCAGACTGATAGGCCTGAAGTCTTTAGGTTTAGTGTGAGACGTCTTGCACCACTTGGGGGTGAAGACGACCTTTTACAGGTTGTAGCAAGCCGGAATGTATGCTCTTTTCAGACACTCTGTAAGGATTTCAGAGAGCCAGGGCACGACTAGATCCATATTTCTCTGTAGATCTGCTGGAATGATTCCATCTGGTCCAGGAGATTTGAATGGATCGAAGGTACTGATCGCCCATCTGATTCTGTAATTGTCCAGCGGTACAATAACTGGCTCAGGCGAAGTAGTTATATCACCGGTAGCGGTAACTTTAGTAGGAACCGGGGCGTTACCGGGAAAGTGAGTGTCAAGAAGTACGCTGAGCGTTTCATGGCTACTTAGAGTCCAGCTTTCACATGGTTTTTGTATGTAACTGGGTACCACCGGTGAAAAAGCTATCTTGCGCAATCGGTTGGTTTCGGAGGAGCTTTCTACACCACTGCAAAAATTCCTCCAAGACTTCCTTTTTGCGCTTCTAACAAGTTTTTTGAACCTGTTTAGCGAGGACTTATATCGCAACCAGTCACCTGTTTGCTTAGCCTCGTTAAAAAGTCTACGGCACTCGCCGAGTGTGCGATATCAGGGAACCACCATGGTGATTTACTTTTGCCTTTGCGTGTCGTGGTTTTGCAAGACATGTTTGTTGCATAGCAGAAAGATTCATTGAAGAGATCTATTGCCGTGTCGATATCCGTCGTGTTGTTTATAAAGGGGACGGAGCTTATGGTGTTACGGTGGAGATTGTTCTGTAACTCCCAGTCAGTTTTCCTTCTGTTTATCAGAGGATTTGATCTATCCACGCAAAACCCAATGGAGAAATCAATATAACGATGGTCAGAAAATGAACAGTCGTCCGACCAGTCGCTAATTAAACTGTTGTGGTTTGCACTAATCAGTGTAATATCTAAAACCTCACTTCAGTTTGAGACAAAAAAAGTCGGTTCTGAACCCCTATTCAGGGTTACCGTTAGGAATTTTTTAAAAGTCGCACGAAAGGTCGTTTTATAAAAAAAAAGTCGCACATCTTTTTTTAACGTTTTTTTATTAATAAAAACCATAACAAAAAAAAACAATTGAAACAAAACAAAAAGCTTATTGCAGAATCCATTTTTATCATATTTTTTAACATATGCAGATGCAATATATTTGCTTCTATACATATTTCGCGTATACTGAACAAATTTCCTTAAGTTTTGATAAATTAGGTTGTCGTATGGTGCCAAAGTCAAATGAATGGGATTTCTGCTAAAAAAAATCAAGTTAGGTTAAGATATTTTTTACAAAATTTAAAAATCTCCAAGTAAAGCGCAGTGAGCTTTTACTTTAATTGCAATCGTTTGATCTTGCTGCATTATTTCTTATTTTTTTTTTAGGTGAATATATTTGTACTTCAACAAATTTTTATTCTATAATATAACTAAGGAATGCATACATAAATACTATTTTTTTGAAAATTCATTTCTATATTTAAAAATAAGTTCATTGCAGGGAATACAGTAATCTATATCTTTATCTATTAAATTTAAGGCTGACAGCATAGTGTTGCATGTTTTTACTTTTAATTTATTAGTTAATTTGTTTTTAAGTAAAGCTAATTTCGAAAAAATTCTTTCTGCAAAAGCACTGCTGTGAGGTAGAGTTAATATATGTACGCCCAGTTTGTACAAATTAGGAAACATTGGTTCGTCTAACGAATTCTTTAAATTACCAATTTTATGTCAAAATTGTATACATGACAAGCGTGGTGAAATAAGTTTACCAGGTGGTCTCGTAACGGCAGCTCATTATTTTTTGCTATGATAATTTTGTGGATATCACACGTCAAAATAGTGTAATTTTTTGACAAGCATTATCCACTTTTTTGTTATACATATACTTATTTCACCATGATGATAATAAAAGTGTTGCCAAATGAACAATAACCTGCGAGTTGCTTTTAAATTTTGACGATTTCTTTTATAAAAATAATAAAAACATATTTTAATTTACTGCAAATTAAATGCTTTTTGTGAGAAACTACAAAAAAGGCTAAAAAGTTGCAACAAAATTAAAAAAGTCGCAAAAGTCGGTGATACAAAGAAAGTGTGACAAAAAGTCGCAGACCGCCGAAAAAGGGTCAAATTGAGACTTTAGTCGGGTGAACGGTAACGCTGCCCCTATTTGCTATTTCAAGATTATTATTGATAATAAAAGCGAAAAGAGACTCACCTCGTGCGTTGGTGTCATTACTGCCCCATGTGATGTGGTGCGAGTTCGCATGAGCACAGATTACGATCGGCGTCCTTTTATTTTTACTATGTCCAATACAATAAAAATTAATATCAGACAAGAGCAAATTCTCGCAGAATTTATGTCTGAGCACAACGATTTGGCAAAATGTATTTTCCACAATACTCGTACATGTACAATAGACTTTGGGATACCTTAACGTCAAAATTAAATTCTTCTGGTTCATCGGTGAAAGATGTAAAAGGTTTTGCCTGGAGTTGGTCGATTGGTTTTTGTTGAACGCGGTATGGTCAAATATCACTATAAGACAATATTAAAACAAAATTTGAAGCCTTTTGTGGAAAGCTTGGGCCTGGGAAACCAATGGATTTTCCAACAAGACAACGCTCCCAAGCACACTGCGCATGTTGTTCGAGACTGGCTTCTTTATTATGTACCAAGACAGCTCAAAACATCTCCCCAGTCACCAGACCTCAATCAAATTGAGCATATTTGGGATGTTAAAGAAAAACTTAATATCATAAAATCAGAAGTCGTGAAACCCTAAAAACTGCCCTAACTCGGGTGTGGACGGAAATTTCGTCCAGTATTACGGAGAATTTATTGATGTCTATGCCACGCCTTCTTCAAGCGGTCATTGAAGCCCAAGGTGGTCCTAAAAAATATTAAAAATATATTTCTTATTTATTTAAAAAAAATTAAATATTATATTGGATTTTAAAGACTGATGTAGACTTTTTTCTCATGAATTTTTACTGTTTTTGTTATTTCTGTAATTGTTATGCTTTTAAATTAGCTTTTTGTTTTGTGAATAAACTTTGTTTTTGGTACTTTCAATATTAATGCAAACGCTTTCTAATTTGCCTTACGAATATCTTAAAACCACAAAATAAGGGGGTGTAAGTAGAGTTTTTTTTCCAAAGTTATACATGTACATATCGCTCCTTTATTGCAACATAGTCATATTTCATATGATATGAGATATGAAGATATGACTATGTTGCAATGAAGGAGCGATATGTATGTACAAATTAATACGCATGAGCGAAAAATAGTACAAATCCTTGTATTTGTTTGGTTTTGTAACACATCCCTGTCGTCAAATGTGTAGCTAGCTACAAGAAAAGCTAACTTTCAAATTGATTTTTCTAGACTACTATAAAGCTAACCACAATACAATGCAGAACGTAACCAAAATCAATTAGTAGGTTGAGTATATATACATATACATATTTACTCTCATTTATAATTGAATATGGCGAGCGCCAACAAATTTACTCATTTAGGAACTCTTAAAACTATTTCAAGTATTTCATAACTTCTTGCTGTCAATATTTAAATTGCATCTTAGCTGAGTGGTATGCGGGTAGACTGCTAATCCAATGTCCAGTGGTTCAAATCCCAGCACAGCATCGGTGAAAAAAAAATTTTAAGAATTATTGCAATATTACTATAAAACTATTGATTGTAGAATTGAGAAAATAAAATAAAAATGAAATATATATTTTTTTTATGTATACTAACTAACTACATTTTGACTTATTTAAACTAACTTTAAAGCTAACTTAAAGTAATGCAAAGAAACACTGACTTCTCCTTAGGACATCGCCATGTTAAAAAAGTTTGTTTTTTCCATACATTAAAGTTAGTTTAAAGTTAGTTTTGTTTCCGACAGGGATGCTTCTGATACAAACAATAACAGTTGAATTTTCACAGCGGGAAAAGGAAGGACTACAAAGGCCTTCTAGAAGGCCTCTGCACAATTGGATGCGCAAGGCCTTAACGCTCCATTCCATACTCATATATTTTTTACGCACGATGTCATTGCGGAAATCTCTTCCGCTTTCGTTTATTTCGAGAGTGATTCTGAAAGGCCTTATAATTAATGGCTTAAAGGAGGCCTTTCAGAGCATGGTTGTCAAAAGGCCTTGCAATAAAGCCCATCTGAAAGGGCTCGTAATAAAGGCTTGTTAAAAGGCTTTTAACTGAAGATATGCAGAAAGGCCTGCAGATAACTCCCTGATAATAAAAGTAGTACAATTTTAGTGCTTTAATATTAAAAAGTTTTTTATTTATTTGTTAAAATTATTTACATAAGTACATATACACGTTCGTGCTATATATAAAAGTGCATATGTGTACTTATTCATGTTAATATTAAAAACAGTATTTTGGTACAAAATATAACACTTTAATATTATAATGAAACACTTTTTCTTCTTCCATATTTTCCATGTTAAATTTTGACAAAATTTTATCTTTTTCTATTTAAATTAAACGCTTTAAACTTCTTTTTATTCATTTTTTTACTTTTTTCACTTTTTAGCAATTGTTTTTAAAAGAAACCATACTCTTTTTGACTTCCGAAACTCAACTAAAATGATTTACGATCTCTTGCCATTTCTCTGTTCTGTATTTGGATGTTTTGAATGTATATACATATATATTTATGTATGTATGTAATTTTATTTTTATAATGGCATTCTTAATCCTTTCTTTTACCTTGGAATATATGTATGTAACACAAAATAATTTTACTCTCTCTTTCTCACGTCTCCCTTCTCGAAGAAGCTAATTTAATGTGTCTTATTATTCATAGGGAAAGAAGAGGAATCTATGCATCCTTCTTTAACAGTTAAAAAAAAAGGAAATTGATTCAAAAACATTCCTAAGAAGTCGTTTAAAAAGGCCTGAAGTTAGAAGGTCTTGTGAGTTTTTCCGCTGGGCTGATATTGGACCAGTATATATTTGTATTTGTTTTTTATTCTCAAGTAACTGTTGTACCACAAACATTTGTTGTACCAGAGATGTTTCCAAGCAACAATCCTTATATATATATAAAAATGACATGTTAGTTTGTTTGTTTGTTTGTGTCGGCTTCAGAAGAAAACTACTGAACCGATTGTAATGAAATTTGGCATGTAGATAGAGAATTTTCTGGAATGAAAAATGCGACCAATGGCATCTCGTTTGGATGCCCCGCCCCCTTTTACGCCCAATTTTTGTGAATTTCAGATTTTTCAATATATTTGGTTGTTTGTTACTGTATTTGGATGTTTGTTACTATATTTGAATGTTTCTTACCGATTACCATAAAATTTGCCATCCGCATCTTGATTGGAAGCCACGCCACTTTTACGCCCACTTTTGTAAATTCAATGTTCTTCAATATATTTGCCTGTTTGTTACAATATTTGGTTGATTGTTACCATTTCACATGGGATACATATAGCAACTTTTGTGGAAGTGAATATAGGCCTTACCGCATTCGGATTTGATGCCCCGCCTTTTTTACGCCCACTTTTGTTAGTTTGTGTCGTTTTCACGCCAAAACGATGTAACCGATTCAAAAGGAATTTGGCACACAGTGAGTTTTCTGGAAGGCAATATAAGCCATACCGCATCTTGATTGAATAGTGGCTTTACGCCCACCTTTTTTATCAATTCGACATTTTACAATATATTGGTTGTTTGTTTTCTTTAACATTCCACTTTATATCTTTAAAATATCTTTCTTGAATTAAACGCTGCTGAATATTTTAACAAATTAAACATCAGCTAAAATTCTACTGTTTTTTTCACTTTCCATATGATTTAAATACGTCCCACAATGATTTACACAAAAACAAAAGCTAACATACTGACAAAATTATCACTGCATACCTTAAGTCATATATCAACTAAAATACAGTCCACTTTTATTAACACTTTTTAAACCAGTAATACTCTGTGCAAAATTTTAAATTATTTGGCATACTTTTAGGAGCACAATTAATTAAAGCAATACAAATCAAAGATGGAATAGTGAAAACAATCAAAATATATTTCTTCCTCACATTATTTTTTTTTCGTGTTTCAACTCTCATAGTGAACAGACGCGTTTTTATAATCGTCGCAACTGAATATAAAAAAAAAATTAAATAAAAAAATATTTTCAAGTCACAAAAAATATAAAAAAAACAAAACATTTATTGAACAGTTATTTTACTGGTTTTATTTTATTTTTTGCTTGTGTGCAATATACATAAATATTTGCATACACAAACTAATATAAGTGAAAATAAAAAAGAGAACTCTGATGAGTTCATCTTCTGAAAAAAACAACAATAATCCTACAAGCAGTAGGAATGTGCAATATATAACTTTAGTTGCTGATGACGACAGTAAAAAAAATGAATTTAACAAAAACCTGAATTTAACAGTAAACACAAATACTCGTGCGCGATCATTATCTCTGAACATGTTAAATAGTGATCAAGAAGCAACAACAATTGCACCCATCAGCAAACTTGTCAGCTTAGCTGTACAAACAAACAAACAAACAATAAGTAACAAGGTGACCAACGTGCACAAAATGGTAGATGCGGTGAGTACAATAAATGATAATAAAATTCAAACAGGAATGGACAGATACATAACCGTGTTAAAAAGGGGAAGAAGTCCAAAATCAGCTCAAATTGCTTCAACATCGAAAGTTCCCAGAGATGGAAAAAACAATATAATAAATTCCGAAAATCGTTTCGCGATGTTATCTGAACAAGGCGATGAAGGCACAACTACAACAAGTTCGAGTAAGCCCCCACCCATATATTTAAGAGAGCAGAATTCCAGTTTGCTGGTTAAAAGTCTTATCTCATTAATTGGAGAAAATGAGTTTTATGTAACTCCAATTAAGCGCGGAAACATCAATGAGACAAAAATTCAGGTAGCTCATGAAAATAATTACCGAAAAATTGTTTCAGATTTAGAATCTAAAAATAAAAACTTCTACACGTACCAATTAAAGAGTGCTAAAGGTCTAACAGTCGTAATAAAAGGTATAGACTCTAGCGTGGATCCGGAAGAGGTCAAGTCTGGCCTTGAAAATAGTGGCTACAAGGTGAAAAATGTCTCAAACATTAAAAATAGAGAAAAAATCCCCCAACCAATATTTAGAGTCGAGTTACAGCCAGATGGCATAAAAATAAAAAAGAATGAAGCGCATCCAATATATGACTTAAAGTACTTGTTGCATCGAAGAGTTACTGTTGAGCTTCCAAGAGCTGGGCCTGTTCAATGCCTGAACTGCCAAGAATTTGGGCACACGAAGACTTATTGCAAGTTGCCTACAGTCTGCGTTGTATGTGGTGAGTTACACAGTACTGCTAACTGTGATAAAATAAAAGGTGATACCAAGGCGAAAAAATGTGGCAATTGCGGCGGAAATCACACTGCCAACTATAGAGGCTGCCCCCTTTACTCGTTTTTTAAGAATTCATTAACCAAAAAAACCAATGCTACTCCCGCTCAGCCTAAAACCCCTATTAACTATCCACAGTTACCTCAACCGTCCACCAGCCAAAATCAATTTTCAAACATTTTCAAGTCTAACGCGACTAGTGCTCAACAACAATCTAACAACAAATTTTCATACGCTAGTATTTTAAAAAGCAATCAGAGTACGGCGCAAAAAACCGTAAATGGAAATGAAGATTCGGGGTATAATTTTAGTCGTATTGAAGCCTCAATTGAGAGCTTAATACAATCTGTAAACACATTTACTCTCAACATGTCCTGTATGATGCAGGAAATGTTGAAAATGCAGTCTACCTTGTTGCAGGCTGTACTAAGCAAACCATGAACTTAAAAATCTGTTTTTGGAACGCAAACGGCATCTGCCAACATAAAAACGAAATAGAATATTTTCTTCAGGATAAACAAATCGATGTTATGCTTATCTCAGAAACTCATTTGACATCTCGAAGCTGTTTCAGAATTAGTGGATATAATTTTTACGACACCAAGGATCCCCGTGGCAGAGCTTGTGGTGGTTCGGGAATCCTAATAAAAACGCGAATAAAACACCACCTGTTGAATGATTTTTGTGAAGATTATCTTCAAGCAACGAACATCTGCATCGAAACTTACTATCAAAAACTTGTAATATCATCTGTCTATTCGCCCCCCAGATTCTCAATTACCGAGAGTCAATATACGGCTTTTTATAAATCACTGGGCCTCCGTTTTCTAGCAGCTGGCGACTACAATGCTAAACACACATTTTGGGGTTCACGTTTAATTACACCTAAGGGACGAATTTTATTCGACACAATATCAAAAATGGGTTTGAATGTAGTTTCAAGTGGACAGCCAACATATTGGCCAACAGATCGACAAAAAATTCCTGATGTTATCGACTTTGGAATTGTGAAAGGCGTGCCCAGCGAGATGGTTGAAGTTGAAGCATCTTTGGACTTATATTCAGACCACTCGCCTACTATTGTCACTATTTACTCACACACAACATGTGATTTAGCGACGACATCTGCACGCATTAGCTGGCTGAAATACAGAAAATATCTGAGTGCTCATTGCTCGGAAAAAATGCCGCTGAGAACACCTTCAGACATAGACGATTCTCTCAGGTTGTTTGAAGCGCATGTTAAACAAGCTGCTTTTAATGCTACTTCAAATGAAATAAACCAACCAGTGAGATTTAACAATATTTTTTCTGTAGATATAGAAAGGCTATTGACTGAAAAACGGAGAGCTCGACGAGATTGGCAGCGATACAGATCGCCCCAGCTAAAATTAAGGCTTAAGGAGTGTACCAAGCAGCTTAGGAAAGTTTTGCAAACTCAAAAAACAGCTTCCCTTCAAAAATTCCTTCAAGAGCTAGATGCAACACCACAAACAGATTATTCACTGTGGCGTGCAGCCAGAGGACTAAAAAGGCCGGTGATATGCAAACCCCCATTACGAGCCCCAAATGGTGACTGGGCAAAAACTGATGATGAAAAAGGTGCACTTTTTGTTAAACACTTAGAAAAAGTTTTCACTCCGAATATTTCTGCTGATATTGTTGAACTGCCACCAGTCGTCCCTTTACCAGAAATACCGATGAGATTTAACATGACGGAGATTGAAAATACTATTACTAATCTTAACACCAGAAAAGCCCCAGGTGTCGACAAAATAAGCAACAAAATGCTTCAAGAATTGCCTTACACTGCAAAAAGAATAATACTATTCATTTTTAACAGTATTCTACGCCTAGAACACTATCCTAAAGAATGGAAGGTTTCGCTAATTACTATGATACCAAAGCCCGGCAAGGATCATACAAAGGTTGAATCCTATCGGCCTATTAGTTTACTGTCTAACATTTCAAAACTATTTGAAAAGCTGTTTATGAGCAAGCTGATGCCTATAGTGACTAGTAATGGATGTATTCCAGATCATCAATTCGGTTTTCGCAGTCAACATAGCACAATTGAACAAACTCACAGACTAGTGAATGTCGTTAGAGACACTTTTGAAAAAAAGAAATACTGCTCTGCGCTCTTTATTGATGTCTCACAAGCTTTCGATAAAGTATGGCACGAAAGTCTTTTCAATAAATTAACACAAAATCTACCAGCAAACATCGTAAAGCTTTTAAAAAGCTATTTGATGGAACGTAAATTTGTAGTTAGGGAAGGCAATTTTTTAAGCCCTCCGCAGTCGATTGAAGCCGGAGTCCCTCAAGGCAGTATCTTCGGACCCTTACTTTATTTAATATATGCCTCTGACTTACCGTTAAGCAGTAACATTCATACATCAACATTTGCGGATGATACAGCCTTTCTAAGCGTTCACGAAAATCCTGTAGAAGCTTCCCGCAACTTACAAGAATATATATCCAAACTGGAAAAATGGCTCAAACAATGGCGTATAAAAGTTAACGAGCAGAAATGTGCACACGTCACTTTTACGTTGCGCAGGCAAACATGCCCGCCTATAAAAATTAACACCGAGACTATACCACAACACACTGTAGTCAAATATCTAGGCGTTCATCTTGATCGTCGTTTAACATGGAAATCGCATATAGACGCAAAGTTGACTCAAATGAAATTAAAAGCAGCTCAAATGAATTGGCTTATTGGAAGAAATTCTATACTAAGCCTAGACTGTAAACTACTATTATACAACGCGATCCTGAAACCAATATGGTTCTATGGAATCCAGTTATGGGGCACTGCCTCAGCATCAAATGTCGAAAAAATTCAAAGGCGACAAAATAAAATTCTACGTACAATTACAGCAGCCCCCTGGTATGTCAGAAACCATCGAATTCATAAAGACCTAGACGTTCCGTTGGTGAAGACAGTATTTTCAAAACACGCGAAAAAATATATAAAAAAACTTGAGTTGCACCCAAATCCACTTGCGCGCAATATTCTTCATTATAGAGGCCACACCCGGCTGAAAAGAAGGGATACTCTTTTTCTCAGCCGTTCACGAGAAATGTAAAACAACAAAAATTAACCGTTGAAATTAAAAATTTTGTTTAGCATTGGCTAAACTTATATTTAATATTTTTTTAGATTTAAGATTTGAAAAACTTATTGATAATTCAATTTAAATAATTAAAGATTCAATAAATAATAAAATTATCACAAAAAAAAAAAAAAACATTATTGCATGTTGGCAAATATTTTACTAATTCGAAAAAACAGCAGTCTGGGAACTTTGCTTCAAAGATGCAAACTACTGGTATGGGACGAGTGCACTATGGCTCACAAGCATGCAATTGAGGCCTTAAATCGCAGTTTACAGGACATACGTAGTTGCAGTACTATTATGGGAGGCTTAGTTGTGCTTCTTGCAGGTGATTTTCGCCAAACACTGCCTGTAATTCCAAGCGGAACACCGGCTGACGAAATTAATGCTTGCTTGAAAGCTTTAAATCTTTGGAGTCAAGATTCTAAGCTTACCCTAACCACCAACATGCGAGTGCATATTTTTAATGATTCAGCTGCCGGGGCACATGCTGCTGAATTACTTAAAACTGGAAATGGTGAAGTAATTAAAGACGTCAATGGAGAAATATCTTTTAAGCCAGCTTTCTGCAATTTGGTATCGTCGGAAGAAGAGCTTTTATCCAAAGTCTATCCAGAGATTAACAGAAATATGTGCAATGAAACATGGCTATGTGAAAGAGCGTTGTTAGCACCCAAAAATAGTATTGTGGATCACATAAACTATCAAATTCTGTGTCAAATTACCGGAGAATCCACAGTTTTTAAGTCCATTGATACCGTTATGGATGAAAATCAATGTACTACATATCCCCCCGAGTTTCTTAACTCAATTGAGTTGTCAGGAGTTCCTCCCCATAAATTGGAACTTAAGGTTGGAGTTCCAATTATTCTCATGCGAAATCTTAATGCACCAAAACTTTGCAACGGCACACGATTACGGGTAACTCATCTCAGCCCTAATCTCATCCGAGCAACGATATTAACCGGCTCTGCAAAAGGAGAAGATGTTTTCATTCCACGCATACCCCTCATACCAACGGATTTACCGTTTCAGTTCAAACGACTTCAATTTCCAATTAAATTAGCGTTTGCAATTACAGTGAATAAGTCCCAAGGACAAACATTAAAAATTGCCGGTTTACATTTGGAGACACCATGCTTTTCACATTGCCAACTGTATGTGGCATGCTCAAGAGTTTCAAGTGGGAGAAATTTGTACATCTTTGCTCCAAACGGAAAATCTTTTAACGTTGTTCATAGAAGCGTCCTATCATCAAGCTGATTTTCAAATAGTTTTAAACTTAAATTTTCAATAAAACACTTACTTGGCTATTGAAAAAAAGCACTCAATGACTCTTTTTTATGCTTCTTTTTGGGGAAACCCGGGCAACGCCGGGTACAAACAGCTAGTAACATAATATGAGAAATATTAATTGTGCTTAGGGGATAGTGTCATTTATGTAACTTGGTTTTTATGTTAAAAAATAAACTGTAATATTCTAAAAAAAGGTATTTTTTACAGTTTTTAATAATAAAAACCAATAAGTAAAATAAATGGATTGAAGGGAAATAAATTATTAGTTTATTTCTTGATCTGATTTTTTTTTTATTTTGTTTGAAATTTTCAGCAGATAAAAAAAGTTAGGGGAAAACTCGAAAAATTTAATTTTCTCTTATTCAACTAACTTATTCATAAACAAGTTTTACACCGGACGACATGTTCGAATAAGTTTTGGTTTGACTGCAATTTTTATTAAATTCCGAAGATAAAACAGTTGTGTGTGTTTTGCTTTTAATTTTGTTTTATGAGTTTGTATATGTATATATACATACCCTGCCGGAGATCGAACTAGTACCTAAATAGTACTAAACAAGTAGAAAAATCACCAGTACTAGTTATCGACTGTAGACTTTTCTATACCATCTTAATGCTTAAATTAGCATTGAGTGTGCTTGGAAAATCACTAGTACAATTGGTTCTAGACGTGAGCTAGTAGACTTAGGTGCTTCAGAACGAGTTTGTTATGTAATGTCATGTAATGTGCTTACATATTCCTACTTTATTTCTAGTTATTTTTACCAATCCCTATTGTTAAGTTTATATTATTTTCAAAAGTTAATTATAACGAAGTTGATATCTTATGGCTCCATCTATGTTTCATAATTACCATACCCTCTATATTTCATAATGTGTATTAATGTTCTGAGCAACTATGTAAGAATTGCAGCCAACAGTGTAATGTAAATATTGAATATAAGCGCCATTTTAAATAAATATAATAAAAGGAGGCATTAATAAATGTACATGCAAATCCAGACAACGTGTTTAATTTTTGCATTACAGTTACTAGTTTTACTGCATAGAAAAATTTCCTATAATAGCTCAATTTACTCCCTTGTTGCTTTTGTGAAAAGTATTAACAAATAAAATAAAATTTTTTTGTATGGTTTTATTTATTAAAATACAAAAGGAAATGACTTTAAATTGATAAATAAATGACTTTTAATTAAATATTTTGTACGAATTTTTTCAGGTTATTCAGTTAACATAAAAATGTCAGTTTTATAAACGTAAAAAAGTAACATTTGTAATCTTAAAGTGCCAATTTTTTCAAGGCTGGCTGGACCTAAAATATATGTAAATAATATCATTAGATTTGTTTAAGTCGATTTTTCTGTCAGTTTCTACATTGTTGTCTTTCTTTAATTTTTCCAAACGATTGAATTTAAAGTCTTGTTTTTTTTTGCAGTCGAAATGCCTTTGTCAAGGTGGTGTCAGGCTCATCAGAATATACAGCAATACCATTTAAATGATGAAATATAAAATTTACTCAAAGTATTTGAGCAAAATTGGCTCAAACAATGGCGTATTAAAGTTAACGAGCAGAAATGTGTGCACGTAACTTTTTCGTTGCGCAAGGAAACATGCCCGCTTATAAAAATTAACACCGAGACCATACCGCAACACACTGTTGTCAAATATCTAGGCGTTCATCTTGATCGTCGTTTAACATGGAAATCGCATATAGACGCAAAGTTAATACAAATGAAATTAAAAGCAGCCCAAATGAATTGGCTTATTGGAAGAAAAAAGTATTTGACGATTAAGAAATTCGTTAATTGTTAATTAATTTGCCTATCAAGGCGGAATAAGTGTTCAAATTTTTTTACTCTGTTTGTCATGTGTACCATCAACGTTGAAATCTTGAATTATGTTGTGTCCCAAAATTTCATTTAGGTATCGCCCAACATTTCCTTTTAACAATGATTTCATTCGTCGTAACTGCGAAAAAGCAACCATTTCTACATATATCATTAGTATGTATCAAAAATTCATTGGCAATAAATGGTATTGAATTTTTTTAGCATTAGCTACTAATCCCAATGAAAAATTCCCATATATGAATAATATATATATTTTTTGTAATTTAATAGATTTACTTACATAGGGATCTGGGACTGGATCATAACATTTGGCTAACTTAATTTATCTTCTGATTTGATAGAAAAGATTTGCATGATGTCGTCTAGAACGTTATTTTGGGAAATTATTTTTGAAAGAAGCACTTTATGTTCCGCTAAAACTTCAAGTATGCTGTTGTTTTGCCGGTCAATGCTGTCTAATAAAAGACGTATATTTAAAAAACTAGTACAAAAGAAAACTTATATTAATAAAATTACCTTGTAGACTTTGAACTTTAACTGAATGCACTTTTTGTCGACTAAAAATAAAAATGTAGGGCATAATAACGGTTAGTTTAAAATAAAATATTTTAATCAATTTAAAACCTACCTTTCGGATAATATTTTAATGTTGTCTTTGAAGGCTGTAGTGCGTGGTCGTTTAGCATGTCTGTGGTAAGCAACTGTGCAATAGAGGAAGAAGTATAAAATTATTTACAAATGGCAGACAAATAAACTTGTATTCAATATCATTAAGTGAAAATCTTTCGATTCCACCTATGTAAGTCTGTCTGATATATCCCAAGTTGAACAACCAAATTTTAATTTCCTTTTATAAAACAAAAATTATTGGGGCTCTTTGTTGAAAAATAGCAATCATTAATAAATACAAGTTCATTTCCAATGTAAACAAAATCACTTTTTTCGTTTTTTGTGACTATTTCACGTTTTTCCTTATATATAGTTTGTTGGAGAATCCCAGTTTAGTTTCTTTAAAATCTGTAACTTATTTTGAAATTTGTAAGCAGAAAATGAATAAAGCGGTCCATACTTTTCTGCGCAAGTTGTTATGTGTAGAAGATTACGCACATTGGATGAAACCCTATTTTCACCAAAAACAATCAGAACATTTTCCACAAATAACTCTAGAAGTTCGTTTGCTTGACTAATATTGGAAACTATTTGGCGAGGACTACAAAGTACTCGTAATCTATATGCACAATGCAGAATCACAAAAGTATGGTAAATGTCTTCGTGTACATTTTCATATAGAGCAATTATGCCTGTGTACGCTAAAAATTTATGAAATTCAGTTGCCTTCCAGTTGTGTATGTCATCCAAAGTTCTTGGGTTTCGTGGAAATTCTTTTGGAATCCATTTGCGCATGCTAACTAACACAGAGGAAATATGAGATATATTTGCTTTTGGAGTTTTTTTTAACGTTTTTTTATAATTATCCGGAGAAGAAATTTCTGTGTTACACGTAAATCAATTAGGTGCATGCTGTCTAAAAGTGTTTGTGGAGATTGTTTTCGCAAAAATTGTTGGTTGTGATGCTCTGGATATTTTCTTGCTGCAAAATCTTCCTCCGAAATTAGATTTATGCGAACGGTGCTGTATGTTAGTATGTTATTATTATTATTTTTTTTTTCTACCTGAGTTCTTTTTGTGTACCCGTGTGAGGAGGTATTTCCAGGAACGCAGCAAACAAGAGACTTTGCTGGTGTATCACAGCACAAGTTTCGAAATTCAATGTCAATTGTTTTACCTAAAATATGCAGTTTACCATTTAACAAATTTACTTCCACAACAAACTCTTTTAAATTGTCCTCAACGCAAAGGTCCCACATAAATTCCTACTGGCATAGACAATATTTTTTCTTTAAAATTAACTACTTTGATCATAATAGGCCAAAGCTGTATTCTGGAACTCTTAAATAGTGGAATGCCATCAACATTCATTTCCAGTTAGACTTTTGGATAGTTTTGTAAAGTATTTTACACTCTCTTAAGCTGATTTTCGATGCCTAAATAGTGGAAAATGCCTGGTGAAACACTACTAACTTCAGTTTGAATACTGAAAATGAGCTAATACGGCCTAAAATTCTTCATGTAAATAAAACAAAATATTTTATTTCATTTTTCCCGACGTTTCGTCAATTATTTGTTGACTTTATCAAGGGTTGGGAAATCTATTTAATTGTTTAAAAAACTTTCCATTATTATATGTACATAAAAAGCTTTAATATCGGTTAGAATATAAACTTACATTAATATTTAAATTTTTATCCACAATTTTTAATCATTCCAAAAGATTTGGTTTGTAAATATTGTAAATTAAAAAAAAAAAAAAAAAAAAAAAAACCTTTTTATATATAAAAAACAAAAGTTAAAAAAGTTAAAAACACAACTTAACAAACTATATCACAGTTTTATTTTATTGCTACTTTGTAGTTTGCGCTAATGTTGTCTGTGTCTTCTTTTAGATTCATCGTCCTTTCTCTTTTTTGTTGTATTCGCAGGCTTTCTATTGTGTACCTTTTCTTTGCGATATTCTCTTTGTCTAAGATTTTGACGTTTTCAAAATCAGCTGTGTGGCCAGTTTCCAGTATGTGTTGTGACAACGCTGTTGAATGTTTGTTTTTATCAATATCATTTTTATGTTCTTTTATTCTTGTTTCTAGATTGCGCTTTGTTGTTCCAATGTAGAGCTTATCACAGTTGTTGTTGTTGTTGCCATTACAGCTTATTTCATAAACTACATTACTTTGTTGTTGGTTATTGATTGGCGTTTTTACTTTTGAAAATATTTTATTTAGTGTTGTATTGGCTTTGTATGCAAATTTAATGTTTTTGTTTTTTATTGTGTTTCTGATATTTTTATTATCTGTTAAGCCAGGGATGTAACTGACACTATAATATTTATTTTCTTCGTTGTTACTGACATCTTCATTTGTGGTGTTGTTATTTAATTTTTTATTTGTTTCTTCAATCAGTTTGTTAATGAGTACGGTAGGAAAACTATTTTCAATTAATGTTTTTCTAATGTATTTTATGTTACTTTTGTGGAATTCTCTATCACTCAGATAAAGTATTCTGAAAATTAAATTTTTGGCAGTATTGATTATTTGATTTTTGGGTTGATTGGAATTGAAATTGATGATTCTGCCAGATGCTGTGTCTTTTTTATGCCAATTTAATACTAGTTTGTTTTTCCTTCTGTATATTTTGGTATCTAAATACGCGATTGAGCAGTCTTTTTCCATTTCCATGGTAAATTGTATTTTCGGGTGAAAGTTGTTGAATAAATTTAAAATTTTACTCTTTTCTTCTGTTTTTACTATAGCCAGTATATCGTCTACATACTTAGTTATGTATTTAAGTTTGATGTTTTCTGTTTGTAGCTTTTTTAGAGTTTCCTCCAATAAATTGTCAAGCACTAAATCTGCAATTGTTGGCGACAGAGGGTTCCCCATTGGCATACCGAAGATTTGGTTATAAATATCCTTTTCATACATAAAATAATTGTTGTCGTGAAGGCAAAATCGTAGTACTTTTAGGAACATAGATTTAGGCATTTTAGTGTAATTTTTGATAATTTCCCATTTGTTTATAATAATGTTTATGGCTTTGCTTACTGGGATATTTGTAAACAGGGATATGACATCCAGAGAAATGAGTACTTCGCCATTTTCTAATTTGATATTACTTAATTGTTCTTTAAGTCTTTTAGAATTTATAATGTTATATTCGGTGGAAATAGTATTCTTGAGAATTTGTCCTATATATTTTGATAACTTATAACAAGGGACTTGTATTGATGAGACTATGGGCCTTAGAGGGATTTCCGGCTTATGAATTTTAGGGAGTCCATATATTCTGGGAGCTGTTGCAGCTGAGCAGAGTAATTGTTTTCTCTGCCAATTATCAATGTATTTATTTTTATACAGCTCACCTATTATATTATTATTCTCTTTTTGAAGTTTATTAGTGGGATCGTTTCTAAGTTTCTTGTATGTGTTTTTTTCCTCCAATAGTTTTTCCATTTTTAGCTTGTAGTCTTCTTTATAAAGCGCAACTGTTTTATTTCCCTTGCCTGCTTGTATAATAACGATGTTTTGATGTTTTCTTAAGAATGTCTTTGTTCTGTTATATACGGTAAGAATAAATTTATCTTTAGGTGTGCTTTTTAAACTTCTTTTGAACCGTGTAATATTGTTGGCTATTATGGTTCTTGCTACATTTTTTGCTTGATCTTCGTTTTCTTCCATTGTCTGAATACATTGTTCCATGTCTGCTATTGTATGTAGTGCAGAAAAACTACTTTTGTCTATAGGCAGTGCGAATTTTTTCCCGAGAGATAATAGCCATCTTGACTCCATAGGAATTGTTATATCGGTTTTATTATCAAACCAGTTATTGTTATATTTGAATCCGTATATTTTAAACTGATTTTCTTTTAGTTTATCTAATTTTGTGTTTTGTTTATTTTGTATGTTTACTGCTATACCTTTCTTCCGGTTTCTTTTTTTTTTTTTTTTAATTTACAATATTTACAAACCAAATCTTTTGGAATGATTAAAAATTGTGGATAAAAATTTAAATATTAATGTAAGTTTATATTCTAACCGATATTAAAGCTTTTTATGTACATATAATAATGGAAAGTTTTTTAAACAATTAAATAGATTTCCCAACCCTTGATAAAGTCAACAAATAATTGACGAAACGTCGGGAAAAATGAAATAAAATATTTTGTTTTATTTACATGAAGAATTTTAGGCCGTATTAGCTCATTTTCAGTATTCAAACTAAGAAAATTTACATTGGCCATACAACAAAAATAACTACTAACTTCAATTTTCTTTTTCCTCCCTAGAAGTCCTTCTACTGACAGCGGAACATCCATGCCTTCCACTGACAAAATTGCACATAATTCTTCAGTGCAACTTCTTTTAGGTTTAGTTTTAATGAACCACTTTTTTAACTTTTGCTTCAAGGTAAGCTTTGGTGATTCTGGAATCTTTCTTAATTTGTCTTCCAGTTTACATTCTTTTTCTAAACACGGTTGAGGGTCAATGTTATTCGCAAAATCAAATTCTTCACACTCTTTAGAATTTTCGCGGTGCAATACTCTACGTTTTTATTCACTTATGTGTTTTTTTTTTTTTTATTTTCTTTATAAATATCTTTTAGAAATACTCATTTTAAAATGTTTTTAAAATACCTGTTATTAAATTTTGTAAAATAAACTTTTTTACGCACGAGCGAGTTCAATAACAAAGCGCACTTAAATGAAAGGGAAAACCCAAAGAATAATGTTTTTTCTTTATGCATTTTTTTATACATTTTTTTATTATTTATCCAGTTAACGTGGTTTTAAATGTATGGCAGCACTTAAAAACAAAGAAATGCAAAAGAAAATTAAACATTTTTTTATAATAAAGATGGCACAAATCAACGATTTGAAATCAAATTTATTAAGCCGTACCAAAATACAAATACGCAAATTTTTATTTTGTTACACAAAAATTCTATTAATCCACAAGTGGTGCACTTGTACTGCATCAATTACTAGTACTCATTAGCACTAGTATTTTTATATACAAACTCTAACCCCATTATCACTAGTGCCTTTTGTTCTAGTAATTGTACTAGTAGCTTTTAGACAATTAACGCTTAATCTCCTGAAGGGTATGTACTACATGCATAGTAATACTTTCTTAGCATACGGATATCAAATTAAAAGAAATAAACACAATTGATGTTTCAAATTAACAGTGTTTTGTAAGCAAAATAAAACCAGATCATTACAGTAAAAGCTTGATAATGCGGATAATTGATTGTAGACTCTAATCCGGATTATCAAATTATACGTGTAAACGAATAAAAATTTTAAAACATTATTTTTGCATTAAAAATTCTTTTTAAACACATCGAAAAAAAAAATTTTTTGTGTAGTCTCTTTACTGAAGGCATACTTCACAAACACTGAACTTTTAAAGAAAAGCAAGGAAATAATTAATAAGCTTTTACAAGCATTAATAGTGTTTTGTTTTTGTGTATTACGAAAAATTAAACACTAAAGAACGTTAGTGTAATATGTATGTACATACATACATATGATTATATTTAAGTATTTATGTATATGTACATATGTATATGTTTAATGTCATTTAGGTACAATTCAAAACGAATTTAATCATTTTTAACATATGTACGTAATTGTAATAATGTATTTAAATGTAATTTAAAATATGTATGTAATTGTTTGTATTTTGTATGTTTACAAACATAAACATTTTGAATTTTTTAACGCCAAAAACAATGAGCAGGGAAACCAAAAATATGTAATTGCATGTTTTTTATAGTACAACATAGGGAGATGGGGATAAATTATTTGTATGTTTTAAAATGTTTTAAGAATTTTCGCATCGATTTGTTAGTGCATATTTTAGCATATTTTCCTCTTCACAGCATTTTATTGCATTACTCAGTTTAAAAAGCCAATTTTTACGTTTTTTTTTGTATTTAAAGAGCATATTAAAGACTTTTATAGCATATTTGAATATTTTGTTTAATCTTTTTTTTTTGTTTTGTGTTTAGCGGCGGAAACAAAAATATTTTTCTCTTTAATTTAGAAACATGTTGCTCCATCTACATCTTGAAATTCAGATTAACATTCCTTAAGTCAAAACGAACTGTCAAATAACATGCATACATACCATGGTGAAATAAGTATACGAGGTGGTCGCATAAGGGCAACAACAACTGTATTACAAAAAAAAAGTGGATAATGATTGTCAAAAAAATACACCATTTTGACGTGCGATATCCACAAAATCACCAGAGCAAAAAATAATCAGCTGCCGTTACGAGACCACCTGGTACACTTATTTCACCATGATACATGCATAAATTGAAATTTGTTTTGTTAAAGCCACATCTATAACAGATTGATGCGTTAGCTAAAATGCCTGTCAGCTATGTTTGGTTTGTGGATATGTGTGCATGTATGACAAATTGTGTTGTTGTTCAGTACGTAATTTTTGACAACCCACATTAACTTTTTGACGACTCAGGTAAATAAAAACTGCAGGGTTGCGTTAATGCATGCACCTGTTCTAGATATGCCTTGTTTTTGTTTAGTTTTACTTCATGTAAGTTTACCTTTTCGTACGCTATATATCACAAGATAAATTTGTTTCTCAAGTTTGTGAAATTTGCAACACCTGAATGTTTTAAATATTTGTAAATATAAATTAAAAAATTTTTCGAAAGACAGAAGACGAAAGTTCCTAGTTTAAACGCAATAAATCGATGTAAGTATTTTTCCCCATAATTTTATCTCTTGAAATATGTAAGTATTTTTTATTTCGTGGAAAATGCCAAAAGCAAAGCCTTCTAAAGCATTTAAACTGAAAAGCATTTGCGACGAATATCCCGATTTACGAATATAAAGTGCGGTTCTGTTTTGTACTGTATGTAGCAAAGCAATATCCGGGGATAGAACATTTTCAGTAAAACAGCATATAGATAGTTCGAGGCACGTTAAATTAAAGCACAGCCAAAACAAAAATGTAACACAATTATTCTTACCAGAATGTAGAATTCCATGTGAGCAAACTATATTCAATGAAAAATTGTGCGATGCACTTTTAGCTGCGACCATTCCTCTATTCGAAATGCGAAATGAACATTTAATAAATTTTCTTCAAGTATATATACAAAGTGCCCTCAGAATCCATTTTACGTTTAAAATATGTTAAAAGTATCTACAAAAAGTGCTAAGATAACATACGTCAATGAATAAAAAACCAATATTTATGGATTTCATTAGATGAAACTACTGATGCCAGTCAAAAGTCAAAAGTTTTTAATTAACTTCTCATTTCTCAAAATAGAGTTGACATTTTAAAACATATGTATCCAACCCTTCCATTGCCTCCCGAACCAATTATAACTCGTTGGGGAACATGGCTTGCTCCTGCTAATTACTACTCTAACAATTATGAAAAATTTTAGAAATTCTAAACGCTTTAAATAGTGCAGAGTCTCAATACATAAAAGCGGCAATAGATGTATTAAAAGTGTAAATAAAAAAAATTAACGGCTTTTTATTGCTGCAAATTTTGGATTCATCGAAAAATTTATAAAAAAATTACAAAGTAGCAGCCTCACATTGCATTAGATGTGGCAGTTCGGTTAAACCTCCAATCGGTCACTACTATAGGGAACTCGGTAATTGGGTAATTAGCAGAACTAACCATTACTGGAGGAATAGCGAAGATTGTAGAGTCTCGAGGTCCATATGGAAAGAACTAGACTCAGGTAAATCTGATCTACTAGTGGGTATGAATAGAAAGGTTTTGAGAGTCTTAGTAGGCGCCTGGACTGGCCATTGCTCGGTTAGAGCGAGGACCAGCATAAGGGAAAATGGCACTAAGGATTTCTGTAGGATGTGTGGGGATGAAGAGGAGCCAGAAACTAAAGAGCACATCATCTGTCATTGCCCAAGGCTGCAACGCGATAGGCAAAGATGGCTGAGTAGACGTTTCCATGAGGGAGTTATGTTATCACATAAACTACCCTCGAAACCCCCAAGAACAACAACAGCAATACAACAACAACAACAATATGGCAATAACAATACAACAACATAATTGATATATTTACATTTTATTATTTTTATTAACACACTTACTATTAAAATTCTTATTAATTTTATTAACATACTTAAGCTACGTTCACATTTATTAAATATTTGTCCAAAAAAACGCAACCAATAGTTTTGCTTTTAAATAGTGTCATTTTACTTTGTTTTTATATTGCAAAATAAAATTAATTATTCTTCAAAAAAAATTAATTTTGTATAGTTTTTAAAAAATGCGAACCCATAATTAAAAAAATATTGAAATTAAAAGAAATAAATTATAAGGTTTTTTGTTGGTTACGTTTTTTTCGACAAATATTTGATAAATGTGAACGTAGCTTTACTATTAAAATTCTTATTAATTTTATTAACATACTTACTATTAAAATTCTTATTAATTTTATTAACATACTTACTATTAAAATTCTTATTATTTTTATTAACATACTAACTTATTAACATACTTACTATTAAAATTCTTATTATTTTATTGAAATACTTGAATATGCGTTCCCTTTAATTTTAAAACATTGTGACACACTTTAAAATGTTTCCATTTAATTTGAATAAGCAAAATTAAAACATTATACTTATTTCCTGTCTAAGCCACTACATACATCCACACATACTTAAACGCATTGAAATTTGTCTTTGTTATTTTTAATTTCGAGTCATCAATTTTATGCAACAAGAATTGTTATAAATTTAAGTATAAAGAATAATAAAATTCAATTGTAATACTGACTTCAAAGTGAAAACTAAAGTGTTTTTCTACATCGTTAAGTAAATAGTTAACTGGCGCAGTCGACGGCCAGCAAATCGAAATAATTGTGAAAAATATATAACTAAATAAATCCTGTAACTACAGCCGTTGTTCAACATTCAAGAGGATATTGAATAGGGAACAAGTGCCGAATTTATATCGACACTAGGCTAACAGGGATAAATCTCAAATAACAACGACCGTGTGTTCAACATACAAAGGAACATTGTACGAAGAACAAGTATCGAAGGCATATCGATACCAGGTCAACACAATCAACCGAGAGGATTTAAATCCTTAAATTGCTGGAAGAAGAACCACACTCATGTACGGGACCATCATCATAGGGGCTCTGTAAGTACTGTGTTGTGTGCTAATAAGAAAATATATTATTGAAAAAAAAGAAGAAAAAAACAAATTTTAAAGAAAATATATATACGTATAATAATAAAATCTAAATTTTTGCATAAAAGAGAAAAAAATTTAAGAAAAATAAAATATTTTAATAAAATTTTTGAAATGAATATATACATACCTTTTTACTAAGCAAAATAATTCAAAAAAGAGAAAATTAGCAATAAAAATAGCAATTATTAAAAACAAATTTTATAAACACAAAGAATTAAAGAGAAGAGAAGAATTATTATCAGACGGATTAAAATTAGGAAAGAGGTGGTACAGTTTAAATTTGTGTGTAATTATTTATCGAAAATCAAGTGAAAAGCGTACTTAATCAGAAGGTTTTATGACCGGGAAACATCGATTCCTTCCTTATTCTAAACTTTTTAAATCAAAAAGTCTTTCCACTATACCCGAAGATAATAGCTTGGATTTTAGAATGCTCGGGGGAAATGCAAATCAAAACGAAAGTGTGGCTCAACCACCTATAGAGTCCATTGACAAATTCAATTCATTAAGAATTCCGGACGCAATTAAAGATTTACCTAAATTGGAAGGTAATCCGAGATTACTCTACGAATTTATAAGTAATGTGGAAGAAATACTTCTCCAAATTAGAGGAGCCGATAACACTCCTCAAGGACTGATTCTCTTAAGAGCTATTAGGAACAAGATAGATGGCCCAGCTAATGAAGTCCTAAATATGTATGGTACATCCCTTAACTGAAATGAGATCCGAGGAAATTTAATATCACACTACTCGGACAAACGGACAGAAACTTCCCTAATAAGAGACCTCCATTCTTTAAAACAGTACAGCAAACCAATTGAAAAATTCTACAGTGAGGTCATGGAAATTCAATCGGCTTTATCAAATAACCTATCAAGTCATGAATCTGAAGATAACGTAATCAAAGCAAAAAGAGATCTCTATGCTGAAATGTGTCTAAATGCATTTCTATCAGGTCTACGAGAACCTATGGGTTCTACCATTAGATCAATGAGACCAGAATCATTGCCAACAGCTCTGGACTACTGTATTAGGGAACAAAACATTCACTATATAAGGTCCAATTTGAACAAACCAAAGTATCCTCAATGGAGACAGAACAACCAATATTACCCATACCAGAGATATTCACACAATTACTTAAATACCCTACCATCAAGAACTAGCGTTTGCGTTCTCAAAGCCTTAAAATCATTTATGAACCTTTTGGGAATACCTAAGAAAATTGTTTGTGATCAGGGTACCGAATTTACTTCAAATATATTCAAAGATTTTTGCAATCAATATGAGATAGTGCTTCACTTTACATCATTTCAACAATCTAGCAGTAATTCTCCAGTGGAACGACTCCAATCGACTTTAACAGAAATTTATAGAATAATAATGAGAACCAGGAAATCGAAGAAAATGGAAGTAGATCACGAAGAAATATTAGATGAGACATTCATGACTTACAATAATACAATCCATTCATCCACTAAATTTACGCCATACGAACTTTTCTTTAAAAGACCATATAATTTCTCAAGAGAAATAAAATATAACAATAAACATGAAATTTTATCCAAATTAAATGAATTCAAAGAAAAACTTTATCCTTTTGTCAAGGAAAAAGTTCTGAAAGTAAAAATAAAAAATATTAATAGGAAAAACCCAGAAAATAGGGAAGCAGATGAGGAAATATATAGAAAAGAATGTAGGAGAAACAAACTAACACCCCGATTCTCAAAGCATAAAATATCGAAAGACAATGTTATTACAGTACAAACAACTAATGACAAAAAATTACACAAATCAAAAATTAAGCTTAGGAAAAGAAAATAACCGACACATATTCCATATTTACAGCATGCCCCTAATTTACGGACAGATGTTGGAAATTCGGAATTTCGACAACGAACAAACTCTGATAGCCCTAAACAGCGTTGTCAACTTGGTGCGTTTCGCACCTTTTTTGGTGCTTTTCTAAATGTTTTGTGCGAAAAATATCTGAGTTGGTGCGTGGTGCGCTTTTTCTTTAATTTTGGTGCGTTTTTTTAATTTTGGGTGGCTCCAAATCATATTAACAATAAACATAATTTTTTGTTTCAGTATGAAAAAAAAGAATTTTGTACAAATAATACAACTGTTTCAATACCATTTCATTCAATTGTGTACAATTTTTACATTCAATTTTAAAGACCATAATAAGAGCAACCATTAATGATGCTTAAGAGGCACAAAACACATTCACAAAAACCGTTAAACCGTCTTGTTGTTATAGATAATTTTAACATTTCATTATAAGAAATTGGTTGTCCCTTTTAGATTTTCAGAGTACATAATTGTTTTTTGTCGTAAAAGTTGCTGTCAAGTCTGTTAAAGAGCTTACCAAAAACAAGGTATTCTTGAGACTTGCGATCATTGTTCGTTTTTTATAAAATACGCAAAAGTTTATATAAAGGGTTGTAAGACTAAAATTAATAAAATTTATATTTACTAAAAGAAATATTTAAAGCCGCGGTGCCCACGAGTTCTTTATGAAAGAGCAAACACCAATACATTAAAAGAAAAACAAATTTTTATTCAAAATTTTTTGTTGTAAAAACAAATACATGCAAAGAAAACACAAAAAAAATATATTTCATATATTTATTTCATATCATACGTTAAACAAAAACAAAATGTACATTGATGATGGCTGTCGTCAATGTTTACCAGCAAAGCATACGCAAGTGTTGTTGCTTTGCTCTTGCGTGTATACAGTGAAGAACGACAAAAAAAAAACTAATACTACAAAGTTGTTTGTGTATTTCGCATTGAGGTTGCTGAGTGCTGTATGAGTATATTAAAACACGCAGCCTATAGCTAAGAGTATTACAAAAACAAATGAGAATGAAGAGCATAGGGCCTGGGCACCAATGATTTAAAGTAAGTGTCAAGAATGGAGTCTAAAAAAGGAGATTATAAGCGAAATACAAAAGAATTTGGGAATCACAATGTGAGCTTAAGCAATGGATTCGGCCTCGACCAAATAATAACACAAGAACAAGATGTTTTTATTGAAAATGCGATATCACGCTTAAATATCCAACCTTGTTCGGAATGCTGGAACAAGGACACACATTGCAGCTTTAAGCCCATTTAGCTACAACCGACATCAACAACCAGCATTGTACAAAATGTTTTATCCCATTGCAAATATGATGTCATGCCATTAGAAGTACAATTGGAATCCGATGTCGAAACATTATCTATTATTGAAAAAGGGTGGAGAATGATTCACTTCATGCAATGGCACAATATTGTATCAACATTAGAATTTTGGACTAAAGTTAAATGTTGTAAAGACGCAAAATTAATTCAATAAAAATTTTCAATAAAAAAAATCTGAACTTGGTGCGTTTTTTGTTAAATGTCGCGTTTTTTTCTCCATTTTGGTGCCTTTTGAAATTTCAAAGTTGACAACGCTAGCCCTAAAGGTTGGCAAAGCAAGGACGATCGGAAATCATTTTAATTTCATACATATAGTAGACTTAGAAAATTATAATGAACAAACTTCAAAATTATTTAACACCATACAACTATTTGAAAAACATAGCATATTAAAAGATGCTACTAAAATATGTAAACTAAAACTCAAAGGACTTGAAAATAAACTGCAGACATTGAACCCATATAAACGACCAAAACGTGCACTATTTAACGGCATAGGTTCTGTAATTAAATATATTACAGGAAATATGGACGCAAACGACGCACAAACTATAAACGGACAAATCCAGGAACTTCAGGAAATTGCATCTAATTCGGTTAGTATTGCAGAAAATCAGAAAGGCTTAAATATACAAATGATGCAAAGATTTAAAAATTTAACGGACCATATCAATAACGAACAAGAAACAATTACAAAATTTCTAGGAAAACTTTCAACCGAAACATCTAATAGTATTCTGCATTGGCTGAAATTCAATATATGAATCAGCTCAATTATAATATAGATTTGTTAGTAGACCATATCTCAGACATAATTGAAGCCGTAATGCTTGCTAAGCTTAGTATAATATCAAAACTTATTCTTAACCCAGATGAACTAAAAGAAATAAGGGACCATTTGAGATCACAGAATGTCGATTTTGTTTCAGACGGAAACCTTTACGAACTTCTAGAACTCCAAGCATATTATAATAACAGCAACCTAATTTTTAACATAAAACTTCCAAATTTTTCCAAAGACACGAGCTTGCTCTACCACCTCATTCCTCTTCCGATAAATCAAACAAAAATAATTAAAACTAAACCTTATGTAAGTTACAATGCGCACAACCTCCAGTACTACACAGAGATTTGCCCACAGATTGAGAACAGTTATTATTGCAAAATGGCGAACGATTTCGAAGAAACTAGTAACTCAAAATACATCGGAAGAATATTGGATGGGCAAAGCCCAATATGTCCAGTAAATGACGTGGGAATCACCTCAACTATCTTCCAGCCGGAAGGCAACCATATAATAATCATTAATGTTAAAGAAATATTTATAACTTCTCCTTGCAGAAAAAATTTTACAATAAGAGGCACTCTACTCCTCCACTATGAAAATTGTTCCGTCACTATAGCAGGAACAACCTACAGAGACAACCCGCACGTCCACTGGGACACAATGTTTGTGGCACCACCAGACCTGAACAAAATACAGATTGAATCGACAACAGACAACAGAAGATAAAAACCTACAGCTTCAGCAATAAAAACGATATCTTACAATTAAGAAAGAATACAATACAAAGCGGAGGCATACTAATAGCCACAATATTGATATCCGTCATCATAACCTTCTTCTATTCTAAGGGGGGAGGAGTTATGTTATCACGTAAACGAACCTCGAAACCCCCAAGAACAACAACAGCAATACAACAACAACAATACAGCAATAACAATACAACAACATAATTGATATATTTACATTTTATTATTTTTATTAACACACTTACTATTAATATTCTTATTAATTTGATTAACATACTTACTATTAAAATTCTTATTAATTTTATTAACATACTTACTATAAAAATTCTTATTAATTTTATTAACATACTTACTTATTAACATACTTACGATTAAAATTCTTATTATTTTATTGAAATACTTGAATATGCCTTCCCTTTAATTTTAAAACATTGTGACACACTTTAAAATGTTTCCATTTAATTTGAATAAGCAAAATTAAAACATTATACTTATTTCCTGTCTAAGCCACTACATACATCCACACATACTTAAACGCATTGAAATTTGTCTTTGTTATTTTTAATTTCGAGTCATCAATTTTATGCAACAAGAATTGTTATAAATTTAAGTATAAAGAATAATAAAATTCAATTGTAATACTGACTTCAAAGTGAGTGTTTTTCTACCTCGTGAAGTAAATAGTTAACTAGGGCATTAGTGACATCGCGAAGTGCAAACTTGAGGATATCAGGGGCTTTATCATGGGAATTAAATGGCTGAATGATGGATGATAACGGCTCTTTGGTTTTTCTTGGATAGTAAGGAGACTAATTAGTCAATAAATTATAAATGAAGGGAATCACAATGGATCCAATTGGGTCTCCGAGTGGATGTGTATTTCACACTACCCTTCCTAACGTAACCTAACCTAATGAATGTAAAAATTATATTCATTACAATCATTACTTTATTTTAAACTATTTTTTATTCTTTTTGAAGTAGATAGTGATTTTTTACTTTAAAAAATGCAAATGTCAACTTATTAACCCTGCTGTTATGTTTGTATCATTTTGGTAAAATTTTTTTTTTTTTTTAGAAATTTGGAATGGCTATCAACTTAAAACGTCATCTCAGATGATTTTTTTATAGTTTTACGTTCTTAATTAGTTATTTGCTGTCTCATATAAATTGGAACAGAAAACAATTAAAAGTTACAAATCTTAGGTTATGGACCATTTTGGTTCATAAAATTTCTTTCGTTTTTTTATATTAGTAAAAATAAGAAAAACAAAATTACTAAGAGTTTTTTTTTATGTTGAAATATTATTACATCTAATTAGTTTTTTAGCAGAACGTATCAGTACCGATTTCAAGGCCGCTACACCTCTCAGCAGCGTTCAATTATCCATATTTACAATTTTTTGTAAAGTGGATAATAATTAGGAAGAATATCAACTATTTAACCAGTCTTCCACAGAAATAGAATACGAGAATTAATTTTTAATTCATTTTATTCTACATTGAAAATTTTTTGTATATTGTGACGACAAAAGTCCTAAAGTCGTTTTTGCCATACTGGTTTTAATAACAAAAACCCAATTGCCTGACTTTTGTAAATGAATTTCTTTATATTATTATTTTTATGAATTAGATAATTTTTATTAATGAATATAAACACTATTTTATGAACTTATTAGAAATAATACCCGATATGGTAGTATTAAGATAATTATATTTAATCATTTGAACTTAACGGAAAAATTAACTACCATCACTGGTAGTCATGATATAAATAGTAACTTACGTTTATACACAGCGCTGAACAACACAATCATCGAACAACTGATCACGTACACAACTCGTGCACAACGTATGGGTGCGGTTGTGTGTGTATCTTGTGTGTGCCAGCAATTTGCTATAAAAGGCGACACATTCGTTGATTGAGGGGAGTTGGTTGGCAGCTGCAAATGTGGTAAGAGCTCTTATTAAACTTGTTTACTAAGAGGGATTAATACATTTTTTGTATAGACTAAGGATTCTATTGTGGTGGGTCTAAGCACGGCCACAATTGGATTTTTAGTAGAAGGAGGTTGACTAGCGGTGTGGGTCTAAGCACGGCATCGGTATGCAACATCCTTCGATACAACCGGTTGTAATTAACTCTAAGAGAAATACCGTGCTCTATTGTGGTGGGTCTAAGTACGGCTACGGTAGAGATTTCGTCATATTTCTCTTTCATCGAACGTGCTCTATTGTGGTGGGTCTAAGCACGGCTACAATAGGGATTTCGTTATCCAACCAAGAGACGTCCCCAGAGATGAAGAGAACTACTATAAACAACTCTCAGAGAATATAACTACATATCGAAGAAGAATCTATATATACATATATACATAAACAAAAGAGTAAATAAAGTGATAAGATTTATAACGTATTCTAAAGAATTCCGAAGCCTTTTTATTACTCTTACTCAAAAACCGAATAAAACAAAATCTAGTAACGACCCTGGACAACGCTGAGCCTACCCCAGCTTCAAAGCGAGAAAAAGTGTCGTTACAGTGGCGCCCGAGCAGGGATTTTGCATTGTCCAATCAACATCGACTTTGCATCGTCAAGAAAAAAAAATAACAACAAAAAAAAAAAACTTTATAAAAACTAAACAACCAAAAACAACAAACCAAAAAAAAATATTATTGAAAAAAAAAAATATATACAACAGTCAACGAAAACTTTTTGCCGAGACAGTACCCACAGAAGTCATAAATAATTAAAAACAATTATTGTGTTGAAGAAAAAAAATTCCCGCTACAACTGTATGCCGCCAACAACAACAAATTGACATTTGTCAGCGACGCAGTTTGTCACGCAACAACGAGAAAAAAAAAACAACAACATCAACAACAAAATATTTTAAAGAAGTAATTTAAAATAAACCAGCCTGACTGCATTTGCTTGAAGTCAAACGGTAAAACTTTTCAGTTACGTACAAAAGTAAAACATTGTATGGAATAAAAAAGAATTCCATAACGTAGTTTTGATTCAACTGTACATCGCTACAAGAATTTACAACGGTACACACAAATATTTTTATTTGCCTACGTGTACAAACCAACTGCTATATATACAGAGATACATATATATATAGATAGATACAAAGCAATACAGCAGCAAAGCAGATTATTCTACAAGAAAAAAAAAAACAATATCATACATATATGTAGGTATATAGATACGAGTATATATATACCTAAATAAACTACATTTGGATAATCATCGAAAAATAAACTAACAACGAAGAAAATAAATTATATATATATATAAAATAAAACTCATTTTTTTGGAAAAAATACCAGCAAGGAAAAATTTTGATTATAATCACCATGTTAAAGACGTCGTGGATTTACTCCCTAAAGAAGGATGAACTGGTACAATACCTGACCCAGTTTGAACTCGAGATAACAGGCACAGTCGAAGAGTTGAGAAAACGCTTCGCCAAGTTTGTTTCATCAGACCACGAGGATGCTCAACGTACAACTTTACTGGCACTTCAAAATAAACACGATTGTGGCACTACTTCATCAACTAAGCTACAATTACCCAAGGGTGCGACGGATAATACACCAGATTCACCAGCTAAATGCGAACGACCTGGGTCATCCCGCCAAAACACACCCCACGAGCTTCCCCAGAAGACAACCGTAGAACATAGGATTATGGTAATTGATACCATCAGAAGATGGGGTCTGAAATACGATGGAGGTAAGAATCCCTTAGAATACGTCGAGCGAGTGGAAGAACTAGCGGGTACGTATCAAATAAATTTACGTGATGTTTTACAAGTAATCAATGAGTTTCTTCGAGATAAATCATTGCTGTGGTATAGGAACAATAATAAAAACTGGACAGATTGGGAAGCGATTAAACACGATCTATGTGATTTCTTTTTACCGCCACGCTACTTTGAAAAACTAGAAGACGAAGTCCGAAAGCGAGTCCAGCGGCCACGTGAGCCGTTCAAGGAGTATGTCTTGGCATTGCAAAATTTAATGCGCCCCACAAACCTCACGGTTGAACAACGTGTGGAACGCATTTTCCGCAATGCCCAACCCGACTACCAACGATACATTCGCAGAATCGATTTTTCAACACTCGAAGAGTTAATACGACTGGCCGCAGATTTTGAAAGCATCCCCACGAACTCTGCTCCACCCCGCAACGAACATAACCGTATGGTTCTCCACCACTCGACAACAAATCCACATATTGAACCCGAATCTCCGTCTCGAAGAAATGGGACGTCAATACGATGGGAAGATGACAAATTAAAAGCCACCATTTGTCTTGACAAGAACTTAGTCACCGCCATAATTGATACGGGTGCAACCCGAAGCTTCATCAGACCAGCATGTATCAGACTGGTATAGAAGCCAATATATTTACAGGTTGACATCGACGTCACTTTGGCTGACGGCTCTAAAAGGATAGTATCACGCGCAGTGAAGTGTCCTATAACCCTGGGAAATCGGACTGCCTTCCACGAATTTCTCATCTTACCTGGGGCGACTGAACATATTTTGTTGGGGCTAGATTTTCTGAAAAATTTCGAGACCAGCATATCCTGTGCCGGTTTAACCGCTACCTCCAAACTTTGTGCGACGGTAAACTGGTGTCAGGGTAATTCAGATGACCAGTTAAGCCCTACTGACGTGGTTACTCCACCAGCGGAAATCACAACCCCGATCAACAAGCAGACTATACTGCAGCAACAGATCGATGATTTTCTCGCACACGAGTTACCAAAATTTCAACAACTTAAAGGCTTATCTACGGCAGCATCACATTCAATCGTTACAAAGGACGGCATCAAAACTGATCCAGAAAATATTCAGGCCGTGGCACAGATGACCCTTCCTACCAACGTCAAAGACGTCAGACGCTTCTTAGGAATTACGTCTTGGTATCGTCGTTTTGTGCCCGATTTCCCCACCATATCTCGACCACTCACTGACTTACTAAAAAAAGGCAAACACTGGAAGTGGGGAAGTGAACAACAAAAGGCATTCGAAACTCTCCGCAATAAATTGACAGAAGCACCAGTACTGGCGTGTCCAGATTTTTCCAAACCGTTTGTGCTACAAACCGATGCTAGTGACTTCGGATTAGGAGCAGTCCTCACTCAGGAACTAGAGGGGACTGAACATGTAATCGCCTACGCTAGCCGCCATCTAAACGCCGCCGAGAAAAACTACTCAGCCACTGAAAAGAGTGTCTGGCCATCGTATGGGGCATTCGGAAAATGCGTCCATACCTGGAGGGGTACCACTTTAAAGTTATCACCGACCATCTAGCCCTCAAGTGGCTGAATACAATTGACAACCCTATGGCCGGCTTGCCAGATGGGCGTTAGAATTGCAACAGTTTAATTTTGAAATTATTTACAGAAAAGGCCAACTCAACAAGGTTGCGGATGCACTTTCCCGACAACCACAGGATGAAGTTAACAGCGCTTATACGAAAGACAACCACACTTGCCGATGGCTCCAAGGCTTACTCGAGGGGGTGCGTCAACGCCCTGAAGAATTTCCTGACTACAGCATTATCAATCACCAACTCTACAGGCATTTTGCCAGAGAATTGAATAATGAAGATAGTTACTCCTGGAAATTATACGTGGCCACACCGCAGCGTCAACAGGTACTCCAAGAAAACCACGATCGGCCTACTGGAGGCCATCTCGACATAAGGAAAACACTACACAAGATAGCACAACGGTATTACTGGCCAGGTATGGCCCGTGACGTCAACCGTCATGTGCGGAATTGTGTCAGCTGTCAACAATATAAAGTGTCACAACAACAACCGGCAGGCTTACACGTGTACCCGATGAACCATGGTCACTTGTATGTGCCGACTTTGTCGGACCCTTACCCCGTACTCGTCACGGAAACACTACATTACTAGTGTTCTTCGACTATTTTTCGAAATGGTGTGAATTAATCCCCATGAGAAAACCCACGGCCGAAGGGGCTGTGAAGGCTTTCCGTGAGAGGATGCTCGCCCGATATGGCGTGCCTAAAGCCATCATCACGGACAACGGTACTCAATTCACATCTCGCGTTTTTTAAAAATATCTACACGACGTAGGTATTATTCAGTAGTTTACGGGCCCCTACACTCCCCAGGGGAATCCTACGGAGAGGGCTAACCGCACTATCAAAACAATCATCGCACAGTTCGCCGGAAAACAACATGCTTCATGGGATGATCTCTTACCCGAAATCATGCTCGCCATCAATGACAAGCATGACTGAATCCACAGGATACAGTCCGGCATACCTTACACAAGGGAGGCAACCACGGTTACGAAATGCGCTGTACGACCAAGTCACGGTCGGTACAGGAGCTCATCAGCTGTCGCCCGAAGAACGGGCCACAGAACTAAAAGAAATTTTCGACATTGTTCGAAACAACCTATCCAAAGCGACTAATAAACAACGCCACCACTACAATCTGCGACGCCGCAACTGGCAACCTCAGATTGGAGAATATGTTTTAGTTAAACAGCATCCGTTGTCGAAGGTTATAGACACCTTTGCAGCCAAATTAGCACCAAAATATGGGGGGCCATGGGTGATTGAAAAATTCACCTCCCCCGTAATATTAGAAATTCGCAGTATAGAAACTAACAATCAGCGCACCGCGCACAATAGCGAATTAAAGCCATTTCATAACAAATATACATAGTAACTAATTGTTTTCTCTTCGTAGATTTCACCGGCAATCAACACACTCAATAAACGCGCCAAATCAATGACATCATCATCATCATCTGCAACAACTTCATCAGCCTCCTCGTCTACATCGACAACATCCACAGCCAAGTCATCAGTATTTTCAGCGCAATCGAAGGACAGTGTAGGGCTGCCGGAAGCATCATCGCGACCGACAATACCACCCCTACCGACAAAACCCATCACCATAACGTGCCATCAACTCCCAGAAGTCCTGCAGAGGGAGCTGAATGAAAGAATGTCTCGACCGCTGCGGCCTACAAGAGAGAAGTTATCTCGATGCAGCCACAACCAATGCTTCCGGATAACCTTATTCCGAGATGGGCGTTGTCAGATTTGGCGGACCCTGGACGCGGAGAGGGGAGTGGCAGTGTGACGACAAAAGTCCTAAAGTCGTTTTTGCCACACTGGTTTTAATAACAAAAACCCAATTGCCTGACTTTTGTAAATGAATTTCTTTATATTATTATTTTTATGAATTAGATAATTTTTATTAATGAATATAAATACTATTTTATGAACTTATTAGAAATAATACCCGATATGGTAGTATTAAGATAATTATATTTAATCATTTGAACTTAACGGAAAAATTAACTACCATCACTGGTAGTCATGTTATAAATAGTAACTTACGTTTATACACCGCGCTGAACAACACAATCATCGAACAACTGATCACGTACACAACTCGTGCACAACGTATGGGTGCGGTTGTGTGTGTATCTTGTGTGTGCCAGCAATTTGCTATAAAAGGCGACACATTCGTTGATTGAGGGGAGTTGGTTGGCAGCTGCAAATGTGGTAAGAGCTCTTATTAAACTTGTTTACTAAGAGGGATTAATACATTTTTTGTATATACTAAGGATTCTATTGTAGTGGGTCTAAGCACGGCCACAATTGGATTTTTAGTAGAAAGAGGTTGACTAGCGGTGTGGGTCTAGGCACGGCATCGGTAGGCAACATCCTTCGATACAACCGGTTGTAATTATCTCTAAGAGAAATACCGTGCTCTATTGTGGTGGGTCTAAGTACGGCTACGGTAGAGATTTCGTCATATTTCTCTTTCATCGAACGTGCTCTATTGTGGTGGGTCTAAGCACGGCTACAATAGGGATTTCGTTATCCAACCAAGAGACGTCCCCAGAGATGAAGAGAACTACTATAAACAACTCTCAGAGAATATAACTACATACCGAAGAAGAATCTATATATACATATATACATAAACAAAAGAGTAAATAAAGTGATAAGATTTATAACGTATTCTAAAGAATTCCGAAGCCTTTTTATTACTCTTACTCAAAAACCGAATAAAACACAATCTAGTAACGACCCTGGACAACGCTGAGCCTACCCCAGCTTCAAAGCGAGAAAACGTGTCGTTACAGTGGCGCCCGAGCAGGGACTTTGCATTGTCCAATCAACATCGACTTTGCATCGTCAAGAAAAAAAAATAACAACAAAAAAAAAAAAAACTTTATAAAAACTAAACAACCAAAAACAACAAACCAAAAAAAATATTATTGAAAAAAAAAAAAATATATACAACAGTCAACGAAAACTTTTTGCCGAGACAGTACCCACAGAAGTCATAAATAATTAAAAACAATTATTGTGTTGAAGAAAAAAAATTCCCGCTACAACTGTATGCCGCCAACAACAACAAATTGACATTTGTCAGCGACGCAGTTTGTCACGCAACAACGAGAAAAAAAACAACAACATCAACAACAAAATATTTTAAAGAAGTAATTTAAAATAAACCAGCCTGACTGCATTTGCTTGAAGTCAAACGGTAAAACTTTTCAGTTACGTACAAAAGTAAAACATTGTATGGAATAAAAAAGAATTCCACAACGTAGTTTTGATTCAACTGTACATCGCTACAAGAATTTACAACGGTACACACAAATATTTTTATTTGCCTACGTGTACAAACCAACTGCTATATATACAGAGATACATATATATAGATAGAGACAATGCAATACAGCAGCAAAGCAGATTATTCTACAAGAAAAAAAAAAACAATATCATACATATATGTAGGTATATAGATACGAGTATATATATACCTAAATAAACTACATTTGGATAATCATCGAAAAATAAACTAACAACGAAGAAAATAAATTATATATATATATAAAATAAAACTCATTTTTTTGGAAAAAATACCAGCAAGGAAAAATTTTGATTATAATCACCATGTTAAAGACGTCGTGGATTTACTCCCTAAAGAAGGATGAACTGGTACAATACCTGACCCAGTTTGAACTCGAGATAACAGGCACAGTCGAAGAGTTGAGAAAACGCTTCGCCAAGTTTGTTTCATCAGACCACGACGATGCTCAACGTACAACTTTACTGGCACTTCAAAATAAACACGATTGTGGCACTACTTCATCAACTAAGCTACAATTACCCAAGGGTGCGACGGATAATACACCAGATTCACCAGCTAAATGCGAACGACCTGGGTCATCCCGCCAAAACACACCCCACGAGCTTCCCCAGAAGACAACCGTAGAACATCGGATTATGGTAATTGATACCATCAGAAGATGGGGTCTGAAATACGATGGAGGTAAGAATCCCTTAGAATTCGTCGAGCGAGTGGAAGAACTAGCGGGTACGTATCAAATAAATTTACGTGATGTTTTACAAGTAATCAATGAGTTTCTTCGAGATAAATCATTGCTGTGGTATAGGAACAATAATAAAAACTGGACAGATTGGGAAGCGATTAAACACGATCTATGTGATTTCTTTTTACCGCCACGCTACTTTGAAAAACTAGAAGACGAAGTCCGAAAGCGAGTCCAGCGGCCACGTGAGCCGTTCAAGGAGTATGTCTTGGCATTGCAAAATTTAATGCGCCCCACAAACCTCACGGTTGAACAACGTGTGGAACGCATTTTCCGCAATGCCCAACCCGACTACCAACGATACATTCGCAGAATCGATTTTTCAACACTCGAAGAGTTAATACGACTGGCCGCAGATTTTGAAAGCATCCCCACGAACTCTGCTCCACCCAGCAACGAACATAACCGTATGGTTCTCCACCACTCGACAACAAATCCACATATTGAACCCGAATCTCCGTCTCGAAGAAATGGGACGTCAGTACGATGGGAAGATGACAAATTAAAAGCCACCATTTGTCTTGACAAGAACTTAGTCACCGCCATAATTGATACGGGTGCAACCCGAAGCTTCATCAGACCAGCATGTATCAGACTGGTAAAGAAGCCAATATATTTACAGGTTGACATCGACGTCACTTTGGCTGACGGCTCTAAAAGGATAGTATCACGCGCAGTGAAGTGTCCTATAACCCTGGGAAATCGGACTGCCTTCCACGAATTTCTCATCTTACCTGGGGCGACTGAACATATTTTGTTGGGGCTAGATTTTCTGAAAAATTTCGAGACCAGCATATCCTGTGCCGGTTTAACCGCTACCTCCAAACTTTGTGCGACGGTAAACTGGTGTCAGGGTAATTCAGATGACCAGTTAAGCCCTACTGACGTGGTTACTCCACCAGCGGAAATCACAACTCCGATCAACAAGCAGACTATACTGCAGCAACAGATCGATGATTTTCTCGCACACGAGTTACCAAAATTTCAACAAATTAAAGGCTTATCTACGGCAGCATCACATTCAATCGTTACAAAGGACGGCATCAAAACTGATCCAGAAAAAATTCAGGCCGTGGCACAGATGACCCCCCCTACCAACGTCAAAGACGTCAGACGCTTCTTAGGAATTACGTCTTGGTATCGTCGTTTTGTGCCCGATTTCCCCACCATATCTCGACCACTCACTGACTTACTAAAAAAAGGCAAACACTGGAAGTGGGGAAGTGAACAACAAAAGGCATTCGAAACTCTCCGCAATAAATTGACAGAAGCACCAGTACTGGCGTGTCCAGATTTTTCCAAACCGTTTGTGCTACAAACCGATGCTAGTGACTTCGGATTAGGAGCAGTCCTCACTCAGGAACTAGAGGGGACTGAACATGTAATCGCCTACGCTAGCCGCCATCTAAACGCCGCCGAGAAAAACTACTCAGCCACTGAAAAAGAGTGTCTGGCCATCGTATGGGGCATTCGGAAAATGCGTCCATACCTGGAGGGGTACCACTTTAAAGTTATCACCGACCATCTAGCCCTCAAGACGCTGAATACAATTGACAACCCTATGGGCCGGCTTGCCAGATGGGCGTTAGAATTGCAACAGTTTAATTTTGAAATTATTTACAGAAAAGGCCAACTCAACAAGGTTGCGGATGCACTTTCCCGACAACCACAGGATGAAGTTAACAGCGCTAATACGAAAGGCAACCACACTTGCCGATGGCTCCAAGGCTTACTCGAGGGGGTGCGTCAACGCCCTGAAGAATTTCCTGACTACAGCATTATCAATCACCAACTCAACAGGCATTTTGCCAGAGAATTGAATAATGAAGATAGTTACTCCTGGAAATTATGCGTGGCCACACCGCAGCGTCAACAGGTACTCCAAGAAAACCACGATCGGCCATCTGGAGGCCATCTCGGCATAAGGAAAACACTACACAAGAAAGCACAACGGTATTACTGGCCAGGTATGGCCCGTGACGTCAACCGTCATGTGCGGAATTGTGTCAGCTGTCAACAATATAAAGTGTCACAACAACAACCGGCAGGCTTACACGTGTACCCGATGAACCATGGTCACTTGTATGTGCCGACTTTGTCGGACCCTTACCCCGTACTCGTCACGGAAACACTACATTACTAGTGTTCTTCGACTATTTTTCGAAATGGTGTGAATTAATCCCCATGAGAAAACCCACGGCCGAGGGGCTGTGAAGGCTTTCCGTGAGAGGATGCTCGCCCGATATGGCGTGCCTAAAGCCATCATCACGGACAACGGTACTCAATTCACATCTCGCGTTTTTTAAAAATATCTACACGACGTAGGTATTATTCAGTAGTTTACGGGCCCCTACACTCCCCAGGGGAATCCTACGGAGAGGGCTAACCGCACTATCAAAACAATCATCGCACAGTTCGCCGGAAAACAACATGCTTCATGGGATGATCTCTTACCCGAAATCATGCTCGCCATCAATACAAGCATGACTGAATCCACAGGATACAGTCCGGCATACCTTACACAAGGGAGGCAACCACGGTTACGAAATGCGCTGTACGACCAAGTCACGGTCGGTACAGGAGCTCATCAGCTGTCGCCCGAAGAACGGGCCACAGAACTAAAAGAAATTTTCGACATTGTTCGAAACAACCTATCCAAAGCGACTAATAAACAACGCCACCACTACAATCTGCGACGCCGCAACTGGCAACCTCAGATTGGAGAATATGTTTTAGTTAAACAGCATCCGTTGTCGAAGGCTATAGACACCTTTGCAGCCAAATTAGCACCAAAATATGGGGGGCCATGGGTGATTGAAAAATTCACCTCCCCCGTAATATTAGAAATTCGCAGTATAGAAACTAACAATCAGCGCACCGCGCACAATAGCGAATTAAAGCCATTTCATAAACAAATATACATAGTAACTAATTGTTTTCTCTTCGTATATTTCACCGGCAATCAACACACTCAATAAACGTGCCAAATCAATGACATCATCATCATCATCTGCAACAATTTCATCAGCCTCCTCGTCTACATCGACAACATCCGCAGCCAAGTCATCAGTATTTTCAGCGCAATCGAAGGACAGTGTAGGGCTGCCGGAAGCATCATCGCGACCGACAACACCACCCCTACCGACAAAACCCATCACCATAACGTGCCATCAACTCCCAGAAGTCCTGCAGAGGGAGCTGAATGAAAGAATGTCTCGACCGCTGCGGCCTACAAGACAGAAGTTATGTCGATGCAGCCACAACCAATGCTTCCGGATAACCTTGTTCCGAGATGGGCGTTGTCAGATTTGGTGGACCCTGGACGCGGAGAGGGGAGTGGCATTGTGACGACAAAAGTCCTAAAGTCGTTTTTGCCACACTGGTTTTAATAACAAAAACCCAATTGCCTGACTTTTGTAAATGAATTTCTTTATATTATTATTTTTATGAATTAGATAATTTTTATTAATGAATATAAATACTATTTTATGAACTTATTAGAAATAATACCCGATATGGTAGTATTAAGATAATTATATTTAATCATTTGAACTTAACGGAAAAATTAACTACCATCACTGGTAGTCATGTTATAAATAGTAACTTACGTTTATACACCGCGCTGAACAACACAATCATCGAACAACTGATCACGTACACAACTCGTGCACAACGTATGGGTGCGGTTGTGTGTGTATCTTGTGTGTGCCAGCAATTTGCTATAAAAGGCGACACATTCGTTGATTGAGGGGAGTTGGTTGGCAGCTGCAAATGTGGTAAGAGCTCTTATTAAACTTGTTTACTAAGAGGGATTAATACATTTTTTGTATATACTAAGGATTCTATTGTAGTGGGTCTAAGCACGGCCACAATTGGATTTTTAGTAGAAGGAGGTTGACTAGCGGTGTGGGTCTAAGCACGGCATCGGTAGGCAACATCCTTCGATACAACCGGTTGTAATTAACTCTAAGAGAAATACCGTGCTCTATTGTGGTGGGTCTAAGTACGGCTACGGTAGAGATTTCGTCATATTTCTCTTTCATCGAACGTGCTCTATTGTGGTGGTTCTAAGCACGGCTACAATAGGGATTTCGTTATCCAACCAAGAGACGTCCCCAGAGATGAAGAGAACTACTATAAACAACTCTCAGAGAATATAACTACATACCGAAGAAGAATCTATATATACATATATACATAAACAAAAGAGTAAATAAAGTGATAAGATTTATAACGTATTCTAAAGAATTCCGAAGCATTTTTATTACTCTTACTCAAAAACCGAATAAAACACAATCTAGTAACGACCCTGGACAACGCTGAGCCTACCCCAGCTTCAAAGCGAGAAAACGTGTCGTTACAATATTTTAAAATATTTTAAGAATTTTCGCATCGATTTGTTAATGCATATTTTAGCATATTTTCCTCTTCACAGCATTTTATTGCATATTTCAGTTTAAAAAGCAAATTTTTACATTTTATTTTGTATTTAAAGAGCATACTAAAGACTTTTATAGCATATTTGAATATTTTGTTTAATCTTTTTTTTTTGTGCTTAGCGGCGGAAACAAAAATATTTTTCTCTCTTTAATTTAGAAACATGTTGCTCCATCTACATCTTGAAATTCAGATTAACATTCCTTAAGTCAAAACGAACTGTCAAATAACATGCATACATACCATGGTGAAATAAGTATACGAGGTGGTCGCATAAGGGCAACAACAACTGTATTACAAAAAAAGTGGATAATGATTGTCAAAAAAATATACCATTTTGACGTGCGATATCCACAAAATCACCAGAGCAAAAAATAATCAGCTGCCATTACGAGACCACATGGTACACTTATTTCACCATGATACATGCATAAATTGAAATTTGTTTTGTTAAAGCCACATCTAAAACAGATTGATGCGTTAGCTAAAATGCTCGTCAGCTATGTTTGGTTTGTGGGTATGTGTGCATGTATGACAAATTGTGTTGTTGTTCAGTACGTAATTTTTGACAACCCACATTAACTTTTTGACGACTCAGGTAAATAAAAACTGCAGGGTTGCGTTAATGCATGCACCTGTTCTAGATATGCCTTGTTTTTGTTTAGTTTTACTTCATGTAAGTTTACCTTTTCGTACGCTATATATCACAAGATAAATTTGTTTCTCAAGTTTGTGAAATTTGCAACACCTGAATGTTTTAAATATTTGTAAATATAAATTATAAAATTTTTCGAAAGACAGAAGACGAAAGTTCCTAGTTTGAACGCAATAAATCGATGTAAGTATTTTTCCCCATAATTTTATCTCTTGAAATATGAAAGTATTTTTTATTTCGTAGAAAATGCCAAAAGCAAAGCCTTCTAAAGCATTTAAACTGAAAAGCATTTGCGACGAATATCCCGATTTACGAATATAAAGTGCGGTTCTGTTTTGTACTGTATGTAGCAAAGCAATATCCGGGGATAGAACATTTTCAGTAAAACAGCATATAGAAAGTGCGAGGCACGTTAAATTAAAGCACAACCAAAACAAAATTGTAACACAATTATTCTTACCAGAATGTAGAATTCCATGTGAGCAAACTATATTCAATGAAAAATTGTGCGATGCACTTTTAGCTGCGAACATTCCTCTATTCGAAATGCGAAATGAACATTTAATAAATTTTCTTCAAGTATATATACAAAGTGCCCTCAGAATCCATTTTACGTTTAAAATATGTTAAAAGTATCTACAAAAAGTGCTTAGATAACATACGTCAATGAATAAAAAACCAATATTTATGGATTTCATTAGATGAAACTACTGATGCCAGTCAAAAGTCAAAAGTTTTTAATTAACTTCTCATTTCTCAAAATAGAGTTGACATTTTAAAACATATGTATCCAACCCTTCCATTGCCTCCCGAACCAATTATAACTCGTTGGGGATCATGTCTTGCTGCTGCTAATTACTACTCTAACAATTATGAAAAATTTTAGAAGTTCTAAACGCTTTAAATAGTGCAGAGTCTCAATACATAAAAGCGGCAATAGATGTATTAAAAGTGTAAATAAAAAAAATTAACTGATTTTTATTGCTGCAAATTTTGGATTCATCGAAAAATTTATAAAAAAATTACAAAGTAGCAGCCTCACATTGTTTCAGCAGTATGCTATATTAACAGACACGGTTCAGAAAATTGGTGAAATGAGAGATTGTAGCACAAAACTTAACATAAAAACTAAGCTTGAACAAATAATATCAAAAAACGAAGGACTAAATTAAATAAAATTGATATGTGAACATCTTTCCAAAGAATTTAACGCAGCCTCGTCAAAACAAGTTTCGAAATACGCTGTTACGGAAATGTTATCGTTTAAATACGCTCCTATAACATATGTAAAAATTTAAGTATGTATAATTTTTGATTTTTATTCTGTTTTGTTTCTATTGTTTTTTGTTTTGTTTATTTTATCTTATTTTACATGCAATTTTTAAATAAAAATGTGTTTTTATTTTAATACCAAATGTGGCACCTTTGGTTTTAAGAGCATATTTTTTTTTAATTTTTAGGTCATATTTTCAGGTTTTGACTGCATTTTTAATGCGCATAAAACACTTTTTTTAGAGCATATGTTTGGTGTCCCTGACAATGAGGCTATTGTATTTGAAGATAGGATCGGAAAAACTTTTTTTAGTTTTGTTTTTTTTCTAATTACACAGTCGAGAAATATTATGAACTTTAAAAACCTTGAAATGCTAAGAAAAATAAAAAATTGGTTTTCAAAAAATAAAAGTTTTCAAGAAAATAAACAAAAAAAGTCTTAAATACATTTGAATCAACATATATACATACATACATATGAATAATTTAATATGTATGTTTAAAATAAATTTTATAAAATTTTTATAATATAATAAAAAAGCCATGTTATACTAACGAATGTAGAATGCTGACCCTGCATTAGATTAGGCAGTTAGTGGCAGGTCGGTTAAACCTCCAATCGGTCACTACTATAGGGAACTCGGTAATTGGGTAATTAGCAGAACTAACCATTACTGGAGGAATAGCGAAGATTGTAGAGTCTCGAGGTCCATATGGAAAGAACTAGACTCAGGTAAATCTGATCTACTAGTGGGTATGAATAGAAAGGTTTTGAGAGTCTTAGTAGGCGCCTGGACTGGCCATTGCTCGGTTAGAGCGAGGACCAGCATAAGGGAAAATGGCACTACGGATTTCTGTAGGATGTGTGGGGGATGAAGAGCAGCCAGAAACTAAAGAGCACAACATCTGTCATTGCCCAAGGCTGCAACGCGATAGGCTGAGCAGACGTTTCCATGAGGGCATTAGTGACATGACGAAGTGCAAACTTGAGGATATCAGGGGCTTTATCATGGGAATTAAATGGCTGAATGATGGATGATAACGGCTCTTTGTTTCTTCTTGGATAGTAAGGAGACTAATTAGTCAATAAATTATAAATGAAGGGAATCACAATGGATCCAATTGGGTCTCCGAGTGGATGTGTATTTCACACTACCCTTCCTAACCTAATCTAACGAATGTAGAAATTATATTCATTACAATCATTACTTTATTTTAATCAATTTTTTATTTTTTATTCTTTTTGAAGTAAATAGTGATTTTTTACTTTAAAAAATGCAAATGTTAACTTATTAACCCTGCTGTTATGTTTGTATCATTTTGGTAAAATTTTTTTTTTTTTAGAAATTTGGAATGGCTATCAACTTAAAACGTCATCTCAGATGATTTTTTTATAGTTTTACGTTCTTAATTAGTTATTTGCTGTCTCATATAAATTGGAGCAGAAAAAAATTAAAAGTTAAAAATCTTAGGTTATGGACCATTTTGGTTCATACAATTTCTTTCGTTTTTTATATTAGTAAAAATAAGAAAAACAAAATTACTAAGAGTTTTTTTTTATGTTGAAATATTATTACATCCAATTAGTTTTTTAGCAGAACGTATCAGTACCGATTTCAAGGCCGCTACACCTCTCATCAGCGTTCAATTATCCATCTTTACAATTTTTCGTAAAGTGGATAATAATTAAGAAGAATACCAACTATTTAACCAGTTTTCCACAGAAATAGAATACGAGAATTAATTTTTATTCATTTTATTTTGCATTGAAACAGTGCTGGTCAGCACAAAATTCGCCCATCACTGGTTGGAAATTACTAACAATCAACACAAATTCATAGTCCGTTATCATCAAAGTATTCTACTTTGTAATTTTAACGTTTTTGTTGTTTTTACTCTATATAAGGGACATTAAAATTTTACTGTGACCGTTGTTATTAGGGGATGTAGCTCTTGCCCGAGCTGAAAAGTAATATTATTTAGGCTCAAGTTTAGTTTTTATTGAATTAATGAAAATTCAAAATTACTAAGAGTTTTTTATTTTGAAAATATTATTAAATCCAATTAGTTTTTTAGCAGAACGTATCAGTACCGATTTCATGGCCGCGACACCTTTCATCAGCGTTCCATCTTTACAATTTTTCGTAATTGGGAAGATTATCAACTATTTTTTTACGAGTTGAAAAAACTGTACACTATTCCAAAGAAAATCAACAAAAAAATTAAAAACGATTTTATGAAAGTGTTATGATTTTGCGTTGGCGTACAATTGGAAGTTCGTTAAATTGAATGTTAAATTTTTATTAAAAATAGTGAGTCTTTTGAAAGGTAAAAGGAGCAGCAGAATTAAACTTAAACGTTGCGTAAAAAAGAAAAAAAATATAATTATTTAATTGAAAATTTTATAAATATTGAAAAAGAAATTTGATAAATAAACAAAAATCCAAAAAATGTAAATTTCTGTAGAATTTTAATTAAGGAAATATCATTAGTAATCTAACTGGTACAGTTTACCGTCAATGTCATCCCCTTATTAAAATCGTCAGTCGAGTGCATTGCTAGTAGATTGTGGTAACGACGGGTAGTTAGCGAAATACCTTGTTAGCTACGCCGACTGCAGGGCAAATACATATGTACATTAGGATGGCAGCTATTTTAAAAAATGTTGAATTTGGAGAAGTGCGCCCCCCTATTTTTTTACACTTGACCTAAAAAGTATATGGTGAAAATTTGAGCCAAATTGGACAATTTTAAACCGCGGCACACAGAGGTCAAAGGTCAAAATTTGGGAAATTTATTTTTTTTTTCAAAAAATTACTTCTAAAAGCCATATTTGCCCGAATAATTTAATGAAAATTTGTAATTAAGTTCTTTTATGTTTTTTTTTCTTGTTATGATAAATTTTGTTCCAAAATAATTAACCCTCTTATAGCCCAGGGGTCAAAAATGACCCAATTTATACAATTTTGATAAATAATCATAAAAACAGGCCCAATTTAATTAAATTTTTTTCTCAAAAGTGGAAAATAAGTTTTATTAAATATAAGCAACATATCTACGGTCATAAATTGATACCACATAAGACTGATTTTAAATTTTCAGATAAGTAATTTATGTGTAATTAATTACTTTCTTCGGGTACTTAATACAAACGGAAGGAAATGTGTGTATTAAGTGGTGTCCATTTATGATTTTCGACACTTTGCTAAATTTTTTTAAACATTAACCCTTAATCTATCCATCTGGGTCATTTCTGTTTAATTGCATACAAGTTTTGTTTTAAAAACGTAAATTTGGTTTCTAGCAATAAGTACATAAAAAATATAATATAAGATACGTGATAATATAACTTATGAATTAAATTCGGTACATAAATCTTTCAAAGTTGCATTTGTGCCGTATTTCTGCCTATATTGCTGAACAACCTAAAAAAACAAAAGAAATTTTACCATTTTGGTTTTAGCACTTAACTAATATAAATATTACTTTAAATAAATGTTGTCGTTGCTCCTCGTCTTTTGTTATTTTTTGATGGTATTCTTGAATAAGTTTTATACCTCTTTCCGCACAGTCGTTAACAATCTTTAAGTTTTCAACAATGTGTTTTCCGTCCCTGTAATCCTTTAAGTCCTCCCATGTTCTTGGGTCCTCTTTTAAAAATTGCGTAGATATATTAAAACGTTTAAACAGTTTCTTTGTATTTGTAGAAAATAATTCTTCTAAAATCGTATTAACATCTCTGTCAATGAAATCCTTAACATTATCTTGTTTCAATGGAAGTTTTTTCAAAATGTCATCATTTTCATCTTCTTGTGATTGTTCGGGAATACTAATGCCCATTTTTTCCACTAGTTTGACCTTAGTTTCTGCAGAGATTCTAGAATCAAATAAAGCAAATCCAACACACTCTTCGCTTAAGTAGTACAAATGATTTATAATTTTTGAAATTGCATTATCTGCCATATTTTTGTTTAAACTCTTATAAGCTTCCAACTTGCGTAAAAATTTCAAATCGTTTAAAGGAGCTAAATGAGCTTTTGTTGCGTCGAACCAAAAAATTGCATAGCATTTTATTATGAAACCTGCTAGTTCAATTAAACCTTTGGTTTCACATTGGCCGAGTTCAGGAAACTGGTTCCGAAATAATAAAATTTTGAGGCAATATATACCTTTGGACATCCATCTAGCTAAATGATATGCTCCAGGCTTGTAAAATGATATTCCTCGAGGTGGGGTTCCACCTAAAAAAATTATAATGAGTTCCAGAAACTCTTTATAATCGTTTCTCGGTAACTCTTCCATTAGTTTTTTCTTAGCAAAAATAATTATTTCATCGCACTCATCACTTAATATTTCTTTAACTCTTGGATCAATTATTCCCGGTTCATACTTATCCTGCCGTATTTGAAGCCAATGGTTCTTAAATTTTTTAAATAAAACAATATCAGGGCCTGTACTTGCTCCGATGTTGGATTCTATAAACACAGCTGCCAACACTATTTCATATATATGATGACGACAACCCATATATAAAATATCACGCCCAATTCTTTAAATCTTCCTGTATTTGAAGATGTTGTGTCGAAAACGAATGCCTCTGTTTTTGATAAAATATTATTCTCCTCCAAAGCATCGTAAACAGCAGAAGATATTTCAAGGCCTGTTCCAGAAGGAATATCAGGCATGTTTAGAATTTGCTCAATGTTTGTGGATGTAGCTATAATCGATAAGCGATCTTCGGGTTTTCCACTAAGATTGCTTCGCAGTTTAGTGTCCCAATGTATTGTCAGTGGCTGGTCTATAGATTTAAACTTTTGCACTACACTATTGCTGAGTTCTTCTCTTAAAACCTCTCTTTGTTGGCGCACAGACGTGCGATTAATGACATATTCAGATGGATGTATTCCTAGTGCTTCCAAAACTGCAACCAATATGTGTACAACATCTCTACAACTTAATTTAAGCTTGTCCAAAACTGCAGCGAGTCTCGGTGTTAAAATATCTTTACGTGCTCTTTTTTCTTTTGGAGGTCCTATATCCTCTATTTCCACATTATCCTCCAAATCAGATTCGGAATCTAAGATATCATCGAAACTTTTAACACCTATAAGGAATTCGATTATTTTTAAAATGTTCTGCTTCACTTACGAGATTTAAACCAATCGTGGTTTAAGACAATTAAAAATGTAATACTTTACCTTTTGATGTGGATGCAGCTTCCATATTTCTTATTTTCCTGACGTCCTCAGCCTCAGTTCGCATTTGGATTCTTTCATTCTTTTTCAATAACTTAACATCTATTCCAAGCATGCTTCCTGGACGCCCTTTTAATCTTTGATTTAGTAGGAATTGTTTATCTTCTTCAATTTTAATAATGCTTAATGCATCGTTATGAGCAATATCAAACAAATCATTCAAGCCATCTTTCCATTCAACTCTTTTTATTTTATACGTTTCACTATCCCTATTTTTAGTTTTAACAAAATATTTCCATTCATCATAAAGATCTAAAAGTTTCTTGACAGCTCGATGAAATTGCCTGACTGGAATGTTAGCCTTTTCCCAAAATATTGAGCATTCTTTTACAACTAAACGAGCGCTTTCTTGTACATTAAGTTTAGTGAATCTTATATTAAAAAATAATACTTTGAGGCAGTCTCCTTTTGATGGTAGTTTAGAGCCTGTGATCTGGAGATTTGGAAAGCCAATTAGATAAATTTCCTCTCTTAAAGTCGGCATTTTTACATAAAGAAATCGCTTAAAGAAATTATAAAGAAAAATTATTAATTATTGCAGTAGATCAAGTACACTTAGATTTTTAGAAAATTTCGATGATTTTATATCTAATGTTCAAAAAAAAGAACTCGAAGATTTTTTTGTTTTGATTTCAGTACTTTGAAAATTTCCAGTTAATTTAATATAGTTATTGTCTAGGCTATCAGAGTAGTATATTATTAACGGTTGTATACCAGACTTACATATTTTCCTTCTTATAAGAAATGTAAATATTATTTGGGTTTCAATATAAACGAAATTATTTACATGAATTCTTTAAAAAGTGAAGACCCAAAAGGGTCACATTAAGGGTTAATGTTTAAAAAAATTTAGCAAAGTGTCGAAAATCATAAATGGACACCACTTTAACTGTCATTTCCTTCCGTTTGTATTAAGTACCCGAAGAAAGTAATTACTTACACATAAATTACTTATCTGAAAATTTAAAATCAGTCTTATGTGGTATCAATTTATGACCGTAGATAGGTTGCTTATATTTAATAAAACTTATTTTCCACTTTTGAGAAAAAAATTTAATTAAATTGGGCCTGTTTTTATGATTATTTATCAAAATTGTATAAATTGGGTCATTTTTGACCCCTGGGCTATAAGAGGGTTAATTATTTTGGAACAAAATTTATCATAACAAGAAAAAAAACATAAAAGAACTTAATTACAAATTTTCATTAAATTATTCGGGCAAATATGGCTTTTAGAAGTAATTTTTTGAAAAAAAAATAAATTTCCCAAATTTTGACCTTTGACCTCTGTGTGCCGCGGTTTAAAATTGTCCAATTTGGCTCAAATTTTCACCATATACTTTTTAGGTCAAGTGTAAAAAAATAGGGGGGCGCACTTCTCCAAATTCAACATTTTTTAAAATAGCTGCCATCCTAATGTACATACTTATACTTATACTTATGTATGTATGTACTTAAATGCATGTGCATGCATATTTTTTCACATGCATAACTACCTGCTCTTTGAAATATTAATACTGTTACTTCTATGTTTCATGATTTTGTGCATAATTTTTCACCTTTCAACCACAAAAGGATTTAAAAAATTTCTAAATAAATAAGGGAACAAATTAGTGGTGTGTAAACAAATGCAACGCACTCGGTATTTGAATACGTTTGTAATAACTTATGAAAACACATTGCTAGAATGTAACTACAACACTCTTAATAAATTTAAATATATTTTGAATATTATAAGCAATATTCAAATAATCTAAATTGTTTAAATAAAATTTTTACGAAATTTTTTTCACATTTTCAAACCATTATATTCAGTATTTTATTTTACGCAACACTAATTTTAATTTGACAACTAAAACAAAACAATGTTGTTAATACAGAATCACAAAACTTAAAATAATCACACAATAGTAAATTTAGCTGTATTACACTTTTGGGAATAATGTTTCTTATTGCCGGCTAATGATACAAAAACTGATTATCAACTAATGTGCACATAATGGCTTCAATAAGAGTTTTTTATGAATAATACTGTAAGAATCTTAAACTTTCTTCTAAAAATTCCAAACCTATCCCACTAATTTGTGCTTTTTCTCATATTCTCTTTAAAGTAACCTACTTTAAATTTGAAACTATCACAATAGCAGCTCTCAATATGTATTATAACTAACAAATTTTTTATTTTGAGGTAATCCCCGCTTCAATGCTGTCAGTTTAGCGCCCGATTACGCAATTATTTTAAAAGTGATCTACAGCTAATTTAAGGACTTTTAACTATTACAGCTCTCCAGATGTAAGATATATAAAATTGTGTGGTGGGTATTATTCTCCCCACTCCATTCCTGCCTGTTTTTGCTTGAGTATTATTATTATTTTGAAAGCATTCTAAACGAAATACGAGGACTTCTTTTGGAGCTCTTTAGACGTGGGGCAACTAATATATTTTTCATATTAATTGTAATTTTTTTAAATTACTACGAACTGTTTATTATTAATAATTGTTAATATTTATACAGGCTTAAGTTAGTAAATTTTTATAATCAGAGAAATATTAGGTAGACATTTTTAACATATTTCGAGCAACATATAATATATTTTTCCTTCTTAAAATTTTTTAATTCTTTCCATGCAAATCATCTAGAAATTTCAAAACTATTACAGAATATTCAGACACATCGGCCCAGTCGTACTCAAGTGATGCGATTACATACATATGTATTTAGATCGATCATCTAATTTTTGTATTGTACAAATTAATTTCAATTTTTTTTCTTTTCTCTTACTTAACAGATAGAAAATATGCTTTAATTGCTTTTATTGTTTTTGAACCAATAAAAAAGAATACTCATTTCGTACACACAGGAATTTTGAATTTTAAATGTTATATTCTATGCCAGCCCTGTGCTTTTCATGCTCATTTGTTTTTGTAATACTCTTAGCTATAGTCTGTGTGTTTTAATATACTCATACAGCACTCAGCAACCTCAATGCGAAATACACAAACAACTTTGTCTTATTAGTTTTTTTTGTCGTTCTTCACGGTATACACGCAAGAGCAAAGCAACAACACTTTCGCCAGGACATTTTTTTGTTTTTAGAAATTGTTTGTTGGGTCGAACGGGGGGCCGGTAGGGCGTTGCAAATGGCCCGCCACAATAATTGATTATCAAATAACTTCGCCATATTTTGGGCATTTTTTGGTCTACGTCAATGATATTTGGTACATATGGTAATGGCATAATTAGGAACACTTACCAGGGACCACGCCCCTTTTTAGGAAAACCGAACCCTTGGACCGATCTTCCTCAAATTTTCACAGTTACTATGACTCTGGAAGGAATAATAGGCTATATAAAGTTTTGATTGGACAAAGAGGCGTGGCACCGCCCATATAACCCAAAAATTTAAATCGCCATCTTCTGGGCATTTTTTTACCTACGTCGGTGGTATTTGGTACATATGGTATTGGCATAATTTGGAAAACGTACAGAGAGAAAAGTGGGTGGGACCACGCCCCTTTTTAGGAAAATTAAAAATCGTAATGTAGTCTTAACTACTGGACCGATCGTCATTAAATTTTTACAATAGGATATATAAATACTTTAAATTTTATTTTATAACGAGGGGGTAGCCAAGCACAGCGGGATCAGCTAGTACATGTGTATATATTTGCAAAGCAAAAAAAAAAATTTTAAAATATTTTTAAATTTGTTATTCTGTTTCATTTAAATTTTGGAGTTGTAACCCAATTTACAAAATTATAGCCTTAATTCTTACAGCTTTGCGTAAGCATACATACTTTGCGTACAATTGAAGTAATTTTTTTGGCATCGACGTTATTTTCTAGAAAGCATAGGTTTCAAATGAAATGCCGGAAAAATTCGTTGAGCTCAGCCAATTGCGCCTTTTCGTACGTATATTTCAACCGTCTCGTAGCTGATTGTGAGACGTTGCGAAGATTAGAGAAAGAGAAGGAGGCGGAAATGGTCCAATGATCCGAGTTACCAAGAGGTGCATTAACACTCAATTCGTATTTTTCATGGTGCGAACTGAGGAAAAGGTCGAGGGTGTTGTTTTGGTGCCCTTCAACACATTAAATATGTGTTGGCTCATTCACTAGTTGCGCAAGGTCATTTTGCGCGGCGAAAAGCTCAACATATTAGCCTTCTGGCGTTGTGTGGCTCGAATGGTAAAGCCAAGATGAATTGTGAACATTCAAACCACCAGCAAAGACAATTTCAGTGTTCGGACAGCTCTCACGGATCCTTGAAATTGAATCGGAAAAGTAACCGAAGTTGGATAAGGTTTTATTACTTGCCGCGTTTGGACTTGTAAAATGTAAATAGTGTGTCCTGATTTTGAATTTAACCCAAAGAAAGCTAAATTCAGGATCAGACGTGCCTAATGGTTGCTGGCACTGGTACAAAACTTCATTACGTATGTACATTGCAAGACCCCTGTGTATATTAAAAAGCGATACGAGGTGATAACCAAGTATATAAAAATCCTGTGAATCAGAGTATTCAGACACCTGGATCTCACATAAGGCGAACACATCGGGCCGATTGAGACAAATGTGAGCATACGCAGAGAAAAAATTCGACCTTAGCCCCCTAACGTTACAGAAGTCAATTCTGAATTGACCTACCATAAAAGTATGGAAAATTCAAATCGAACGTTCAGGTATCGGCATCAGGATTCCAATAATGTCAATTGCTGTCGTTAGAGTGTTGCGTGACCAGTGCTATGCCTTTGCCAATGAACAGTCAAACAATGAACGTTTGACGAGTTTCACGCTTCATATGCACATTTAAATTCAAGTTACTTGCAACTCTTTTTACGCGCTAATTGTTTTGTTTTCATCAGCTGTGGTGTAAATATTTTTATAAAAAAAAAATTATTATAGTACAAAAATTAGAAGAAATTAATCCACGAAACAAACATATTTATTGATAACGTTGAAAGTATAATCCGCACAAAAACACAAATGTGAAAATAAGGCCAAGTTCCTATCCAAAATATTTGTGCCGTAAAAAGTACTGAGATCAAAATAAGGACCAAGCTCTTGATAGGTACAATTCCATCTCATTTCTAGGCAACCTATAAGTTTGGAAAAATTCTTCCAAGAATTCTTTCCCATATTATAAAGGCAAAAAAATTTTGCCTTTGGTATGGAAAATTATCATAAAATGAATGATAGTCGGCTGGAATCATACGTTTCAAATCTTGAAAGCCGTCATATTTTCTTTTTGAAATAAGTAGTTGTTGATTGCTGAACCCGGTAGTAAAATGTTATCATTGTGCTGCACCTGTGGTCGCAATTTACGATGAGGTAATAGTTGCCAATCTTCATCAAAAAATAATTTGGGTTGCACTCCTTCTTTAAAGATATATTTGACAGCTCATAAATGTATACCGCATGTGTCGCCTTTGGTTCTAAGTAATCGAGTGAAGAGAAATCTTGGAAAAGTGTATGATTATAATGTACTTGATACGGTTGCAACAATCTGGATTATTTTATAACCATATTGGCAGCAGCTAGCACATATAGGTTTCTTCCTTTCTTCTTTCGCAATATGGAGGGATACATAGTATCGCACTCCATTTTAGTGTGGTCATATGCCAGGTATTTTTGCTGAATTTCTGCTTGGTTGGTATTTGCATAATGTTGCAAGGCATTCGCCAGTGTCGTAATATGATTTTGGGTATATCACCCATCGCTGTAAATTATTACAGGCTTCGGTTTGTTTTTCTAATCATGTAAATAGTCCAGCAAGCAAGAGCCACCATACGAGTCTATGCCGCCTTCAGCTTCATGCCATACGTAGCAAACAACATTTATTTAAATTTCTTATAAATTGTGAGTTAGTGCACATAAAGTTTTGTTTTAAAGAAATTTGTTACAGTTGAAAGTAAAGGAATTGTTTGCACTGCTTGCAAGTCCACGGTAAATAATTCAATATTACCTCTTCGGCTTTCTATTTTCCTGGCGTGCTCCTTACTTGTTATCTTTAAAAGAAATTATAAAAAGAAATGTTAGTCCAGAATTGAAGGTAATGATTTTCATTTCAGATCCCAAAGATTTGGGAGAATTACGCTTATTATGTAGAAAGGCTGAAAAATTCCTTAGTGAAAACAAAGCTGCTGCTGCGGAGACAGTAGCGGACGAACCAGGAGTGGTATGGACTTACGTAAAATGGGATTATTCCAAAATTAAGTGCTGGAACTGTTCGAAAATGGGACATAGTTACATATATTGTTCAGGCGAAACACGATCCATTTTCTGCTTTAAATGTGGTCGAAAAGGTGTTACCACACCTAAGTTCAATAGTCCACATTCGGAAAATCAGAAAAGGAGCGAGTGGGTGATCGGGGACTCTCGTTCCTCCCAATAAATCCCGCAGTTTTAGTAGATAGTGAGCTTAGACATCCACAGGAATTCTAACGTCCCACACATATTTTAGTATATAAGATTCAGAAACCAATCCTCGATGTATGTCTTTTTTTTAACAAAACAAGTTTAGTTCACGAGAAATCAAACAGTTCTCTGCGCACTCGCAGGCAAAATCATTTTCTTCAAGGAAGGGAATTAAACGATAGCAAAATCTCATCAAAAGTTTTAAAAACAAAGTGGAAGGAATTTAGAAAAACAATTGAAACAACGTACCTATCAAATGCTGATTGGGGAAAAACAAAAAAAAAAACTTTTTAATTAAAAATGATGTTGAAATAAAAACATTTAGATCAAACATTCTAACCGCAGATGGTTCCAAAAATGATATTATAGGGTACTGTTCACTCCCAGTTACATTTAGAGGCTTGACAAAGATCATTGTTTTTTATATAGCTCCGTCTCTATCACAGGAAGGTTACTTAGGGTTAAATTTATGGGCGAATTTTTCCCTCGCACCACAAATAATTACAAAAATTTCTTGCATACAACTCAATAATCCGTTTGAACCATCGCTTCACGATTTGTATCCTGAGCAGAGATACCAACTAAATGAAGCAATATCAAATTTTTCATCATATGAAAAGATAGGACTTGGTTGCACGCACTTTGTGGAACGCAACACCGAGGATTCAACACCGGTGAATTAAAAACACTAACCACTTTCTCCACCTCGACAAGAAGAAGTATACATATATATAGGTTGCTTTTATTAGAAGAATCCAGTTCACCTTGGTGTAGCCCTATCGTTTCTGTATGCAAGCCAGGGAAAATAGGACTTTGTCTCATTGTCGGAAATTAAGCACGCTTACCAAAATAGACTCCTACTCCTTACACCATATAAACGGATTGCTTAGCCAATTAAGAGATACATTTTACATAAGCGGAATCGATCTTAAGGATGCATTTTTTCAGATTAGGTTATCAGCAAACTCGACCCATATTAAGTTACTTGCGGAGGTTTCTCTGTGCTTAAAAGATGCCATCCTTACAATAAATGTAATCAAGAGCAAATTTTGTCAACGATAAACAAAATATCTTGGCTACATAATAGGGGGTGGAAACTTAAAAGTTAATCCAGACAAAGTTAAGGCAATCGTGGAATTTCCATTATCAAAATACCCGAGAAAAGTTAGGCGTTTCATGTCCAATTGGTACCGCACGTTCAGAACTAATTTCTCCAATTTAGCGGGTCCTCTTACTGATTGCTTGCGAAAAACAAACATTGCCTCACTCTGGAGGCAATAGATTCTTTCAACGAACTGAATTCCGCTTTTTCAAAAGCCCCAGTGCTGGCCCAGCCAGACCTCAGAGACGTTCGTGTCACAGAAGTGAAACAGGGCCCAGTGTAATAATACAGTGTCGGAATTAGAGTGCCTTGCGGCCGTGATATGCATAAAACGTTTTAGGCAATATATTGATGGACTTCCTTTTAAAATAGTGACAGATCATTCAAGTCTTCAACGAATTCAGTTTCAACACTTGCAGTATACAGACGCGTTTTTATATAGTCGTCGCAACTGAATATTAAAAATTATTGAAAGAAAATTCACATAAAAAATACAAAAACAATACATTTATTAAACAGTTATTTTACTGGGTTTACTTTATTTTTTGCTTGTGTATAACTACATAAATATTTGCATACACCAACTCATAAGTGAACACAAAAAAGAGAACTCTAAATGAGTTCATCTTCTAAAAACAACAAAAAACCTACAAGCATTAGGAATGTACAATATATAACTTTGGTTGCTAATGACGACAATAAAAAAATTAAGTAAACACAAATCTGAATACTACAAAAAACACAAATACTCATGCGCGATCATTATCTCCGTACATGTTAAATAGCGATCAAGAAGCAACAACAATTGCACCTATTAGTCTAGGGTCACACACGACGATCTTAATTGCTCACCTTTTTCAGAATTCTCTTTTGAACTTGCTTTTATGTTCACACACGACGATTATAATTGGGCAATTCTTCTGTTTTGTTTAGTTTTTATTTTCTTACAATTTGATATTTGTGCTTTCATAAAATAAAGAATTTCAATAAAATATACAAAATATAGTAAGCTTTTACTAAAAATTTTTACTCTATAATAATTATTTTATTTTTACATATTTAAAACGGGTAATTTTTGCGTTTAATTGAAATTATAAATGATGTACACACAAAGAAGCGAAACACCGAATGAAAAGGAATGTCAAATATTCAAATAAAAAAAAAACCAATGAGAGAATTGCTTGAAATAGCCGGGTACCGGCGATTATTTTTCCCTTTTTATTCCCCTCACCGCAAACTGAAAAAAACATCTATAAACTCAAGAATTGCCCAACTAAAATCGTCGTGTGTGAACATAGACTTAGCAAACATGTCAGCTTAGCTGTACAATCAAACAAACAAACAACGTGCACAAAATTGTAAATGCAGTGAGTGAAAATAGTGATAATAAAATCCAAACTGGTATGGACAGATACATAACCGTGCTAAAAAGGGGAAGAAATCCCAAATCCTCTCAAATAGCGTCAACGGCGAAAATGCCCAAAGATGGGAAAAATAATATTAAACATTCTGAAAATCGTTTCGCGATTTTGAATGAACAAGTCGATGAAGACACAAATACAACAAGGTCCAGTAAACCACCGCCGATATATTTAAGAGAACAATACTCCAACTTTTTGGTAAAAAGCCTTATCTCATTAATTGGAGAAAATGAGTTCTATGTAACTCCAATTAAACGCGGCAAGATCAAAGAAACTAAAATTCAGGTAACACAAGAAAATAATTACAGAAAAATTTTCTCAAATATTAAGACTAAAAATAAAAAATGTTATACATATCAACTGAAGAGTGCTAAAGGCCTAACAGTAGTTATAAAAGGAATAGATTCATGCGTGGATCCGGAAGAGATAAATTTTGGCCTTGAAAATAGTGGCTTCAAAGTGAAAAATGTTTCAAACATTAAAAACAGGGAAAAAATCCCCCAACCTATTTTTAGAGTCCAGCTACAGCCAGGCGACTTAAAAATTAAAAAAAAGAATCCCACCCAATCTATAGTTTAAAATACTTGTTGTATCGAAGAGTTACCGTTGAGCTGCCACATAAAAAAAACTGGACCTATCCAATTCATGAACTGTCAAGAATTTGGCCATACCTAAACTTATTGCAAGTTGCCTACAGTTTGCGTTGTATGTGGCGACTTACACAGTACCGCTAACTGTGACAAAATAAAAGGTGATACCAAAGCAAAAAAATGTGGCAATTGCTGCGGAAACCACAGTACCAACTATAGGGGCTGCCCTCTTTATTTTCTTTTCAAAAATTCGTCGAACAGAAAAACAAATGCTACTCCCACTCAGCCCGACACTCCTTTAAACTAGCCTCAGTTACCTCAACCGTCGTCTAGCCATAATCAATACTCAAATGTTTTATTAAAGTAACACGAATCTTACGCAACAAAAACTTAATAGTAAATTTTCATACGCTAATATTTTAAAGAGTAACCAGACCACGGCGCAAAAAATTGTACCAGTAAATGAAGAATCAAGGCCTTATTTTAGTCGTATTGAAGCCTCGATAGAGTGCCTAATACAAACAGCAAATACTTTTAATCTCAACATGTCCTGTATGATGCAGGAAATGTTGAAAATTCAGTCTACCTTGTTGCAGGCTGTATTGAACAAGCCATATACTTAAGAATCTGTTTTTGGAACGCAAACGGCATCTGCCAACATAAAAATGAAATAGAATGTTTTCTTCTGGATAAAAAAATCTATGTTATGCTTATCTCAGAAACTCATTTGACGTCTCGAAGCTATTTTAGAATTAGTGGATATAATTTCTACGACACTAAGGATCCTCGAGGTAGAGCTTGTGGTGGCTCTGGAATCCTAATAAAAACTCGAATAAAACACTTCCTGCTAAATGATCTTCGTAAAGAATATCTTCAAGCAACGAACATCTGCATTGAAAATTTTTATCAAAAGCTTGTGATATAATCTGTTTATTCTCCTCCCCGGTTTTCAATTTCAGAGAGTCAATATACCGCATTTTATACAACACTGGGGCCTCCGTTTTCTAGCAGCTGGCGACTAAGGGCCAAATTTACAGTCATTAGTTAATTATTAGTAAACTAAAATGATAACAATTGTTTAACTAATACTTCATATTCACAGTTTATTGTTTAACTAAAATTCTTAATATGAACTAAAAATGGTAACCCTATCAAACCAACAAGTTTCGGTATTGGCAGCTCTGCTATAGCATATGGTTTTTGTTTACATTTTTTATATTATTTCTTAAAAATGGATAAAACAAGTGCGCGAGTTACATCCTTACACCAAAATGCATAATACCGTCCATCAAATGTGTAGGGTAACTTTAAGATATTAAAATACATTTTACTTCCCACACTTGATGGAGAGCAGCTTTGACAATAATTTTGCAAACGCTGCATATAATAAGTTATTTTTAAGTTTAAAACGCTGCTGAAGCATTTTTTTTTACAAAATTTGCTTCAGGCAAATATATTTCTAATTTTTAAATTTAAGTTAGTCTTAAGATTCATTTTAACAAATAAAGATGTAAAATAAAAACCGTTTCTTAATCATTATTTTAATCATTTATTAACTGGCGCAGTCGCGTTTTATTCTAAAGAATAAACAAAAGAACCTAAAAGAAAAATTATTTTTTAATAAAAATAACAAAAACTAATTAAAAAAAAAAAGAAAGCAATTAAGAAATCTATGTTTAATACTTGTAATATTAGTGTGTTTGACTTAAAAACAGTTTAATTGTGGAACATTATAAATTAATATACATATAATTTAAAATTAATTTGAATGAACCGGAAAGAGACCTTTGACAAAAACCGTCATATCAACATGGAGGAGGAGCTACATCAAAGAATTGTAGAATTGGAAAACATTCACAAACAGCAAGAGCTAAAAATAAATGTACAACATCAACAACTCCAACAACAACAAATACAACAGCAGCAGCTCCAACAGGAACAACTACAGCAAATCAACATGCAACAACATCCAGAAGAACAACTGCAAGTGCAAGGAATAATCTTACGACCTGAACAGATTATAAGAGAATTCAGGAGTATCAAGCCTTTAAATGAAAAACATAATATTAGACAGTTCATAAAATCTGTGGAATCAACAATGGCGTTGATCGTCAATAACAACGACCTGCTAGTATATGGGACGAAAATAATTATAAATGAAAAACTTGAAGGTAATGCAGGAAGAATTGTTTGAGAACTAGATGATAATGCTACGTGGGAAAAAGTAAAAGAAAAACTAGTGGGCAACCTACAATCGAAAAAGACATACGGCGAAATATTTAACTTAATGTCGAAATGTTAAAGTAAGTAACTTAAATGAACTTTTTAATGTATTCAATAAAACAAAATATGAAATAAATGAGTTATATGAACTAGACATAAGAAAACCTACTGTTTATAGTCCCCCTTACGTAGACAGAGACCTAGTGGACTTACTAATGGAAAAAATAGATGGACCAATTAGAGCACATTTGGACGAAGAAGAAACCATGAATAAAATAATTACAAAATACACGAGACTAAAACTACTGTATGATACAAAACAAGACACAAAATTACTATATACAAAATCCAAATTCAAATGAGAGTTTTCATTACCCTAATAAGAAATCTTTTGTACCAAATCACAATGCTCAAAACAGCCCAGATAATAATTTTAGAAAAGATAATTTTAATCAGAAAAATTTTAGTTATAACAAACACTATGGAAAAGACATAATTTACAACAGAAATTCGACTCAGCAATTTACATCAAACAATGTTCCGAAACAATCAAAGCCTAACTATAATAAACCCAATTCCTCACAAACACGTCTTTCACATATGAGTGTCGATACTAATGTAAGTTCAGGAAGTTCTCATAATTCCAAATATATGGAAGTCGGCACCTTACAAGAAACCGGAAAAGTAAATGCCGACGAAGAAGTAAATTTTTTAGAAGTGCCTCAAAATTTAAATTACCCATTGTAGTTTTGACAATAGGCAAACAGAGCTTTAAATGCTTAATAGATACTGGGGCAAGCACAAGTGTGGTAAAACCAGACATATTTTTTTATATCAAAAAGAAAATCTAAAAAAACCAAGTTACATTAAAAGCCTAAATGGGTTTTATGAGGTGAAACATTTTGTTGTTACCCCAATACCCTCACAATTTTTGTGCGAAGGAACCCTTTTATGGAAAGTAGTTGAATTCGAAAATGATAAATATGATGCTATAATAGGGCAAAATTTTTTGGTCCCTTTCAAAAGCATTATAAATCTTGAAAAAATTTTTTTGGAAATATTTGGAAATAAAATATATTTCGAAGATAATGATTATCCGTTATCATTTGATATGGTAACAAACCTTCAATATATAAAAAAAAGACATAGATAAATTCAAATTAAATGACTTAAGTCAGGAAGAACAACAATCTATTAGAACTTTACTAAATGAGTTCAAGGATTTGTTTTTCATTGAAGGAGACAATTTATCAGCAACAACTGAAATATGTCATGAAATAACAACAAAAACAGAAAAACCTGTATACTCTAAAATTTATCGATATCCACAAATTCACGAGAGTGAAATTCAAAGGCAAATTAAAGACATGCTTAAGCAAAATATTATTAGAGAGAGTAATTCTCCATTTAATAGTCCTTTGTGGATCGTGGAAAAAAAACAAGATAATTCTGGAAGGAAAAAATGGCGAATCGTAATAGATTATAGGAAGCTTAACGAAAACACAATAGAGGACAAATTTCCTTTACCAAATTTAAATAGTATTTTAGATAAATTGGGAAAATCTCAATATTTTACTACCCTGGACCTTGCCAAGGGATTCCACCAAATTTTTGTGAAGGAGGAGGATAGGAAAAAAACTGCTTTTTCTACACCGTTTGGTCATTTCGAATTTGTCCGGATGCCATTTGGACTACGAAATGCACCCTCAACTTTCCAAAGGTTGATGAACTCTGTACTTAGGAACCAAATAAATAAAACATGCGTTGTTTATATGGATGATATACTAGTATTCAGTACTTCATTAACAGAACATATAAATAATGTCAGAGACATATTTAAAACATAAAGAAAGGCTAAATTAAAGATTTAAATCGACAAATGTGAATTTCTTAAAAGGGAAACTCAATTTTTAGGCCATGTTTTAACAACCAATGGTATCAAACCCGACCCAAATAAAATTAGTTTGATCCAAAAGCTTAAGCTTCCAACTACTGTAAAACAAATTAAATCATTTTTAGGAATGACTGGATTTTACAGAAAATTTTTTCATAATTATGCTAAAATAGCGTATCCAATGACGAGGTTTCTAAAAAAGAACGAAAACATAAAAATAAATGATCCTAGCTATATCACGGCATTCGAAAAACTCAAATAGCTCATAACAAATTCTCTAATTTTAAGATACCCAAATTTTAATAAACGTTTCAAAATAGTCACAGATGCAAGCAATAATGCAATTGGAGCTGTCTTAACACAAGATGGTCACCCAGTAGCATATGCTTCGCGAACGTTAAATAAACACGAAACCAACTATGCAACAATTGAAAAAGAATTGTTAGCAATAGTTTGGGGTGTGAAATATTTTAGGCCATATATATACGGGAAAGAATTTGATTTAGAAAGCGACCACCAGCCCTTAAAGTGGCTCATGAGCAAATATTCTGGTAAAGATATAAGTCCAATATTGTAAAGATATCTTATTGATTTAGGCGAATATCAATTTAAAATAGAATATGTAAGAGGAAAATGCAATTACATTGCCGATTTTCTGAGTAGAATTAATGTTGAAACAAACGAAATAAATACAACAGAACCGATGCAGGAAGATTTTGTATATAATGGAGAATCGAACAACGAAATGGATTCTTTGAAAGTGCAAACAATACACTCACAGGAGCAAGACTTGAATGATGGCATAGGAATATTGGATACTGTCGTTAATCGCTTTAAAACTCAGATCATAGTTGTTGAAGAAAAAGAAACTAGCGTTAAGATAGTTTTCGGTAATAAAAGAATTTTTATAGATAGAAAGGACATTGAAGAGGAAAATGTGTGCAATATTCTAAGAAGAGAGGTAAAAAAAGGAAAAATCGGAGTGTATTCTGAGTTAAGTAACCATGAGTATTACAAAGTGATGTTGATTAAGGAACTTTCTGATAGAGATAAATATAAAATAGTTAGATGTTCTTATTTTGCTCGAGACATAGCAGATGAGAATGAACTGAATAAACATATAGCTCTTTTTCATAAATATGAAAGTGGACATTCGGGAATATTAGCCACTTATGAAAATATCAAGCATAAAATTTATAATCCAAATTTAAAAATAGTAATACATAAAATAATAAATAACTGCCACATTTGTTCATCAGCAAAGTATGACAGGAAACCTATAAAGAAAAAGTTCCAAAGAACCGAAACACCTACCACTATAAATGAAATAGTTCACGTAGACACATATGTGAATAGTAAGCAATCATTTATGATTTTTATAGATAAGTTTTCAAAATTTGCAGTCTGTTTCCACATGCCCGAGAGAAATAGTACAACAATAGTACAAAAAATTAGAGAATTTTTAGCAATAAAAGGTAAAACTAGTAAGTTTGTGTTTGACAATGAATTCAATTCAAACAACGTAAGAAATTTTTTAAATGAAGAAGGAATTGAATTTCATATAACAAAACCTAACAGCCACACCGGAAATGCTGATGCAGAACGGTTAAACAATACTATTACAGAAAAGATAAGAGTATTAAATCTGGAGGAACAGTTATCTATAGAAACCCAAATAATAAAAGCTATTAATCTTTATAATAATAGCTACCATAAGGTGTACCCCATTTGATGTGGTTAATAATAAGATAATCTACGCGATAATAAAAAACAGAATGGAAAGATATAAGGACAAATTGAACGAAACAAGAAATCTTTATAGAGAAGATTACATAGAGAACAAAGAGCAGGGTTATATAAAAAATTACAAGGCTCTACGTCATAAAGAACAACCGAAATACAGAAAACATTCTTTGAGAAACATTCATGAGTCTACTATTAAACGACCTTTCAAATTTTCAGGTACTAGCATTTATGCTCCTTCTAATAACGAGTATTCAGCTAGCCCAGTGCACCCTACAGATTAATTCGATAACCGCAAATGATGGGTTCGTCAAGATCAGAATAAGCGAAGTGGAAATCGTAAACAAGACGACTACCCTTGTGCACATTGTGAATATCGCTGAAATAAAAGATATACTGAATAGAATAAAAGAAAATATAAAAGACTTGTTTCCGATTGAAGAAGGAATGTTGAAAAACGAAATTGAATTGATAGAATCCAAAATAAAGACTTTGACGCCAACTCCGAGTACAAAAAAAGAGGTTTGATTAATGTAGGAGGAAAATTGTACAAATGGTTGTTCGGAACAATGGACGATGAAGACAGGCAAGAAATTTTAGAGCATCTTTCAGTAATCGATCAGAACACACACAATTCTATAAATACTCTAAACAAACAAATATTAATTAATAATTCCTTAAACAAATCATTGCATTATTTGAAAACCGAAGTTGAAAACGATAGGAAAGAAATAAAGAAATCTTTGCTTAAGATTAAAAATACCAATAACGAAATTGTAAAAGAGATAATTTACTTAGACCAATTTACAAAACTCAAAACTCTAGAACATAAAATAGATCATATTCAGGACAATATAGTATCAGCAAAAAGTAATATTATACATCCAAGCATGTTTAGTACGCAAGAAATAGAACAGTTTGAAATTGATTTTTATAAGCTAAAATTGCTGAAAGTAGGCATAATGACTTACAGTGACAATTCATTGGTCATCGCAGTACTGATGCCTGACAATTACATTATGACAGATTTGAAAATGATTACTCCAATTCCAAATAAAAACAAAATTGAAATAGACGCAAATGATGAATACATAGTTGAAATTGATAAAATGTCTTATATTTATCAAGAAAATGTACCTTTAAGAAAATTGAAAAAAAGTAATCATTGTACTTATCATAATACTTGTAAGTTTAATTTTAATAATGTTGCCTCCGTATTCAGCCTCGATGAGGAAACAATAATTGTAAAGAATGCTTTTTCTGAAGAAGTAAAACAAAATTGTGATGATAGAAAATTCAATTTGGAAGGAAATTTCTTTGTAACTTTTAATAACTGTAGCATAACAATTTATAACCAAACATTTTCTAACCGGAAATTTGTAATAAACGAAAAATATTTTTACCCAAATGATAACAAATTTGAAAATTTGAATATATCAAATATAAATTATAAATTTGATAATATAATTATAGAACATTTTCAGAATATTAAACAAATCGAAGAATTAAAATTTCATAAAAATATGTCATACGGAATTAATATAACACTTATAATTTTAGTAATTTTAATGATAGGTTTATTATATTGTTGTGTAAGGAGAAATAATATTAAGATTAAAATCAAAAAAACGAGAAATAATGAAATCCCACCACCTGCAGAAATTTGAGTAAATGAAATAATAAAAAAATATAAAAATTCTGCAAATCAAATAAAAGGAAAAATAATAAATAAATAATAATAACAAACTTTGCTAAACTTTAAAAGCAAATATATTTCTAATTTTTAAATTTAAGTTAGTCTTAAGATTCATTTTAACAAATAAAGATGTAAAATAAAAACCGTTTCTTAATCATTTACTAACTCGCGCTCCTCCAACTTTACCGAGCAAGATATTGAATTGCTGCTAAAATTGGTTCGGGAAAACCAAAATATAATAGAAAATAAAACAACCGATAGTGTTACAGCTAAACACAAAGAAGATGCTTGGCAACGTATGTGTGAAATTTATAATAAAGAAAGTGTATCGCAACGAACTGCGAAGGTTTTAAGAACAAAATATTATAATTTAAAAAAAAATATGAAAAAAGAGCAGCTGACGAAAAAAGGAGTACATACACCACAGGTGGAGGACCACCAATGAAAGAGGGTATGACAGATAGCGACCTAAAGCTTAGAGCAATATTGCATGACGCTCAGGTCGATGGCTTGGAGTCAGTGTATGATGCTGACTATGTCAACGATAAAAGTAAGCATAATTAAGTATGAACAAAACTATATTAAACACGAATGTGTATTATTTTTAGGCGACATAATAGTATATGATCCTCCCTTGGAATGTTCACTCGATCAGAGCACAGAAAAACATGACTTTTTTATATCAGACGTAGAAGCTGAAAAATTGAAAGGTCCGTCATGCAGCTGGGAGAACTACCATCCAGAAAAATTAAGAAAGCCGATAAATGTAAAATTAAATAATTATAAACAACCAAAAAAGGCGACAACTTGGTCAAAGCTAGCCGAAGTAAAGGCAAAGTGGAGTGATGTGAAAGCTAAGAGGGAAATAGAGCTAATGGAAGAAGAATACAAGTCGCGTCTGGCCTATTGGGAAGAAAAAAGCTGTTGGAGAATAAAGAATCTGAGTTCAGAATCAAACTAATGCAGCTAAAATATGAGAAAGAAGTTGAAAATATCAACAGCCTTAAATATAAATAAGTACTTAACAATTAGATAAAAAATTAATAGATTTTTCGTGATATGTTTCGTTTGAATGAATTTTATTAATTTTTGTTAATGCATGAATTTACTGTTTGCCAATTAGTATTTAACTGTGAATAAGTAGTTTTTTATTTTGTTTATTTATGGAATTACTTTTTATGTTTTTTTTCTCAATATATCTGTGGTCACAAGCCTTAACCTCTTAGGTCGAGTTAGGACAAAGTTGAGTTTTTGTTAAGAGATCATTAAACCAACCTGAAACCTTAAATTGATCTCCGGAAGACTTGTGCTCACAGATATATTTACATATTTTATTGCAATTAATCAATATTTTTTACATTTTTTATTACATTGAAGCAAAATATTTATCAATAAGTTTTTTTCTTGTTTTATTGGAGGATTCTACATTCTACATTTAAAACTTAATTTACAACTTTTTCCAACTGTGGTAGCAGTACTGGTGCTTCCAATTCTCTATTTATGCAACAAATATTGTGTAATACTGCTGCTGCAACTATAATACTTTGAACTTTTTTTGAATTCATGCGAATTCCTAAAGACATCACAGGAAACCTTCGCTTCCACACTCCGTAAGAACGTTCAACACAGTTTCTGGTCCTTATAAGTGACTCATTAAAAAGATTTTCTGATGGTGTGTTTGGTTTTAATAACGGTGTAATTACAAAATTTGAATTTTCATAGCCACTGTCTGCAATCACAAGACTTTTTCCAAATTCTTTAGACTCTAACCGATAACAAATACGTGATTTCCGGAAAATGGTGGCATCGTGAGTTGAACCAGGCCAGCGTGCCACAAGATCTAGAATTTTAAGCTCGCTGTCACACAAAGTTTGAACGTTTATTGAGAAAAATCCTTTTCTATTACGATACAACTCAGCATCGTTACCACCTAAATCAATCAGCAAGTTTAGTTACACAAAATAAAACGTTTTCCGATATTATCTTACCAGGAGATTCTATCTTTACATGACTACAGTCCATAGCGGCAATTACAGCTGAAAACTTTGCTAGTAACAAAAATTTTGACTTAATATTGTTCAACTCAATCATAGTATTTGGAAAGTTAATATATTCATCCCGAAGCATTGCTATATGATGCGAAACGAGTGTAATATATCTCGATACAGTAGATTGTGATAGTCCAAAAAGATCACCATTCATTCGCTGCATATAGCCTGTGGCTTAATACCGTAGAGTCATCAGTAGCATTTGTTCAGGTAACACGGTATTATTCCTGTTAATGTAAAGCTGTATTAAACTCTATATGTACACATGTATGTATATATGTATGACTCTACCAAGTGGTTCTGCTTGCTCAGACGGAATCTATCCCTAAAATCTTTAGCATCGAACATTTAAAAAAAATTTGGACGGTTTCTTAAGTTACGTTGGCGACGCTCAGCAACAATATTCCAGATATTGTCAATATCAGCCTCACTTTCAATATCGGACTCCACGTTTTCAATTTCACAAGCCATGTCTAAAATTTTTCACAGAACAACAATACAAATAATAATTTACAACGAATCAGCTGTTGTCTAACTATTTGTTAACCAACGACATTTGACGGTTTAACCAATGGCAAACAAAGAGCTGTGAATCAAATATTATTGGTTAAACTATTGCTATTAGCTAACCAATGACTGTGAATTTGGCCCTAAAATGCTAAACACACATTTTGGGGTTCACGTTTAATCAGTCCTAAAAGTTGGTTTTGTTTGACACAATTTCAAAAATGGGTTTGAATGTAGTTTCAAGTGGTCAGCCAACATATTGGCCAACGGATCTTCAAAAAATCCTGATGTTATCGACTTTGGAATCTTGAATGGTGTGCCCAGCGAAATGATGGAAGTAGAAGCATCTTTGGATTTGTCTTCAGATCACTCACCTACTATTATCACAAATACAAAAAATATTTGAGTGCCCATTGCACCGAAAATTTGCCATTGAGAACACCTACTGACATATAAAATTCTATTAGATTGTTTGAAGCACATGCTAAGCAAGCTGCTCTTAAAGCTTCTTCAATTCAACTAAATCAACAAACGAGATTTTTTTTTTTTTTTTTTTTTTTTGTGATAATTTTATTATTTATTGAATCTTTAATTATTTAAATTGAATTATCAATAAGTTTTTCAAATCTTAAATCTAAAAAAATATTAAATATAAGTTTAGCCAATGCTAAACAAAATTTTTAATTTCAACGGTTAATTTTTGTTGTTTTACATTTCTCGTGAACGGCTGAGAAAAAGAGTATCCCTTCTTTTCAGCCGGGTGTGGCCTCTATAATGAAGAATATTGCGCGCAAGTGGATTTGGGTGCAACTCAAGTTTTTTTATATATTTTTTCGCGTGTTTTGAAAATACTGTCTTCACCAACGGAACGTCTAGGTCTTTATGAATTCGATGGTTTCTGACATACCAGGGGGCTGCTGTAATTGTACGTAGAATTTTATTTTGTCGCCTTTGAATTTTTTCGACATTTGATGCTGAGGCAGTGCCCCATAACTGGATTCCATAGAACCATATTGGTTTCAGGATCGCGTTGTATAATAGTAGTTTACAGTCTAGGCTTAGTATAGAATTTCTTCCAATAAGCCAATTCATTTGAGCTGCTTTTAATTTCATTTGAGTCAACTTTGCGTCTATATGCGATTTCCATGTTAAACGACGATCAAGATGAACGCCTAGATATTTGACTACAGTGTGTTGTGGTATAGTCTCGGTGTTAATTTTTATAGGCGGGCATGTTTGCCTGCGCAACGTAAAAGTGACGTGTGCACATTTCTGCTCGTTAACTTTTATACGCCATTGTTTGAGCCATTTTTCCAGTTTGGATATATATTCTTGTAAGTTGCGGGAAGCTTCTACAGGATTTTCGTGAACGCTTAGAAAGGCTGTATCATCCGCAAATGTTGATGTATGAATGTTACTGCTTAACGGTAAGTCAGAGGCATATATTAAATAAAGTAAGGGTCCGAAGATACTGCCCTGAGGGACTCCGGCTTCAATTGACTGCAGAGGGCTTAAAAAATTGCCTTCCCTAACTACAAATTTACGTTCCATCAAATAGCTTTTTAAAAGCTTTACGATGTTTTCTGGTAGATTTTGTGTTAATTTATTGAAAAGACCTTCGTGCCATACTTTATCGAAAGCTTGTGAGACATCAATAAAGAGCGCAGAGCAGTATTTCTTTTTTTCAAAAGTGTCTCTAACGACATTCACTAGTCTGTGAGTTTGTTCAATTGTGCTATGTTGACTGCGAAAACCGAATTGATGATCTGGAATACATCCATTACTAGTCACTATAGGCATCAGCTTGCTCATACACAGCTTTTCAAATAGTTTTGAAATGTTAGACAGTAAACTAATAGGCCGATAGGATTCAACCTTTGTATGATCCTTGCCGGGCTTTGGTATCATAGTAATTAGCGAAACCTTCCATTCTTTAGGATAGTGTTCTAGGCGTAGAATACTGTTAAAAATGAATAGTATTATTCTTTTTGCAGTGTAAGGCAATTCTTGAAGCATTTTGTTGCTTATTTTGTCGACACCTGGGGCTTTTCTGGTGTTAAGATTAGTAATAGTATTTTCAATCTCCGTCATGTTAAATCTCATCGGTATTTCTGGTAAAGGAACGACTGGTGGCAGTTCAACAATATCAGCAGAAATATTCGGAGTGAAAACTTTTTCTAAGTGTTTAACAAAAAGTGCACCTTTTTCATCATCAGTTTTTGCCCAGTCACCATTTGGGGCTCGTAATGGGGGTTTGCATATCACCGGCCTTTTTAGTCCTCTGGCTGCACGCCACAGTGAATAATCTGTTTGTGGTGTTGCATCTAGCTCTTGAAGGAATTTTTGAAGGGAAGCTGTTTTTTGAGTTTGCAAAACTTTCCTAAGCTGCTTGGTACACTCCTTAAGCCTTAATTTTAGCTGGGGCGATCTGTAGCGCTGCCAATCTCGTCGAGCTCTCCGTTTTTCAGTCAATAGCCTTTCTATATCTACAGAAAAAATATTGTTAAATCTCACTGGTTGGTTTATTTCATTTGAAGTAGCATTAAAAGCAGCTTGTTTAACATGCACTTCAAACAACCTGAGAGAATCGTCTATGTCTGAAGGTGTTCTCAGCGGCATTTTTTCCGAGCAATGAGCACTCAGATATTTTCTGTATTTCAGCCAGTTAATGCGTGCAGATGTCGTCGCTAAATCACATGTTGTGTGTGAGTAAATAGTGACAATAGTAGGCGAGTGGTCTGAAGATAAGTCCAAAGATGCTTCAACTTCAACCATCTCGCTGGGCACGCCTTTCACAATTCCAAAGTCGATAACATCAGGAATTTTTTGTCGATCTGTTGGCCAATATGTTGGCTGTCCACTTGAAACTACATTCATACCCATTTTAGATATTGTGTCGAATAAAATTCGTCCCTTAGGTGTAATTAAACGTGAACCCCAAAATGTGTGTTTATCATTGTAGTCGCCAGCTGCTAGAAAACGGAGGCCCAGTGATTTATAAAAAGCCGTATATTGACTCTCGGTAATTGAGAATCTGGGGGGCGAATAGACAGATGATATTACAAGTTTTTGATAGTAAGTTTCGATGCAGATGTTCGTTGCTTGAAGATAATCTTCACAAAAATCATTCAACAGGTGGTGTTTTATTCGCGTTTTTATTAGGATTCCCGAACCACCACAAGCTCTGCCACGGGGATCCTTGGTGTCGTAAAAATTATATCCACTAATTCTGAAACAGCTTCGAGATGTCAAATGAGTTTCTGAGATAAGCATAACATCGATTTGTTTATCCTGAAGAAAATATTCTATTTCGTTTTTATGTTGGCAGATGCCGTTTGCGTTCCAAAAACAGATTTTTAAGTTCATGGTTTGCTTAGTACAGCCTGCAACAAGGTAGACTGCATTTTCAACATTTCCTGCATCATACAGGACATGTTGAGAGTAAATGTGTTTACAGTTTGTATTAAGCTCTCAATTGAGGCTTCAATACGACTAAAATTATACCCCGAATCTTCATTTACATTTACGGTTTTTTGCGCCGTACTCTGATTGCTTTTTAAAATACTAGCGTATGAAAATTTGTTGTTAGATTGTTGTTGAGCACTAGTCGCGTTAGACTTGAAAATGTTTGAAAATTGATTTTGGCTGGTGGACGGTTGAGGTAACTGTGGATAGTTAATAGGGGTTTTAGGCTGAGCGGGAGTAGCATTGGTTTTTTTGGTTAATGAATTCTTAAAAAACGAGTAAAGGGGGCAGCCTCTATAGTTGGCAGTGTGATTTCCGCCGCAATTGCCACATTTTTTCGCCTTGGTATCACCTTTTATTTTATCACAGTTAGCAGTACTGTGTAACTCACCACATACAACGCAGACTGTAGGCAACTTGCAATAAGTCTTCGTGTGCCCAAATTCTTGGCAGTTCAGGCATTGAACAGGCCCAGCTCTTTTATGTGGAAGCTCAACAGTAACTCTTCGATGCAACAAGTACTTTAAGTCATATATTGGATGCGCTTCATTCTTTTTTATTTTTATGCCATCTGGCTGGAACTCGACTCTAAATATTGGTTGGGGGATTTTTTCTCTATTTTTAATGTTTGAGACATTTTTCACCTTGTAGCCACTATTTTCAAGGCCAGACTTGACCTCTTCCGGATCCACGCTAGAGTCTATACCTTTTATTACGACTGTTAGACCTTTAGCACTCTTTAATTGGTACGTGTAGAAGTTTTTATTTTTAGATTCTAAATCTGAAACAATTTTTCGGTAATTATTTTCATGAGCTACCTGAATTTTTGTCTCATTGATGTTTCCGCGCTTAATTGGAGTTACATAAAACTCATTTTCTCCAATTAATGAGATAAGACTTTTAACCAGCAAACTGGAATTCTGCTCTCTTAAATATATGGGTGGGGGCTTACTCGAACTTGTTGTAGTTGTGCCTTCATCGCCTTGTTCAGATAACATCGCGAAACGATTTTCGGAATTTATTATATTGTTTTTTCCATCTCTGGGAACTTTCGCTGTTGAAGCTATTTGAGCTGATTTTGGACTTCTTCCCCTTTTTAACACGGTTATGTATCTGTCCATTCCTGTTTGAATTTTATTATCATTTATTGTACTCACCGCATCTACCATTTTGTGCACGTTGGTCACCTTGTTACTTATTGTTTGTTTGTTTGTTTGTACAGCTAAGCTGACAAGTTTGCTGATGGGTGCAATTGTTGTTGCTTCTTGATCACTATTTAACATGTTCAGAGATAATGATCGCGCACGAGTATTTGTGTTTACTGTTAAATTCAGGTTTTTGTTAAATTCATTTTTTTTACTGTCGTCATCAGCAACTAAAGTTATATATTGCACATTCCTACTGCTAGTAGGATTATTGTTGTTTTTTTCAGAAGATGAACTCATCAGAGTTCTCTTTTTTATTTTCACTTATATTAGTTTGTGTATGCAAATATTTATGTATATTGCACACAAGCAAAAAATAAAATAAAACCAGTAAAATAACTGTTCAATAAATGTTTTGTTTTTTTTATATTTTTTGTGACTTGAAAATATTTTTTTATTTAATTTTTTTTTTTATATTCAGTTGCGACGATTATAAAAACGCGTCTGTTCACTATGAGAGTTGAAACACGAAGAAGGAACAAACGAGATTTAACAATATTTTTTCTGCAGAAATAGAAAGGCTATTGACTGAAAAACGGAGAGCTCGTCGAGAATGGCAACGTTACAGATCGCCTCAGCTAAAATTTAGTGCAGCCATAGGACTTATAAGGCTAGTGATATGCAAACCTCCATTACGAGCCTCTAATGGTGACTGGGCAAGAACTGATGCTGAAAAAGGTGCTCTTTTCGTTAAACACTTAGAAAAACTGTTTACTCCAAATATTTCTGTTAATATTGCTGAATTGCCACCAGTTGTATCTTTACCAGAAACACCGCTAAAATTTAATATTGTGGAGATTGAAAAGGCTAGTCTTAACACCAAAAAAGCCCCAGGTGTCGACAAAATAAGCAACAAAATGCTTCAATAATTGCCATATATTGATAAAAGAATAATACTACTAATTTTTAATGGTGTTTTACGGCTGCAATATTATCCAAAAGAATGGAAGGTTTCGATGATTATTATGATACCAAAGCCCGGCAAGGATCATACGAAGGTTGAACCCTTTCGGCCTATTTGAAACTATTTGAAAAGCTGTATATGAGCACGCTGATGCGTATAGTGACTAGTAATGGATGCATTCCAGATCATTAATTCGGTTTTCGCAGACAACATAGCACAATTGAACAAACTTGTGAATGTTGTTAGAGACACTTTTGAAAAAAAGGAATATTGCTCTGCGCTCTTTATAGATGTGTCTCAAGCCTTCGAAAAAGTATGGCAGAAGGTCTTATCAACAAACTAATACAAAATCTACCAGCAAACATCGTGAAGCCTTTAAAAAGCTATTTAAGGGAACGTAAATTTGTAGTTAGGGAAGGCAATTTTTTAAGCTCACCGCAGTCGATCGAAGCTGGAGTTCCCCAAGGCAGTATCTTCGGTCCATTACTTTATTTAATATATGCCTCTGACTTAACGTTAAGCAGTAACATTCATACATCAAAATTTGCCGATGATACAGCTTTTCTTAGCATTCACGAAAATCCTGTAGAAGCTTCCCGCAATTTACAAGGGTATATATCCAAATTGCAAAATTGGCTCAAACAATGGCGTATAAAAGTTAACGAACAGAAATGTGCACACGTCACTTTTACGGTGCGCAGGGAAACATGCCCGCCTATAAAAATTAACACCGAGACTATACCGCAACACACTGTAGTAAAATATCTAGGCGTTCATCTTGATCGTCGTTTAACATGGAAATGGCATATAGACGCAAAGTTAACACTAATGAAATTAAAAGCAGCCCAAATGAATTGGCTTATTGTAAGAAATTCTATACTAAGCCTAGACTGTAAACTACTATTATACAACGCGATCCTGAAACCAATATGGTCCTATGGAATCCATCTATGGGGCACTGCCTCAGCTTCGAATGTGGAAAAAATTCAAAGGCGACAAAATAAAACTCTACGTACAATTACAGCAGCCATCTGGTATGTCAGAAATCATCGAATTCATAAAGATCTTAATGTTCCTTTGGTGAAGACAGTATTTTCCAAAAAATCTAAAAAATATATAAAAAAAAACTTGAGGTGCACTCAAATGTACTTGCGCGCAATATTTAAAATTATAGAGGTCACACCTGGCTGAACAAGAGGGATACTCTTTTTCTCAGCCGTACACGAGAGATGTAAAACAACATAAATTAATCGTTGAAATTAAAGTTTTGTTTAGCATTGGCTAAACTTATATATAACTTTTTTTAGATTTAAGATTTGAAAAACTTATTTTTAATTTAATCTATAATTGAAGATTCAATAAATAATAAAATTTATAAAACAAAAAGTAAATTGAAGTAGGGTAAATTCAGGTAAGTATTCCAATAAAGCCTGGTAAGTAGCAATTGATGTAAATGCAGTTTCAATACTCCAGGTAAGTAGAATTGATATAATGTAATTTCAATAATCCAGGTAAGTAGAATTGATATATAGTTCCAATAAATCCAAGTAAATTTTAGATGATTATAAATTGATGAAGATCGGGAATGTTGCTCGTTCTATCGTTCGCTGATAAGTGAAGTTTTAAAATGCGGTTGGCATATTTTACCGCACTTTTTGTAGTAGCATTTTTCAATGTAAAACTACAATATGTAGAGTTGCTACTCTACCAATAATTATAACCTTATGATTATATTATAACATAAAGTTATAATTTTTCATTATACGATTTAGTAGGAAATACTCTTTAGTTTAAGTCTACAATTAACTTATTTTTAGTTCGATTTAATTTTTTTTTATTTTTTTAATGGAAGAAGTCCTTGTGTTAAAATGTGTCCCCCATACGGGGCAGCTTTAAACTAGGCTGGGGCAGCTTTGAACCGCAATGTTTTCTTATAGCGCTTATGTACAAAAATAACATAAACAGTTATATTTTTTTATATATATAATAAATTCGATTTATTTATTAAGAAAAACAAACATTATTATTAAAAAATAAAAAATTCAGATCAAAAATAACTTTTATATTATTAAGGCATAAAAATAATCTTAAAAACATAAAAGATAAAATTCAGGTCAAAAATAACTTTTTTAAAATAAGGTAGGCACGCACAGATAAATATATGTAGGTACAGAGAAATATAAATCACATTCATTAAAAAAAATTAATTTAGTTGTCTTATTAACCCATTAACATTTTCAAAAGTGCCCCCTTTTTTTTCAAACCTTAACTAGCGTTCCATTTCACGAAATTTATAATATATTTTTTTTTTATAAATCTCAAAGAACTTCCCTTAATTTTGTTTGAAATGAATTTTGAACTGCAATAAATTTCTTTCACGAAAGAAAATGATTAGAGAATACTTCTTACTCTCTTACAAAAAAAAAAAAAATAAAAAAATATTAAATAGCACTGTGAAAACTTGTTCACCCATTCGGTCGCCGACTGAAAAAACTAGCAAAAGTTATTGACGTTGCTAGAAAACAAGGTTGACATGTGAAAAACTCGGTTAAGGGTCGGAATAAATGTTAAACTGAGATTTTATAAAATACTAGCCTATCCCGGTGTGCTTCGCTACCCCCCCTCGTTATAAAATAAAATTAAAAGTATCTATATATCCTATTGTGAAAATTTAATGACGATCGGTCCAGTAGTTAAAACTTTATTACGATTTTTAATTTTCCTAAAAAGGGGCGTGGTCCCAACCACTTTTCTCCTGGTACGTATTCCAAATTATGCCAATATATATGTACTAAATATCATCGACGTAGGTAAAAAAATGCCCAAAATATGGCGAAGTTATTTGATAATCAATTATTGTGGCGGGCCATTTGCAACGCCTTACCGCCCCCCGTCCGACCCAACAAACAATTTCTAAAAACAAAAAAATATTCTGGACCTTTTCCATATGCAAAAAGAATTTTAAAAATTAGCTCAAAAATTGCAAAGTTATACGATAAACAATTATTGTATGGGGCCATTTGCGACACCCTGCCCCTACGCACAATTTTCAAAAACAAAAAAATTTAATGCACCTTTTCCATATGCTGAAATAATTTTAAAAATTGATCCACAAATGGCGAAGTTATTTGATAAACAACTATTGTGGCGGGCCATTTGCGACACCCTGTCCCTACGCACAATTTTCAAAAACAAAAAACTTTAGTGCACCTTTTCCATATACTGAAAGAATTTTGAAAATTGATCCACAAATGGCGAAGTTATGCTCACCATACATTATAAAATCTGTTAAAAGTTACGTGGTAGGAGTAACATAATTTAAAAAAGTGGGTGTGGTTGAAAAAAAAGTAGCCTATAATTCATCCGAGAGTTCCAGTTAAATACTGTGAAAATTTCAGGAAGATCGGTCCAAGGGTTTGGCCTCCTATAAGGAACAAATAAACAGACACACATTCGGTTTTATATATATAGATGTTCAAAGGTGCCCCGTGTCCAAACGTATCCTCCTCTCCCCTAGATATAAATCAGAGATCAGCAATGAGTCGGTTTTTCGCTACTTATAATCACTCATGAAATTTTAAGTATAAATGCGTAGACATCATTTAAATTTAACTACTCTGATCTACTTACACACACAATAACGTTGATTTATGAGTATAAGTTGGAATAAATGTAAATGCGAAGTCGTCATCATGTTCATAACATACTCTCACTCATACCGTTTATAAATCTCCTCAGTTTGCATTGTAGATTGCGAAAAATACTAATAATATTTATAGTTGATTCACTTCATTCAACTCACCCATGTACATATGTTTATAAGCTTAGTCATTAAAAAGTTCTCAACTGGTATACATACACTGCATGAAAATATACAAAAGCATAAAACTGTAAGTTTATAGAGAAACATTTTGGGAGAATTAAATTATTTTGTTATTGTATACATATCGTTTCCTTAATTTACAAAAGGCATATCTAACTTTTAGAAATATATAAAAAAAAAAAAAAATTCATAATAAAATGATTACAAAACAGTATTATATGTATATATTTAAAGAACTTTGAAATATGTAAGATGGATCTTTTCCTACAATTCTTTTAGTTCTAAAACTACACATAATTTTTTTGTAACCCACACTTAAAAATTTGTTTTGTATATTAAAGTAACGATATAATTTTTATGAACAAATTAGGAAAAATGGATAACAATAGCGAGATTGAGGAAAAAATCAATAGCGGAGTTTTTCAATTAGTGCAAAAACGTAGGGGTAAAAGCGAAATATGGTCAATATTCGCACAAATTTTAAAGGATGACGAAACAATTCTAGACGGGTTTGTATGCTGCCGCGCTTGTAAACGTATATATAAGTATAATGGACGAAATTCATCCAATCTGAATCGCCATAAGTGCTTCAATTTAACCTCAGCAAGTGGTTCTCTTAAAAGGGTAAGTGAGGAGGATAAGCAAGAAGCTATTGAAGCTTGAACAACGTGGATAATTGAGGACTGTCGTCCCTTTACTGCTATTAAAGGAACAGGATTTCGCAAAATGATAAATTTTTTTTTAAAAATTGGTGCGCAAATGTTGACATCAATGATTTCTGCCTGATCCATCCACACTTTCACGCCGAATAACGAAAACAGCACAAGAAAAGAAGAACAAAGTGAAATCAGAAATTGCAAAAATAGTAAGTAATGGTGAAGCATCTGTAACTATTGATCTTTGGCAAGATAACTATGTAAAGAGAAATTTTTTGTGCGCTACTTTACACTTCCAAAAGAAGTTTGAGTTGATTGATGTCGTCCTGGGGATGAAATCTATGGATTTCATGAGTAGTAATGGGAAAAATGTTCACTGTAAATTGCAAAATTTACTTAGTGAATTTGGTATAGATAATTTAAAAAATATTGTTTTCGTAACGGACAGGGGAAGCAATGTAAAGAAAGCTCTGGAAAACTACACAAGGCTGAGCTGTTCAAGTCATTTATTTTCCAATGTTCTGGACTCTGCGTTTGACTGTACAGACGAGCTAAAAGAACTTACTAGATTTTGCAAAAAAATTGTAAAATATTTTAAAAAGGCAAGTCTCCAACATCTGCTGCAAACTTCATTGAAAAGCCATTGCCTTACACGTTGGAATTCACATTATGCCATGTTTAAATCAATTTTAGACAACTGGATAAAAGTAAATGAAATTTTAACCGATAACTCGGAAGCGCACAGATTATCAAGTATAAATATTTCAATTCTGCAATGCTTGGTTGATATGTGTGCCTCTTTTGACGTCATTTTCAAAAAACTTCAAGGATGTAGTTTCCCTTCAATATGTTTTATTATTCCATCAATTAACCGTCTGAAGGAAATTTGTGAAGTTGAACAAAATGATGTTCAAGAAATTTCAGCCTTGAAAACAAATATATTGAAACAGTTAGATGAGACTTGGGTTTCAAATTTGAGTATATGGCACAAAACTGCTTTTTTTTTGTATCCACCAGCAATTAATGAGCAAGAAAGTGATTTGGATGAAATAAAAAAGTTCTGTGTGAGTGAAATTACATATTATGAGCAAAATGAGTCTCAATCAATTCCTGCATTACCAACTACAACATCAGATTTGCCATACAACGTAACTAGTTTAACTCCATCGCCACTGAATTTATTATATCCAATTTCACCCTTGCCAATATCACCATCACCTAATTTACATATATCTCACAATAATATCTCAAGTGAAAGTCCTACAAATATTTCACCTAATTCCAATACTTCATTAAACAAAGAAGTGCGTTTTTTTTCCAAATTTATTGAGACGCTCTATGATGACAGCCCCAGAAAGTGCAAGGGAAGAGGTATCACGCTACTGTATGGAAAACATATTAATAGATGAATATTTTGATGTTATGCAATGGTGGAGAGCCAATTCTGAAAAATATCCGAGATTATCAAAGCTAGCATTGCGCATTCTATCAATTCCAGCCAGCAGTGCTGCGTCGGAGCGAGTCTTTTTTTTTGGCTGGAAATATTATTACTGAAAAGCGCAATAGATTAGCCCCCAAAACGGTTGACAATATTTTATTCCTTAATTCTTTTTATAAGAATATGTTCTTTTAAATATGAAATTATTTCTAATAAATTATCATTTTTGGATTTATTTGTTTAATATGTATGTATGTATGTACATATCGTCACCTAAAGGTTGATTTCCAAATTTCGCTATTAAGAATAAAATAGTCTGAAATTTATAAAGTGTTTTCCTCCTCCTGTAAAAAACTGAAAAGTGTACTTACGGCTTTTTGTATTTTAGATGACGATATGTACTTATTTATAGTTTCAGGTGGAAACAGCAAAAATTAAAAATTCTTCAAAAATATCGCCTAGTATGTATTATGTATGTAATGTGAAATGTAAAAATTAATATACATACTTATTTTATTTTTTATTGCTTTATATACCTACCAAATATAATAATAACAAGTGTAAAAGTGAAGAAACAATAAAGCAAATATGTACATATGAAATAAGCAATACAAATCTTCATTTCTTCGTTTATCTTTGCTAAAAAAAACATACGTAGTAAAAAAGGAAACAGAGAAAACACACAACTTCATAATGAGCATTATGACTTAAGGTGCCCACACACGATTGATTTGTGCGTGTGATTTGTACGTGTTCGACGTCTTGTTACAAGTTAATGGGGCTGTGCGCGCACAAATCATAAGAAATTGAAAATTTTCAATTTCAAGGGAAGCTGTTTTTTAAGTTTGCAAAACTTTCCTAAGCTGCTTTGTACACTCCTTAAGCCTTAATTTTAGCTGGGGCGATCTGTAGCGCTGCCATTCTCGTCGAGCTCGCCGTTTTTCACTCAATAGCCTTTCTATATCTACAGAAAAAATATTGTTAAATCTCACTGGTTGGTTTATTTCATTTGAAGTAGCATTAAAAGCAGCTTGTTTAACATGCACTTCAAACAACCTGAGAGAATCGTCTATGTCTGAAGGTGTTCTCAGCGGCATTTTTTCCGAGCAGTGAGCACTTAGATATTTTCTGTATTTCAGCCAGTTAATACGTGCAGATGTCTTCGCTAAATCACATGTTGTGTGTGAGTAAATACTGACAATAGTAGGCGAGTGGTCTGAAGATAAGTCCAAAGATGCTTCAACTTCAACCATCTCGCTGGGCACGCCTTTCACAATTCCAAAGTCGATAACATCAGGAATTTTTTGTCGATCTGTTGGCCAATATGTTGGCTGTCCACTTGAAAATACATTCAAACCCATTTTAGATATTGTGTCGAATAAAATTCGTCCCTTAGGTGTGATTAAACGTGAACCCCAGTATGTGTGTTTAGCATTGTAGTCGCCAGCTGCTAGAACCACCACAAGCTCTGCCCCGGGGATCCTTGGTGTCGTAAAAATTATATCCACTTATTCCGAAACAGCTTCGAGATGTCAAATGAGTTTCTGAGATAAGCATAACATCGATTTGTTTATCCTGAAGAAAATATTCTTTTTCGTTTTTATGTTGGCAGATGCCGTTTGCGTTCCAAAAACAGATTTTTAAGTTCATGGTTTGCTTAGTACAGCCTGCAACAAGGTAGACTGCATTTTCAACATTTCCTGCATCATACAGGACATGTTGAGAGTAAATGTATTTACAGTTTGTATTAAGCTCTCAATTGAGGCTTCAATACGACTAAAATTATACCCCGAATCTTCATTTACATTTAAGGTTTTTTGCGCCGTACTCCGATTGCTTTTTAAAATACTAGCATATGAAGATTTGTTGTTAGATTGTTGTTGAGCAGTAGTAACGTTAGACTTGAAAATATTTGAAAATTGATTTTGGCTGGTGGACGGTTGAGGTAACTGTGGATAGTTAATAGGGGTTTTAGGCTGAGCGGGAGTAGCATTGGTTTTTTTGGTTGATGAATTCTTAAAAAACGAGTAAAGGGGGCAGCCTCTATAGTTGGCAGTGTGATTTCCAACGCAATTGCCACATTTTTTCGCCTTGGTATCACCTTTTATTTTATCACAGTTAGCAGTACTGTGTAACTCACCACATACAACGCAGACTGTAGGCAACTTGCAATAAGTCTTCGTGTGCCAAAATTCTTGGCAGTTCAGGCATTAAAGATGTCCAGCTCTTTTATGTGGAAGCTCAACAGTAACTCTTCGATGCAACAAGTACTTTAAGTCATATATTGGATGTGCTTCATTCTTTTTTATTTTTATGCCATCTGGCTGTAACTCGACTCTAAATATTGGTTGGGGGATTTTTTCTCTATTTTTAATGTGTGAGACATTTTTCACCTTGTAGCCATTATTTTCAAGGCCAGACTTGACCTCTTTTGGATCCACGCTAGAGTCTATTCCTTTTATTACGACTGTTAGACCTTTAGCACTCTTTAATTGGTACGTGTAGAAGTTTTCATTTTTAGATTCGAAATCTGAAACAATTTTTCGGTAATTATTTTCATGAGCTACCTGAATTTTTGTTTCATTGATGTTTCCGCGCTTAATTGGAGTTACATAAAACTCATTTTCTCCAATTAATGAGATAAGACTTTTAACCAGCAAACTGTAATTCTGCTCTCTTAAATATATGGGTGGGGGCTTACTCGAACTTGTTGTAGTTGTGTCTTCATCGCCTTGTTCAGATAAAATCGCGAAACGATTTTCGGAATTTATTATATTGTTGTTTCCATCTCTGGGAACTTTCGATGTTGAAGCAATTTGAGCTGATTTTGGACTTCTTCCCCTTTTTAACACGGTTATGTATCTGTCCATCCCTGTTTGAATTTGATTATCATTTATTGTACTCACCGCATCTACCATTTTGTGCACGTTGGTCACCTTGTTACTTAAGTTTTGTTTGTTTGTTTGTACAGCTAAGCTGACAAGTTTGCTGATGGGTGCAATTGTTGTTGCTTCTTGATCACTATTTAACATGATCAGAGATAATGATCGCGCACGAGTATTTGTGTTTTCTGTTAAATTCAGGTTTTTGTTTCATTCATTTTTTTATTGTCGTCATCAGCAACTAAAGTTATATATTGTACTGCTTGTAGGATTATTGTTGTTTTTGTCAGAAGATGAACTCATCAGAGTTCTTTTTTTTTATTTTCACTTATATTAGTTTGTGTATGCAAATATTTATGTATATTGCACAAAAGCAAAAAATAAAATAAAACCAGTAAAATAACTGTTCAATAAATGTTTTGTTTTTTTTATATTTTTTGTGACTTGAAAATATTTTTTTTATTTAATTTTTTTTTTATATTCAGTTGTGACGTTTATAAAAACGCGTCTGTTCACTACGAGAGTTGTGGATATAATTTTTTCGACACCAAGGATCCTCGTGGCAGAGCTTGTGGTGGTTCGGGAATCCTAATAAAAACGCGAATAAAACACCACCTGTTGAATGATTTTTGTGAAGATTATCTTCAAGCAACGAACATCTGCATCGAAACTTACTATCAAAAATTTGTAATATAATCTGTCTATTCGCCCTCCCCCGATTCTCAATTACCGAGAGTCAATATACGGCTTTTTATAAATCACTGGGCCTCCGTTTTCTAGCAGCTGGCGACTACAATGCTAAACACACATTCTGGGGTTCACGTTTAATCACACCTAAGGGACGAATTTTGTTCGACACAATATCTAAAATGGGTTTGAATGTAGTTTCAAGTGAACAGCCAACATATTGGCTAACAGATCGACAAAAAATTCCTGATGTTATCGACTTTGGAATTATGAAAGGCGTGCCCAGCGAGATGGTTGAAGTTGAAGCATCTTTGGACTTATATTCAGACCACTGGCCTATAATTGTTATTATTTACTCACACACAACATGTGATTTACCGATGACATCTGCACGTATTAACTGGATGAAATACAGAAAATATCTGAGTGCTCACTGCTCGGAAAAAATGCCGCTGAGAACACCTTCAGACATAGACGATTCTCTCAGGTTGTTTGAAGCGCATGTTAAACAAGCTGCTTTTAATGCTACTTCAAATGAAATAAACCAACCAGTGAGATTTAACAATATTTTTTCTGTAGATATAGAAAGGCTATTGACTGAAAAACGGAGAGCTCGACGAGAATGGCAGCGCTACAGATCGCCCCAGCTAAAATTAAGGCTTAAGGAGTGTACCAAGCAGTTTAGGAAAGTTTTGCAAACTCAAAAAACAGCTTCCCTTCAAAAATTCCTTCAAGAGCTAGATGCAACACCACAAACAGATTATTCACTGTGGCGTGCAGCCAGAGGACTAAAATGGCCGGTGATATGCAAACCCCCATTACGAGCCCCTAATGGTGACTGGGCAAAAACTGATGCTGAAAAAGGTGCACTTTTTGTTAAACACTTAGAAAAAGTATTCACTCCGAATATTTCTGCTGATATTGTTGAACTGCCACCAGTCGTCTCTTTACCAGAAATATCGCTAAAATTCAACATTGTGGAGATTGAAAAGGCTGTTACTAGTCTAAACAACAGAAAAGCCCCAGGTGTCGACAAAATAAGCAACAAAATGCTTCAAGAATTGCCTTACACTGCAAAAAGAATAATACTATTCATTTTTAACAGTATTCTACGCCTAGAACACTATCCTAAAGAATGGAAGGTTTCGCTAATTACTATAATACCAAAGCCCGGCAAGGATCATACGAAGGTTGAATCCTATCGGCCTATTAGTTTACTGTCTAACTTTTCAAAACTATTTGAAAAGCTGTGTATGAGCAAGCTGATGCCTATAGGGACTAGAATGGATGCATTCTAGATCATCAATTCGGTTTTAACAGACAACATAGCACAATTGAACAAACTCACAGACTTGTGAATGTTGTAAGAGACACTTTTGAAAAAAGAAATACTGCTCTGCGCTCTTTATAGATGTCTCACAAGCTTTCGATAAAGTATGGAACGAAGGTCTTTTCAACAAATTAACACAAAATCTACCAGAAAACATTGTAAAGCTTTTAAAAAGCTACTGAACGTAAATTTTTAGTTAGGGAAGGTCAATTTTTTAAGCCCTCCGCAGTCGATTGAAGCCGGAGTCCCTCAAGGCAGTATCTTCGGTCTCTTACTTTATTTAATATATGCCTCTGACTTACCGTTAAGCAGTAACATTCATACATCAACATTTGCGGATGATACAGCCTTTCTAAGCGTTCACGAAAATCCTGTAGAAGCTTCCCGCAACTTACAATAATATATATCCAAACTGGAAAAATGGCTCACACAATGGCGTATAAAAGTTAACGAGCATAAATGTGCAAACGTCAGGAAAACATGCCCGCCTATAAAAATTAACACCGAGACTATACCGCAACACACTGTAGTAAAATATCTAGGCGTTCATCTTGATCGTCGTTTAACATGGAAATGGCATATAGACGCAAAGTTAACACAAATGAAACTAAAAGCAGCCCAAATGAATTGGCTTATTGGAAGAAACTCTATACTAAGCCTTGACTGTAAACTTCTCTTATACAACGCGATCCTGAAACCAATATGGTCGTATGGAATCCAGTTATGGGGCACTGCCTCAGCATCAAATGTCGAAAGAATTCAAAGGCGACAGAATAAAATCCTACGTACAATAACAGCAGCCCCCTGGTATGTCAGAAACCATCGAATTCATAAAGACCTGGACGTTCCGTTGGTAAAGACAGTATTTTCAAAACACGCGAAAAAATATATAAAAAACTTGAGTTGCACCCAAATCCACTTGCGCGCAATATTCTTCATTATAGAGGCCACACCCGGCTGAAAAGAAGGGATACTCTTTTTCTCAGCCGTTCACGAGAGATGTAAAACAACAAAAATTAACCGTTGAAATTAAAAATTTTGTGTAGCATTGGCTAAACTTACATTTAATATTTTTTAGATTTAAGATTTGAAAAACTTATTGATAATTTAATTTATAATTAAAGATTCAATAAATAATAAAATTATCAAAAAAAAAAAAAAAAAACAATATGCCCCTTTACCTGTTCTTGTATGGGGAATTATCCAGACATTGAACTAACAATCAAATCTTTATCTTATCACAATTTTAATTTAAAAACACCACTAACCAACAATATCAAAATAAAAAAAAATAATTACAACTTCATGAACACAACTCTTTCTAATTTCAATTTTCTTATCACTAAACTGTAAAATTCTATAACATATAGTCGGAAAAAAAAGAAAACACCACAGCCATTCTGGTGTGGTAAATGTTGCATACATTCAAGACGAGGCCCGCGGACTTTTCCCTTAAATACAATGCGAGTTTCGCAACTTTTACCAACAATCGTGAGGTGCCTCGACTGACTCATAACAGACATGTGAATCGTCCGAACTCAGGACTGACAACTTACCTATCAATCAATCAATCATACATCAAAAACATTTATTTCAAAATACCTTTTTCCAAAAACATATTTCACTCTTTTACGTAAATGCAACAATATCATCATCAACCACATTTAACCCAACAAACAATTCAATTATTAAAAACGTTACATTACCACACTGCATGGTTTGCTGGGTTATAGCATGAGCAGCCGATTTATATGGATTAAATGATACCGAAGCCTTATAAACACGCTATTATCGACTTCAAAATTTTTCCCCAATAATACAAGCCCTCAAAAATTACGATATACAAAAAAAAATTTTAAAAATTGTGCCCTATAATACGAATTTAGTATATATTTGTATATACATATGTATATACACATATACAAATATATTGCCGAATGGTATATATTTATAAATGAATGTAACATACGTACGAGTATAATTTATTTTTACCTGATAGAGTCATTAACATAAGGGTGGTGTTGACTGAAGTCGTTAGATCGTTATTACTAAAGGTCGTGCTTCCCTATCCTACACAATCGTGCGATCAACTAAATATGAGATGTGTGGTGAAAAAGTATGATAATATTCACTAAAAATGCAACTGTGTGACAGATTTATTTGGCAAGTCATGCGATTGTAAAAATATAAAAAAGATTATAGTTTTTACGCGATCAGAGGAGTATTTATTGTTAACGAGCTAAGAATATTAACTTTATCTTTATTTGTAACACTTTATTCTTTTTGTTTTGTACAACCAGAAAGATGTACATAATTTTTTTTAAATATAAATAACTTATTGCACCTATTGCACCCGTGCGAACGCAATCAACAACGAATTTCACAACAGCCAAAAATCCTCATATTACAGTAAAAATGCAACTATCATACTTTTTGCTAAAACAAATGAACCAAATATTGATAAGAAGTAGTTTTGTAAAATTAGTTCTAGTTTGGAATTCAAATAAAGAAGTCGGTCTTATGATCGACAAAAAAATATTTTTTTGTTAATTTAATAATTGAATGTTTTAATTGGCGCCCAACGTGGGGCTAGCCAAAGTAACATATCCTGAAAAGACAAAGTAAGGATTCGCGGCTAGTGAATAAAAATTAAAAATAAGTATCCCAGAGTTTTTATTTTATTTGTTAATATTATATTATTTATTAAACATGAAAAAGTATTTTGATAAGTATATCAATGATGTTCACACAAACGAGTTTTTACAGAGAATGAATAAAAATAAAAAGTAATAACGATATTTACATTGTATATCAAGAAAGAGTTGCCAGCTAATAATATTTCTAACACCCCTCCTCAATGTGAATTACGTTTTACATATGAAAACAAAATGAGTTAAATACATTTTTTCAAGCAAAGTTCATTAATTTTGAAAAATAGTTGTGTTTTGGCTTGGCCAGGTTTTTCGTCCGGATATCAGCAATCATTTCATGAGTTGGACAATACTTCAGGAAGATATCTTTATTTTTTACCACTTCTCGAACATGATGAAATCTGATGTCTATATGTTTGGTCCTTTTATGGTAAATTGGGTTAGATGCCAATTTTTCTGCGCCTTGGTTGTCAACGTTAATTATAACTGCTTCCCCTGTTATATAACCGATTTCCTGCAAGAGTAGTTTTAGAAATACAGCCTCTTTTGCCGCTTCTGACATGGCCATATATTCGGCCTCAGTGCTACTGAGAGCCACACATGATTGTTTTGTTGATTGCCATAATATTGGACAATTGCCATCAAAAAATATGAAACCTGTGTAAGATTTCCGATCCAGGGTATTACCGCCCCAGGCTGCATCCACAAATCCTTTAACAGATTTTTCACCAGCTTTGTATGTGATTTTTATATTTTCTGTGCCACGAAGGTATCGTAAAACTCTTTTTACGGCCTGCATATGCTCAGAATGTGGACTAACGTTTCGTTGTGCCAGTTTAGCCACAGAATAAAGAATATCGGGTCTTGTTGTAATGGCCAGATACATTAATGCCCCAATTATGGCCTGGTAATCACGCTCCGGTATTTCTTTACAATTTTATTGTCACACAGTACCTGATAATTTGCATCAAGAGGCGTTGCCACGGCTTTACAATCTTGCATATTATTTTTTTTTAAGTAGGTCTTTAATATATTGTGATTGGCAAATAGAAATTGCGCCCGTTTCACCCTCACGTTCCACCTCGAAACCGAGATAGTGGTGTACTTGACCCTTGTCAGTATTGGGAAACTCTTTTGCTAAGAATTCTTTTAATGCCACAACATCTTGCTTATTTGCTGATGCTATTAAGAGATCGTCGACGTAAACTGTCACCAATAGCAGGTGATCCTTTATCAAGGCTTTGTAAAGGCAAGGTTCATTCGCGCATTGCTTCAAACCAAATTTCTTCAGTACAAGATCCAACCTCTCGTTCCACTCCTTGCCGGATTGTTTTAAGCCGTAAATCGCCTTATGCAACTTCAAAACTTTATAAGGATTTTCTGAATCAGTGAATTCTTCTGGTTGTCGAATATAAATTTCCTGCTGAAGGTTACTGTTTAAATATGCTGATCTAACATCAACCTGATGCAAATGCATTTTCCATTGCACTGCTAGAGCCATCACTAAACGTATTGTAGAATATCGGGCTACCGGTGAAAATGTTTCGTTGTAGTCAATGCTAAATCTTTGGCTACATCCTTTGGCTACAAGCCGTGCCTTAAAGCGTTCTACATTGCCATTTTCATCCTTCTTTAAAGTAAATACCCACTTAGAATCGATGACCTTAGCCCCGATAGGGAGATCTACTAAGGACCACGTTCCGTTATTGTTCAATGATGTCATTTCAGCTTTCATTGCATCATACCAGTCTTCTTTATTGGCACTACCCAAAGCTTGTTCAACAGTATTTGGAATATGTTCACTTACCATATTTTTTAAATGTTCCTTACGCGGCCTACCACGTTTGCCAGTTCGGATAATTCTTTTCCTACCACGACTAGAAGTACCAACGCTTTCATTGTTGTTTGTTTGTGTATCTTCATCATCATCTTCGGCAGTTTCAAATCCGACAACATCGTCATCTGATTTTTCATTACTGTGTACTTCAGGGATTGATTCGTTGTCAATTTCGCATTCTTCTGCATCATTCTGCTGGTCGTTACTACTGTTGTTGTTGTTGTTGTTGTCAAGCGAAATTATTAAGTAATCTTCTGCTTTTGTAATTGTTGTTGTATCTTTTGCTGTGTTGCATTCAAAATCGCTTTCTTCTAACAATACGTTACGCCGTTCAATCACGCTATGATTACGTTTACAATAAAGTCTGTACGCCTTTGCTACCTGTGAGTAGCCAACCATAATAAATGTTTCGCCTTTAGGTCCGAACTTATTACCACCTCTGTTTTTGTTCAATGCCACTGCATATGAGCCAAACGTTCTTAACTGCCGATTTCACGATGTCGAAAGAATTTTGAATTTTATTTTCATTCGTACAAATACATTTGATACAAAAACAAAATTTTAGAATTTGTTTTTGCTTCAAATGTAATTATACGAATGAAAACATATGGAAATTTTCTTTCGACATAGTGAAATAGGCAGTAAATGTTGTAGATTAGGTTTTCTGTTGAACCAAATTTCGTATGGTGTCTTATTTTCAAGAATTATTGTTGGGAATCTGTTTCTTAAGTACACAGCAGTATTGACTGCTTCCGCCCACAAATTATGCTGCACACCACTATTTACCATCATGGAGCGAGCCATTTTAACTATTGTGCGGTTGGCCCGTTCGGCTATGCCGTTCTGTTGTGGTGTATATGGCACAGTTAACTGCCTGGCTATACATACCTTCACTTTCTAAAAATTTGTCGAAATCTTTGTTGACGTATTCACGACCGTTATCGCTGCGTAAACACTTTATTTTTCTACCCGTCTGTTTTTCAACGTGTAGTTTATATATTTTAAATGTTTTAAAAACTTCACTTTTGGCCTTGAGGAAATAAACGAAAATTCTTCTCGAAAAATCGTCAATGAATGTGTACCTTGCACCACCGAAGGAACTCACATTAAACGGTCCACATACATCACTGTGCACAACTTGTAACAAATCAGTTGTCCTTGTAGTTGATTCACGTGGAAATGCGCCAACACTGATTTTACTGCACATGCACGTTTTACATTTTGCTACTCGATTACAGTCCTTCAAATGCATGCCTTTTACCATTTCTTTCTTGGCCATATCACACATAGAGCTATAGTTTAAATGACCTAGTCTATTATGCCATAGTTGGCTAATATTTGTAGCCATACATAGTTTTTGAACATTATTTCCAAACAGAAACAAATTGTTTTGTTTATAGGCCTTTATAATTACCTCACCTTTGGCATATTTTATTGCAGCAGACATCGCACTGAAAAACACAGTTGAACCTTTTTCAACAACACGGCCAACAGACACAAAATTCATATTCAATTGTGGAGAGTATAGTACATTTTGCAATTTAATTTCCTTTGACTTCAATTTGAACGTCAACTTTTCCTTTTGCCATAATGTATTTGGCAGCTTCAAAACGGATTTCATCTGTGTGCTCAACAAAATTTGAAAACATTTTCCGTTCACAGCACATGTGTGCAGTTGCACCACTGTCGACGCACCACTTTATGCTCTTATTGTTTCGCTCTTCCTTTGTCTGCATAGTATGTAGGAGATGTTGATGTTGTTTTTTTCGTTGTTTTTGGACATTTGTTAGCATAGTGCCCAAATTCGCCGCAACTAAAACACTTGCCTTTCGTTTTGTTGTGTTTGAATCTCGTATCCTTTTTTGATTTGTTGTCTTTAACCGAAGTTTTCATCGCAAGCGCTTGCTGTACATTATTTGTTTCTTCTCTGTCACTTTTCTGTTTTATTCTGTCTCCTTCTTCTAGAATTTTCTGTTTAACGGTCAATAAATTAGGCAGGACATCGCGTGTTTCGATGGCCACTACAAAATGCTCATATTCAACCGACAAACTAGAAAGAAGCATTATGACTAACAGCTCTTCTTGGATGACTATTCCCGTTTCCGCCAGCTTTTCAGACAACTCTGTAGTCATTAATATGTTGACTTATCTTACCTCCTTCAGACATCGCAAGGTTCATCAAACGCTTATATAAAGACACCTTCTGAAGTGGACCTTTAGGTTTGTAGGTTTCTTCCAACCGTATCCAAGCATCGCGGGACTTTAAACAATTTTTTATAATGTTTAGTTGTGATGTTTTCACACAAAGTGTGATCGTTGCAAGAGCTTTTTCATCGTCTGCGTCCCATGAGTTTCTCTCTTTTTCAGTCTTAGCATCTTCTCGGATAGAATCACCACTCACCTGTTTCCACCAACCACTATGAACTAGGACACTACGCATGTGTATGCACCAGCCATCATAGTTCGTGCCATCGAGTTTTTCGATTTGGTACAACGACGCCATTTCCACTAATTAATAATTTTTTGACTTTTTCTTAAATTCCTTGCACAAAATTCTTTGAATTTTTCTTTAATTGCTTGCTCAAAATTTGCCAGAACTTTGTCCTGGGCCCATAACCTGTTTTTTATTTTATTTGTTAATATTATATTATTTATTAAACATGAAAAAGTATTTTGATAAGTATATCAATGATGTTCACACAAACGAGTTTTTACAGAGAATGAATAAAAATAAAAAGTAATAACGATATTTATATTGTACTAGATATACCCGGTGCGCTTCGCTACCCCCTCGTTATAAAATAAAATTCCTATTGTGAAAATTTAATGACGATCAGTCCAGTAGTTAAGACTATATTACGATTTTTTATTTTCCTAAAAAGGGGCGTGGTCCCACCCTCTTTTCTCCTGGTACGTATTCCAAATTATGTCAATACCATATGTACCAAATATCATCGATGTAGGTAAAAAAATGCCCAAAATATGGTGATTAACCTTTTTGGGTTATATGGGCGGTGCCACGCCTCTTTGTCCAATAAAAACTTCATATAGCCTATTACTCCTTCCAGAGTCACAGTAACATGCTGTGCAAATTTCAGGAAGATCGGACCAAGGGTTTGGTTTTCCCTAAAAGGGGCGTGGTCCCACCCACTTTTCTCCTGGTACGTATTCCAAATTATGCCAATACCATATGTACCAAATATCATCGATGTAGGTAAAAAAATGCCACGCTTCTTTGTCCAATTAAAACTTCATATAGCCTATGTCACCCGCCTGAATATTCTAAAGATTCTCTGAAAATTTCATCAAAATCGGCCCAGCCGTTTTCGAGTCCATTTCTTACATACATACACACATCCTCTTTTATAGATATCAAGAAAGAGTTGCCAGCTAATAATATTTCTAACACCCAGTAAGAAGGGAGAAAAAATAAAAAAAAACAAGTATCCCAGTGAGAAGGGAGAAAAATAAAAATAAGTATCCCAGTGAGAAGGGAGAAAAAATAAAAATAACAAATGTTTAGAAAAAAGAAGTTAAGTTTTAGTAAACAAATTGTTTAAAAATAAAGGTTGTGCGAATTAATGAGAAATAAAAAATTGTGCAAAAACTGAATAAAATAAAAAACGTCCTTAAACCTGTTAAATTTTTGTGAACTGAAACCTGTAGCTCGTTTCTGTATTTCTCGTATCGTAAAGTAATCCACATGAAACGAGTGAATTGCAACAAAAACAGTGTAAAATGAAACAAAAAATGGTTTTTCCCACACAAGTGTTTCTGTATATATACTTTGCGAGAATGATCTGTCATTTTAATAATTTTCCAGCAATTATTGGAAGTATGTGAGAAAAAGTGTTTCTGTAACAACATTTTGCGGAAAGTTTCTCACAAGCAGTGTCAAAATAAGTCACATTTCATATTGGTGCGAGAAAATTAAATTTTGTGTTTTTTATAAATATGGAGCCCAAATCTACAGAAAAGGTAAGTATTTAAGAAATTGTTCATAATTGTGATTATTATAATTACATATTAATACAAATGTATGTGCAATGTAAAAAGTAATTCGTTTCTAAATTATTTTCATTTCAATAGAAAACAGAAAGAATTTCTAAACAGCAAAATCAGAAGCTGGTGGACTACATGTCCTCCAATTTAGAATTTGCTAGGGGACAATTTAACAAAATCAATGCAAATTCAAACTGCAAGGAACAGTGGGAATCGCTAACAGTTTCTTTGAACTCTTTGGGTGGCAGTGAAAAGAGTGTAGAGCAATGGAAAAAGGTAAGTTTTTTTTTTAAACATATGTACATCCATAGATATGCACGTATGTATGTTCTACATATGTATGTATGTATGTATGTATGTCTGTATGTATATATGTATGTACATATGTCTATCAAAGTAATTATATTAATAAAATTTGTGTCTTTTTAGTGTTGGATAGACCTGAAATCAGGCGTTAAGAAGAGCATTAATAACAGACGTAAATTTATGAACAAAACTGGAGGTGGTAGCTGGGCAGACGTAAAAGCTTTGTTATGAATTAATATGAATATATGTACATACATATGTATATGTATAACATGAATTTATTTATAAATGCCAATTCCAGTAATTCAACAAAACTGAACTTAAGCGTAATAATAATAATTTCTAATTTATACGTTATTACAGTTCAAATAATAACTACGTTTATATGTAATAATAATATAATATATGAATTTATTTATTTATTTATTTTTACAATAAACTGTTGCAAATGTATATACATACATAAATAGTTACTTTAAATTTCTCTGCGAGTGCAAAGTCTGGTTTTTAGTCTATCGCGAATACGATAAGCTTCGCGTAGTGGCTCTTCTACTTCATCAACGTTGATCAAAATAGTTTCTTCGTCCTGCAGAACTATTTGATTGTCTTCACATGTCAACCCATGTTCCCTTTTAAAATTGTGCAGAACCGTGCAGGCATTAATAATTTTTCCTGCCATTTGTGGTGTGGTGTGCAATCCAACTTGCAAACATCTAAAAACGCCTTTTAACACACCATTTAAGCGTTCAACACAGTTCCTTGCTTTGGCGTGTACCGCATTGAACTGTTTTTCGTCCTCTGTTGATGAACGGTATGGTGTTATTAGCCATGGACGCAAGGGGTAGCCAGAGTCACCTAGATAAATCAGCACAAAATTTTAAATTTTTTAGATAGTCAAAAAATTGTTAGATAGTCAGAATGTTAAATAAATTTAAAGTATAAAATACGTACCTAGCAACCAAGAGCTATTGCTTCTGTCGCTTTCGTACCGCTGTTGCAATATAACGCTTATGCGCGAAGCTTCCCTAATGTATGAGCCGTGGGCTGCTCCACCAAACCTGGCAAAACCTCCCAAAATTCGCAAATTGAAGTCGCATATCTGAAAAAGTATGTATGTATGCATGTTTTTTTATTGCTATAAGTTTAAGAAATGTAATGACCGAAATTCTTACCAGCTGTACATTTTTTGAATGGTAACCTTTTCTATTTAAGTAGCAGCCCTCAACATCTCGCTTTGGTCTTTTAATGCGAATATGAGTGCAGTCTATGGCACCTATCACTCCTGGAAAACCAGTCTCTTCATAGAATCTGAAAATCGTTACCAAAATCGAAATAGTTTATAATGTTTACAACTAAAAAAATACTTATGTATGTACTTTTGTTTTATAGCTTCATATTCAGAAACTGATGGAAACTTAATCCATTTGGGCATTAGTTGTTGTTCCAAAATATCTGCTACCTCATGAACACAGCGACAGACAACACTTTTGCTTACAGAAGCTGTAAAATCCTGTCCAATGTCTCTGTAGTAGGATCCAGTCGCGAAAAAATGTAATGCTGTGCACATTCGAATGGGTGGTGGTATAAATGTTTTTTTCACTCCTTTCGACATGTATGGACTTATCGCATTGAACAAGACAAGAGCTGCGTCCCTGCTCAAGCGATACAAATCCCTGAAACGCTGCGCCGGAATGCTGAATGGGTCAGTTGCATCCCTTAGTTGTTGGCGATAAAGCCTCAACATATTTCGCCGATCAAGCTGTTCAGCAGTTATAATAGCCACACTATACATTTTTAACAAATTATTAAATAGTTTTTAAATTTTCTTTTAATAAATTTATACCCTTTCGTTATTTTGGTTTTTTATCATTTATTTTATTGACGTTTATTTTGCATTTGGCACTTAATTACTGGAAATATTCCAGTAAGAATAAATCTGAGCTGCCTGTTTTCGCATGCAAATACAGAAACACTTTTTTCTCACAAATCGAGAAACGATGGAATTTTTTGTTTCACACTTCATGTGAGAAATTTTACGATGCGTGAAATACAGAAACGAGGTACTGATTTTATAAACAAACAAATTTCCATTTGACTTAAAAAATATATTGTGAACCAAGGCAGCTTAACAGGACAATTTTTTTGCTACAAAAAAATAAATCAGTGTTTAAAATCATGATTTAAAATAAAGTCAATCGTTATTTGAATGACTTGTGATAAAAAGGGAAATATAAACTCATGCAAAATAGAGGAATTTAAACCCTTCACTTAATATTTAAAATTTATAATATATTAAAACATTATTGTGTAAAAAAGGCAAGAAAACGATAATGACTTGAACAAAACATCAAGGTGCTAAAAAAGAATAATAGAAAAGACAGAATTGGAAGTAATAAATATTTTGTAAAAGAAAAGACGGCCACCTTTAATTAATAAACATTTGTTCAAACTACAACGGATAACAACGACCTCAACAAAATATCGAACAACGAATCCAACTCCAATCAGAACTGGTAACAACAGCTTCAACGGGAATCCCATCAACAACATCAACAACTTCAACAACTGTGAATAATATATCCTGCAATCAACAACCAACCCTTTAAGTAAGTTAAGTTAGTAAGTTATTGTAGAAAACATTATTTGTATTTTTAAATAAAAAGAAAACAAGTGTTAAAAAGAATTTCCTAACAAAGGATTATTAAAATTTTGTAACATGATTTAGAATAACAATTATAAATAAAACCACTTGTTTAAAATAGAAACAAAAATTCTTGTTTAATCAAACCAATTTTCATGAAAAATTCTGTTGTTCTCATAAACAAATAATAATAAATAGAGCGATCCATTAAAAAAAGGGATTTCACTGTTTTCAACGAATATACAATAGTAGACCGAACTACACACTGATGCCGGACGAGACAATAGACGATTTGACAGATAGACTAAATAGGTCACTCAGTATGGCGCAAGGCGCAGCAACAGGAACAGGTATATCAGGCCTGACAGAATCACAAAAAAGGCAGATAAGGGAATTGATTAGGGAAACAGTCGATACAGGCTCCTTGAATAGGAGACTGGACGAAATCAGTAGGGGTTTACAGGGACTAAGTGGAATTAATTTGGTTGAGGAGTTCAGGACGCAGACTATTGATGAAAGGATAACTTGCGATGAATCCTTAGAGGTTATTAAATCATTGCCCGTATTCAACGGGAAGCTGCCAACAACTCAATGAGTCTTTATAAAAGAGGCAGTCGTAGATACTACGCCGCCCTCACAATTTTAAGGAACAAGGTGGTTGAGGAAGCGAACGATATTCTCACCAATCATGGTACAGTGTTGAATCTGGAGGCTATCCTAAGCCGTTTAGATTTCGCCTATTCAGACAAAAGACCAGTACACATCATCTAGCAGGAAATGAGCATAATGAGGCAGGGCTCATTAACAATTCTTGACTACTATAATGAAGTCAACAAGAAACTCACTGCTCTGATCAACAAAAGTATCATGACTCAGGGATCAACTTCGGAATTGACTAACGAACTTAATAAGAAAAACCGACAGCACGCCTTACGAGTTTTTATCACAGGACTAAATGCCCCATTGGCAAACATTTTATTTTCATTGGCCCCTGCCGATCTTCCAAACGCTCTTGCGAAGGCTCAAGAATTAGAGTCCAATAATATAAGAGATAATTTTGCTCTACAATTTAATAGAAATTCACAAAATTCTAACCAGAAACCACAAACTACATTGCGCTTACCTCATCGTAATGAAAGGAACTTCCCAAGGAATAATTTTTTCCAAGACAGACATACCTAACCAAAACCAGTACCTATGGAATTGGGCAGTTCAGCAAACGTTGTGCAAAGGACACAACCATTAAATAATGGATATAATTTTAGAACAACTGCTAATACTAATTTTGCAAACACTAATTTTGCAAATAGAAATCCAACCAATTTTCGAAATTACGAACAGAATCAGTATCCACAGGGCATAAAACGCCAACAACAAAGCGGTCAAAATAATTATCAGCCGTATCATAAGGCTCAAAGGATAAACAATCTAAATGAGGATGTTTTTTTAGAAACAGCACCGGATTGCCCTACATCATCAAAAGAGGAGAATCCGGGAGAGTCTATACAATATTAATTGACAGCGGTGCTACGAGCTGTTATTGTAAGCCGAATATCCTAAAAAATAGGAAACAATTGGTTATAAGGAAAAGGGGGAAAACCATAAATGGGTTCACTATTATTGATCATTTTAGCGAAGCAAAAGTATTCGGAATAAAAGAAAGATTTTACGAGATCTCCAATCTCGAAGCGGACATTTTATTAGGTTACAACTTTATGAAAAAAGCTAATATTATACTAGATTTTGAAAAAGGAACACTCTCGAGTGGAGAGCATAGCGAACAATTTTTAAACTTTAATGAAAAAGAGAAAGTGGAACACATTGGAGAAAATTAATCTAAAGATAGTGAGGAAATTGAGAGAATTAATTATATGAAACAAAATAATGAATATTGGAGACAAAAAATTATTGGAGAAATTATGAACCTCCATTCGCGTATAAATATGCGATTGCCCTTTAGGACGGACATAAAGGCAGAAATTAACACAATTGCTGGAACTCCAATATGGAGTAAGCAATATCCTTATCCCATGTCTGTTAATGTGTTTGTGAACAGTGAAATAAAAAAATTATTGGACGACGGTATCATTCGTCCAAGTAGAAGTCCGTACAATTCACCAATTTGGATTGTACCAAAAAAGGGAACAAACGAGGACGGATCCTCAAAGTTGAGGATGGTAATTGATTATAAAAAATTGAATGAGCAAACTATTGCAGTGAATTATCCCATCCCGGACTGCAATGTCATACTGTCGAACCTGGGAAAAGCTAAGTACTTTTCCACAATTGATTTGGAATCTGGTTTCCACCAGATATTGATGAAAGAATCAGATATTAGTATAACAGCTTTTTCCGTGAATAACGGAAAATATGAATTTTTAAGAATGCCTTTCGGGCTAAAAAACGCTCCAGGTATATTCCAAGCTGCGATGGACGATATCCTGAGAGATTATGTTGGAAAATTTTGTCATGTCTATATAGACGACATTATTGTGTTCTCGACTTCATTGGAAGAACACAGCAATCACCTTTTTAAAATAATAGAAACTCTTAAGGAGGCAAACATGAAAATTTCAGTAGAGAAATCGGAATTTTATAGGAACGAAGTGGAATAGGTTACATTGTAGGATATAACGTTATTAAAATTGAAACAGAAAATAGAAAATTGAAACTATAAAAAATTATCCCTTACCGGTTACTTTGCGACAACTTAGAAGGTTTTTAGGAATGTCAGGATATTATAGAAAATTTATAAAAAATTATGCCCTAATCACAAAGCCACTAACAACTTACCTGTCAGGAGAAAATGGTAGGATATCACAAAACATGTCAAAGAAAACTAATATTGAATTAAATAAGGAGGCTATTGAAGCGTTTAGGAAAGTAAAGGCGTTACTGATGGACCAAGTTGAGTTGGTACAACCAGATTTTAATAGCAAGTTCATTTTGACGACTGATGCCTCGCACGTAGCCATAGGAGCTGTACTGAGCCAAAATGGGAAACCGATAACATTCATCTCAAAAACCTTAAATTCCACTGAAAGGAATTATGCGACAAATGAAAAGGAATTATACGCCATCGTGTGGGCGTTGAAGACACTTAGGAATTATTTATATGGCGTAAAAGATTTAGAGATCCATACTGATCATCAGCCGTTAACATTTGCTGTTTCGACCAGGAACCCAAATGCAAAAATTAAAAGATGGCATGCATTTATCGAAGAATTTGCCCCAAAACTTACTTACAAACCAGGCACAGAAAATATGGTTGCTGATGCCCTTTCTAGACAGATTTTAAACCAAATTTCAGATAATGATAGTATCCATAGTACACAACACTCGATAGAAAGTAGCGACAATTTTAATATTTCTGAGACTAATAAACCTCTTAACGAATTTAAGCAACAAATACTTTTATTAAAAAATAGATTTACAATTTATGAATCTGTTAACATTTTTGATAGAACTCGTCATATAATAGAATTCGACACAAGGGAGAATCTCTTGACTGTTCTCAAGGAATTCCTGAACTCAAAATTAGTTACAGCAATACATTGCACTCCAGAAGATCTATATGAATTTAAGGAAACAGTTAGAAATGTATTTATTAATAAATTTGTTTTCGCCAAGATTTTTCCAAACGACATCACTAATGTGGACGATCGACAATATATTGTAAAGGAAACACACATTCGCGCACATAGAAATTTTAAAGAAAACTATAAACAGATTTACATACAATATTATTGGCCAAAAATGATAGACCATTTTAAGGAATTTATAAGACACTGTAAAATTTGTAACAAATCGAAATACAATAGGCATCCACAGAAACTAAAAATTGCATAAGCTCCAATTCCCAACAGAGAGGGGGAGTGCCTTAACATTGACATTTTTTATGCTCAGAACCTTAAGTTCATAACTTGCATTGATGCGTATTCAAAATTTTTGGTTATTAAATCCATAGAAGATAAAACTAATTTAGGAGAAAAATTATTAGACGTATTACAGAGTTTCCCTGATGCAAAGAAACTAACTCTCGATAACGAACCTGGATTTACGTCACCTCAGTTCAAAGCACTAATGCAGCGACTGAGAATAGAACTTTACTATTGTACTCCTCGTCACAGTACAACCAATGGACAGGTTGAAAGGGTCCACTCTACCATTATAGAGATAGCAAGATGCCTTAAAGAAGAATTTCATTTAATTGACGATAGGGAGGCCTTCTATAGAGCGGCCCAACAATACAATAATACAATACACTCCGTAATAGAAAATAAACCAGTAGATATATTCTTCAATAAAATCTCACATAATATGCATGATTTATTGAAGAAAGCACAGGAGAAAATGATTGAAAGAAATAACTCAAATGGAATTAAAACATATCAACCTGGTGATGTTGTATATGAAAAAATAATTGGACAACGTAACAAGTTGTCACCTAGATTTAAGAAACAGAAAGTTCAAGAGGACTTAGGAAATAAGATTAGAATACAGTTTCGTAATAGGATCATCCATAAGGATAATATTAAGACCTGATTTCTTGCTACAATAATTTTTCCACTCTATCTTTGCAGAAATGATTTTTACAATTATTATACTCATTTCGCTCTTTGCTACGTGTCAGCTTGAAGTACAAATACTGGACTATACTAATTCACAATTAATTTCGCTTCACTTGGGACAAACTAGATTACAGAACGGAAATTTTAAACTAATTCACGTATTGAACTTGACGGATTACGAACAGATAACTCATAATTTAAATGTTGAAATCAATAGCAATTCATTAAAAAGTAGTACAAACCTACCATTCATTCTACACGATATATATCAAATAAAAAACCATTTGGAGAGAATAAAACCAAGACATAAACGTTCAATTAATGCCATAGGAACAATATGGAAATGGATAGCAGGCACGCCAGACCATGAGGATCATCAAATTGTAGTAAATAAAGTAAACGGACTTCTTACTAACAATGAACGACAGAGAATAATTAATAGAGACTCTATTGAAAGAATTAATGTAATGACCAATACCACTAACCAAATTTTGAAACCAGTTAAATGACTCGAGCAAGTTCATAAGACAATAGAAGATACCATTATAAACAAGTTAAAAATTATTAAGGACGAATTGTTGAACATTGAATACGCCTTACAATGGGCAAGAGTAGGAGTCATCAATTCTTTTATACTTTCAGAAAACGAAATTTTCGAAGCAAAACATTTTTAGACAATGAAAAGTTTCCGTATAATAATCTTGAGGAAGCCTTAGGATTTGCTTCCATTAGAATAGCAACAGATAAATCAACAATACTATATATTGTAAACTTACCAGCAATAGATAAAAATATTTGTGAAAAAATACTTATTAAACCAGTTAAAAAACACCAAACTATTGTAAAAATTAATTCAGAAGAAATAATTAAATGTAATAATAAATTTTATGAAATTAAAAATAATTGCAATCAATTTAATGATTTGTCTATTTGTAGTATAAATAATTTATTAGATATAAGTGAAACAAATTGTATACCACCGCTTTTGAATAGCAAAAAGCATGACTGCATAATAATAAATAACCAACATGTACCATCAGTACAAGAACTCTCTAAAGGAATGTTATTTTTGAATCAATTTAAAGGATTTTTGGAAATATCAGGAAACAAATCTTATCAGTTATCTGGAACTTATATAATAAATTTTCATAATGACACAATCACCGTAGGAAATAAAACCTTTATATCAAGAGAATTAACAACATTAAATCCACTTCCAGCTGTATTACAGCTTTCTAATATTAATTCTACTACCCAAAAGGTCCTTTCACTTAAAATGATGAAAGAACTACAAACAACCAATGTCGATGAGCTCGACTTAATATCAACGAAAGGAAACATTATGTTTTCACTAAATTTAGTCCTAACGGCAATTCTAATTTTCGGTTTCTTTTTTATATTTTTCAAACTTAAAAACAAAAGACAAAATGCCGATCTCAGTGTGACGGCAATAATCAATGAAACGCCTGACTCAAGGAACTCAGATTTTGAAAAATCACCTCCAGTCAGTTCAAGGCGAGAATTTCGAAGTTTCAATGACCTTCCAGTTTTCTAACAATCGGGTCGATTGATTTTACGGGGGGAGGAGTTAAGAAACGATTTCATCGCTCCATGAATAAAATACAAATTCTTTCCCACAAAAATACGCTGACGCTATGTCTGCTTAAAACAAAGGGTTTAATGTTTCAGCGTGCGAACGCAATCAACAACGAATTTCACAACAGCCAAAAATCCTCATATTACAGTAAAAATGCAACTATCATACTTTTTGGTAAAACAAATGAACCAAATAATGATAAGAAGTAGTTTTGTAAAATTAGTTCTAGTTTGGAATTCAAATAAAGAAGTCGGTCTTATGATCGACAAAAAATATTTTTTGTTAATTTAATAATTGAATGTTTTAATTTGCATTAGTTTGGCATTGAATTAATTTTTTGGTCACTAAAACTGTTCCGACAGAGATTGATGCTGTTCCAAGCTATTGCACACAATAGCGCCCTCCTTCGTCGGTTAGCAGAAACTTCATCGAAGTAAAACAATTAATAAAATGTTTAACTTAACAGCAGAGGCTCCTCAACGCTGCTATAAAAATTAACATAACGCGCAAAGCAGAGTTGTAAAAGAGTTAACGCTTCTAAATTTTCAACATCTATCTTCTCAACCCTATTGATCTCCTTGAGTTCTGGAACAATGCATTGCATAAGTAGGGGTTATCCTCTGAGTGATGGCCCTACTAAAAAAAAGAGACTAGCATTTTTATTTTAATATTAAATATTTTTAGGAAAGCCCTCTTCTGCGAAATGTTTCTCAAGGCGTAATCGTTAGCAATCATTCTTTGGTACTTCAAGGCGTAACCAGGTCCACTGCTGGAAATTATTCATGCGTTGGATATAATGCTGAGGGTGAGGGAAGCAGTTCGCCGTTCCCCCTGAATGTATTGTGTAAGTATTAAATATTTTTTAAAGCGTTATACTTTTCCCATTAACCATTAACAAATTTTAAAATTAAAACTTATAGTACATACATATATACTTCCAAAAGGGTTAAAAGTAATCAAAGGGTATACGAATAACAAAAACATTACGAATCCTTTTCATAAACATTACTTGTTTTACTATTACAGAAGTACATTTATTAATTTAGTTGAACACGCATTTGTTTATTATTATTTCCATATAATTTATTAAAAAACCCATATAAGCAAATGTGAATATTTGCAAAGGAAATGGTTTATAATAGTTCATAGAATATAACCAAAGTAAAATATTTCAAAGAAGCTACCCGAATCTTAGAAATATTTATCTGAAGTGTTGTAGATAAGAGAATCGTCTGGAATGCATTGAGATTATCTAACAAATCTTTAATAAAACATATCAAGAATCGTATGAGACTCAGTATAAGGGAAATAGGCCTTCTACGACAAAGTGGATAAGCAAAAGTGGATCAAAGGTGCCGACATGATCGTGCATGCAGGTGTTCATGTGAGGGATCAAAGGTGCCGACAAAAATTAAAGGGTGCCCAAAAGCCATAAATTAGATTAAATGTCAATTAAATTGATAAGGGTCTAGACATGCAGGTGTTCATGTGAGGGATCAAAGGTGTCGACAGCAATTAAAGGGTGCCCAAAAGCCATAAATTAGATTAAATGTCAATTAAAGTGAAAAGGTGCAGGTGTTCATGTGAGGAGCGAAGGATAGGAGAAAGAGGAATTGATAAAAAGATAGACGTGACTTGATGATAGAATATTGATAAGAATAGTATAAGTGAATTGATCGTGGGAAAGAAATGTAAACCACTGTAGACTTGTATGTATCAGTTTTATATTGTTAAGGGTTGAATAAAAATTCAATGTTAATGTATTTTGAGATAGAAATGTAAATGACTGCAGGTGTTCAGGTGAGGTGTAGAGGTCATAAATGTCAATCAAATTGATAAGAATAGTTTTAGTGAATTTTCCAATAGAGAACATGTTATGGACGTTAGAATATTGATTAGAATAGTATTAGTGAATTGATCGTGGGAAAGAAATGTAAACGACTGTAGACTTGTATGTATCAGTTTTATATTGTTAAGGGTTGAATAAAAATTAAATGAGTTAATGTATTGTGAGCTAGAAATGTATGTAAATGAATGCAGGTGTTCAGGTGAAGTGCGAAGGATAGGAAAAAGAGGAATTAATAAAAAGGATAGAGGATGTGTTATGGATGTTAGAATATTGATAAGAATAGTTTTAGTAAATTGGTTGTGTGTAGTTATTTAGGCGACAGACTGCAGGTGTTTGTTGATAAGAATATATTAGGAAATTAGTTGTGTGTGTGTGTGTGTGTGTGTGTGTGTGTGTGTGTGTGTGTGTGTATGTATTTGTTTTGGTAGACTGGATAAAAAAAATAAAAAGCAGATAATATTATTTTGGATGACAGACAGACCGACAGACAGACATACAGACAGACAAATAGAATTTGTAATATCAATAATCATGTTGGTGTTAGCGAGAATTATTTATTTATGTATGGATATGTAAGTTAAGGATACTCTAACCGGTTTTCCAAAAAAATATATATTAAGGCGCTCCTACTGCGCCAATTAAAACACGAACACTTTTTATTTAGTTATAAGGACAACACAAATTTTATTTACACTAATTCACGAATTAATATTTTATTTAAAAGACTATTCTCAAATTTATATTTTATTTAAAAGACTAAACGACTAATTCGATTCAACGCGCAACCAAGACTAATTGTTCTTATCCAAACTTGTTGGCTCGCCAATTCACATGATCACGTTGCACCAACATGCGCGAGTATGCAGACGCTGATGCAGCAGAATAAGTTTCTCACCAAATTAGTGCAAGCAGGCAGTTTTGTAATTAGACCGGATACGCGTGTAGAAATAATGAATTACTTAAATTGTCGAAATGCTGATTCCGCAGATTAGGTTTTGTTGGCAATGATGATAGTGTTAATAACTCCTCCCTCCTTAAGCATCTGCGTCCCGCAGATTTTCAGGGTTACCAGCCCATGGTTGTTGCTGAATTGCCGGAAGATTCAATTTCCTTGTTTGTTGGTACCAAAGCCATCCGATGCAGGTTACAATAGAGCCAATTATCGTCAGGTTAATACCAAGAGACTGATTAAATTTCGCACCCAGTTGGTTCAATCGGTTTATATTATTAAGGGTGACTTCGTGGACATACTTGATATCCAACAGCAAGTCGTCATGAGTTATGTTGGCAAATACGGGAGGTTAAGCTTGAGTTTTGACGATCGAATTACTCGGATAAGTAACATTTTTTATTACTATTGATTCGTTTGAAAGTTGAAGTAGGTAAGTGCCCTTTAGAATCTTAGTTTCTCCACCAAATTCAATCGACCCTTCGAAATTTGTGACGTAGATTACATCGTCCATAAGTACCTCAGTAATTTCCTCTTGATTGATCCTGTATTTGCATTTTGCCAAGCCACCTTTAAGAATTCGGGCAAGACAATCATCTTCTGCTAGCTTTGTCACAGACGATCTTCTGCAGATCGTAGAGTTGTTTATTGAAAGGCAGCTGCCCATGATACCGTAGGCTTCGGCTTCATTCAGCAAGACCCTTTCGAACTGTAAATCAATTTGTTTCCCGTCGCAGACCGCAGCTCTAGTGAGTAGCAGGTTGTATACGCTTTTCCCTAGCTTCGGCATTGATAGGATATATAATAAATGCGACCCGTTTATATAGACTGACGGGGTTCCATATTCCACTGCTTCTATTACGTTACCGTACGGAAGTGTTTCTACCTCGTCGATGATTCTGTTGATTTCAGCTTGATTGAGTAGATTCGTGTTGATAATTCCGTTTTTTGCCAGCTGGCATGCACGAACAATTTCATTAATTTCGTCCTTCAATATTATTATTTCATTAATAGCGATTTGTTCGATAAGGCTGTAGTCTTTTCCACTCGTTATGTTATTCAATCTGGTGATTATCTCATTGATTTTTGCTGTGACCTGACTCGCTGCTTGTTTAAGCTTTATATTGATTTTATATTGCTCGTTGTTGTTTGCGATGATATCTTCTTGGCTTTTAAGTATGATGTTCCAGTCTGCCGCATCGGGACTTCCGGCTACCCATTTCCAAACCGACCCGATCCAGTCAATCGATCGAGGTGTTCTTCTTTTCACGTTTGTCAATTCGCCAAGGCGCTCCCTCATCTGTGACAGGTGATGCAAGATGAATTCCCTGTTTTTACTAGGCGGAATGTGCTTCTGGGCTAGAGATGATATGTTCGACGTCACTGCCTTATATTCATCTAAGTTTATGATGTGTACCAATTTAAAACTTCCATCGACTAACCAACCATTGCCAACTTTTACCGATACTAGGGGTGTTTCGTACTGGTAGATCCGAACACAGGTAATCAGATTGAATGTGACCAAAAAAACTATCTTGAAAAACATATCTAAAATATCTGGAAAAAGTATTCATTAATTCGGTTAATGATTGTGTATGATCCCATGATTATGAAATGATTTCGTGATGAAAATAATAAAAATAAAAAATTTTGCTTCTAACTAACTTAATAATTTCCTTAAAAGTACCCTTCCCCTTTTTTTTATTTTTTTTTTTTTATTTTATCTTATATATAAATAAAATGTATTATTCTTAGTATCATTTTCGTGATTATATGAGACGAAAAAGGAAACTTGCAATTTACTTTTCTTATGGAGAGCTTCGTCTCATACCTGGCTTTTCCAGATTCTTAATATGTTCTTTGTGAATCTTCCTTCCGCTCCTCGTCAGCGCAGTAACCCTATTGTCTTTTTCAACTATTTCTCTTTTAAAAAGCGCCTTGTTCTTTCCCTTAATTGTCTTCATGGCTACATAAATTTTGTCCCCCCTTCTATACTTTCTTGGGGTTTGCCTTTTCTTATTCGCCCATGCATTGCGGGCTGCCATGTTTCTCCGCAACAGATGCCTGAGGTCCCTATTTACCTTGTTTTGTTCAGATAAGAGCTTCTCATAGTTTGTTCCTTTAATTCTATTGAAAAACAAATCTCGTGGCCGCTTTTTAGTTATTGAATGAATGGTGTTATTGTACCTATCAACACAGATTTCTATTAATTCTTTTGCGGGTAGGTCTGGATATTCCACCCTTAAGCACCTAAAGATTTCGATAATGGTGGAGTGCAGTCGCTCAACTTGACCGTTCACTTCACTCCGTTGCGTGGGCGTTAGGTACAATTGGATTCCTAATGCTTTAATAAAGCTTTCTATTAGTGGGCTTATAAAGCTGCGCTCATTATCTGTGACAAGAATTTTAGGGGCTGTAAAATAATGTAAAACTTTAATAAATTTTTTCCTTACTTGTACTAGTGACTTATCCCGTATACTAAAAAATTTTGCAAATTTTGTGAACTTATCTATACATGTTATGAACTTCTGTCCTTGGATTTCCATAATGTCCATGTGAAGAATCTCACATGGGTACCTAGCATCAGGAGTTTTTTGGTGATGTGGTTGTGGAGGTTTTCTGTCATATTTACAACGATTGCAAACATCGCAATTGGCAACATATTTTTTAATACTAGCCTGCATGTGAGGAAAGTAAAACCGTTCTAAAATTTGCTCTTTATTTTCCCTAGCGTTGCGATGCGCTCTTTTATGTTCGGTTTCGATGATTTCGAATTGACGTTCTTTCGACGTAATATCGGTACCAATTTTTGTGTAATCCTAATCTTATATCTACTAAAATGGTCAACATAAATATCCTACATGGTCCCGAGAAGGTTTTCAGGAATCTTTATTCCGTTTAAAACATTGGGTTGAAGTTTTTCTTTTAAAATAGTGATAAGTGCATTTTCAGTCCACTCCTTGGAAGACACAAAATGTCTAATGAAGAATATTGCGCGCAAGTGGATTTGGGTGCAACTCAAGTTTTTTTATATATTTTTTCGCGTGTTTTGAAAATACTGTCTTCACCAACGGAACGTCTAGGTCTTTATGAATTCGATGGTTTCTGACATACCAGGGGGCTGCTGTTATTGTACGTAGGATTTTATTTTGCCGCCTTTGAATTATTTCGACATTCGATGCTGAGGCAGTGCCCCATAATTGGATTCCATAGAACCATATTGGTTTCAGGATCGCGTTGTATAATAGTAGTTTACAGTCTAGGCTTAGTATAGAATTTCTTCCAATAAGCCAATTCATTTGAGCTGCTTTTAATTTCATTTGTATTAACTTTGCGTCTATATGCGATTTCCATGTTAAACGACGATCAAGATGAACGCCTAGATATTTGACAACAGTGTGTTGCGGTATGGTCTCGGTGTTAATTTTTATAGGCGGGCAGGTTTCCTTGCGCAACGTAAAAGTTACGTGCACACATTTCTGCTCGTTAACTTTAATACGCCATTGTTTGAGCCAATTTTGCAATTTGGATATATACCCTTGTAAATTGCGGGAAGCTTCTACAGGATTTTCGTGAACGCTTAGAAAAGCTGTATCGTCAGCAAATGTTGACGTGTGAATGTTACTGCTTAACGGTAAGTCAGAGGCATATATTAAATAAAGTAATGGACCGAAGATACTGCCTTGGGGAACTCCGGCTTCGATCGACTGCGGTGGGCTTAAAAAATTGCCTTCTCTAACTACAAATTTTCGTTCAATTAGGTAGCTTATTAAAAGCCTAACAATATTTGCGGGTAGATTTTGCGTTAATTTATGTATAAGACCTTCGTGCCATACTTTATCGAAAGCTTGAGAAACATCTATAAAGAGCGCAGAGCAATATTTCTTCTTTTCGAAAGTGTCTCTGATAACATTCACAAGTCTGTGAGTTTGTTCAATTGTGCTATGTTGTCTGCGAAAACCGAATTGATGATCTGGAATGCATCCACTTCTAGTCACTATAGGCATCAGCTTGCTCATATACAGCTTTTCAAATAGTTTTGAAATGTTGGGCAATAAACTAATAGGCCGATAGGATTCAACCTTCGTATGATCCTTGCCGGGCTTTGGTATCATAATAATCATCGAAACCTTCCATTCTGCAGGATAGTATTGCAGCCGTAGAATACTATTAAAAATGAATAGTATAATTCTTTTTGCAATATAAGGCAGTTGTTGAAGCATTTTGTTGCTTATTTTGTCGACACCTGGGGCTTTTTTGGTGTTAAGACTAGTAATGGCCTTTTCAATCTCCACAATGCTAAATCTTAGTGGTATTTCTGGTAAAGAGACGACTGGTGGCAGTTCAACAATATCAGCAGAAATATTCGGGGTAAATACTTTTTCTAGGTGCTTGACAAATAGATCACATTTTTCAGCATCAGTTCTTGCCCAGTCACCATTACAGGCTCGTAATGGTGGTTTGCAAATCACTGGCCTTTTAAGTCCTCTGGCTGCACGCCACAGCGAATAATCTGTTGATGGTGTTGCATCGAGTTCTTGCAGAAATTTTTGCAGCGAAGCTGTTTTTTGTGATTGTAAAACTTTTCTTAGCTTTTTGGTACACTCCTTAAGCCTTAATTTTAGCTGAGGCGATCTGTAACGTTGCCATTCTCGTCGAGCTCTCCGTTTTTCAGTCAATAGTCTTTCTATATCTGTAGAAAAAATATTGTTAAATCTCGCTTGTTGATTTGGTTGAATTGAAGAAGCATTAAGAGCAGCTTGTTTAGCATGTGCTTCAAACAACCTAACAGAATTTTCTATGTCAGCAGGTGTTCTCAATGGCATATTTTCCGTGCAATGAGCACTCAAATATTTTTTGTATTTCAGCCAGTTAATACGTGCAGGTGTCAGCGGTAAGTCACATGTTGGTGTTGTAGTTGTGTGTGAGTAAATAGTGATAATAGTAGGCGAGTGATCTGAAGACAAATCCAGAGATGCTTCTACTTCAATCATTTCGCTGGGCACGCCTTTCATAATCCCAAAGTCGATAACATCAGGAATTTTTTGACGATCCGTTGGCCAATATGTTGGCTGACCACTTGAAACTACATTCAAACCCATATTTGAAATTGTGTCAAACAAAACACGACCCTTGGGACTGATTAAACGTGAGCCCCAAAAAGTATGTTTAGCATTGTAGTCGCCAGCTGCTAGAAAACGGGACCCGAGTGTTGTATAAAATGCGGTATATTGACTCTCTGAAATTGAAAACCTGGGAGGAGAGTAAACAGATGATATCACAAGCTTTTGATAAAAATTTTCAATGCAGATGTTCGTTGCTTGAAGATATTCTTCACGAAGATCATTTAGTAGGTAGTGTTTTATTCGAGTTTTTATTAGGATTCCAGAGCCACCACAAGCTCTACCTTGAGGATCCTTGGTGTCGTAGAAATTATATCCACTAATTCGAAAATAGCTTCGGGACGTCAAGTGAGTTTCTGAGATAAGCATAACATCGATTTGTTTATCCAGAAGAAAGTATTCAATTTCATTTTTATGTTGGCAGATACCGTTTGCGTTCCAAAAACAGATTCTTAAGTTCATGGTTTGTTCAATACAGCCTGCAACAAGGTAGACAGCATTTTCAACATTTCCTGCATCATACAGGACATGTTGAGAGTGAATGTATTTACTGTTTGTATAAGGATCACTATTGAGGCTTCAATACGACTAAAATTATGCCCTGATTCTTCATTTACTGGTACAGTTTTTTGCGCCGGAATCTGGTTACTCTTTAAAATATTAGCGTATGAAAATTGACTATTAGGTTTTTGTTGAGTAAGAGTCGTGTTAGACTTTAAAACATTTGAGTATTGATTATGGCTAGACGACGGTTGAGGTAACTGTGGGTAGTTTAAAGGAGTGTTGGGCTGAGCGGGAGTAGCATTTGTTTTTCTGTTCGACGAATTTTTAAAAAGAGAATAAAGAGGGCAGCCCCTATAGTTGGCAGTGTGGTTTCCGCCGCAATTACTACATTTTTTTGCTTTGGTATCACCTTTTATTTTGTCACAGTTAGCGGTACTGTGTAACTCGCCACAAACAACGCAAACGGTAGGCAACTTGCAATAAGTTTTGGTATGGCCAAATTCTTGACAGTTCATGCATTGGATAGGTCCAGTTTTTTTATGTGGCATCTCAACGGTAACTCTTCGATGCAACAAGTATTTTAAGCTATAGATTGGGTCCGATTCATTTTTTTTAATTTTCATGTCGCCTGGCTGTAGCTGGACTCTAAAAATAGGTTGGGGGATTTTTTTCCCTGTTTTTAATGTTTGAAACATTTTTCACTTTGAAGCCATTATCTTCAAGGCCAGACTTTACCTCTTCTGGATCCACACTAGAGTCTATACCTTTTATTACGACGGTAAGAGCTTTAGCACTCTTTAATTGGTACGTATAAAAATTTTTGTTTTTTGACTCAAGGTCAGAAACTATTTTTCGGTAATTACTTTCTTGCACTACCTGGATTTTTGTTTCGTTAATATTTCCGCGCTTAATTGGAGTTACATAGAACTCATTTTCTCCAATTAAGGAGATAAGGCTTTTTACCAAAAAACTAGAGTTCTGCTCTCTTAAATATATCGGTGAAGGTTTACTCGACCTTGTTGTAGTTGTGTCTTCATTGTCTTGTTCTGATAAAATCGCGAAACGATTTTCGGAATTTTTTATTTTGTTTTTTTCATCTCTGGGAACTTTCGCTGTTGAAGCTATTTGAGCTGATTTTGGACTTCTTCCCCTTTTTAACACGGTTATGTATCTGTCCATTCCTGTTTGAATTTTATTATCATTGAATGTTCTCACCGCATATACCATTTTGTGCACGTTGGTCACCTTGTTACTTATTGTTTGTTTGTTTGTTTGTACAGCTAAGCTGACAAGTTTGCTGATTGGTGCAATTGTTGTTGCTTCTTGATCACTATTTAACATGTTGACAGATAATGATCGCGCACGAGTATTTGTGTTTTCTGTTAAATTCAGGTTTTTGTTTAATTCATTTTTTTTATTGTCGTCATCAGCAACTAAAGTTATGTATTGTACATTCCTACTGCTTGTAGGATTATTGTTGTTTTTATCAGAAGATGAACTCATCAGAGTTCTCTTTTTTTTATTTTCACTTCTATTAGTTTGTGTATGCAAATATTTATGTGTATTCCACACAAGCAAAAAATAAAATAAAACCAGTAAAATAACTGTTCAATAAATGTTTTGTTTTTTTTATATTTTTTTGTGACTTGAAAATTTTTTTTCTTTTATATTTTTTTTTATATTCAGTTGCGACGATTATAAAAACGCGTCTGTTCACTACGAGAGTTGAAACTGAAAAACGACCCGCGATGTGGTTCTTCAAATGCTGTCATGTCCATCCCAACTTTTATTACAATCTGATTTCTAAAGACATTAATAGGGACTTCTACGTGAGGTATCAAATCCGTAGAGTCACGGTCGGCACTGTGGACAGTAGTATCCGATGAGAGGTCATCCCGTCCTTCGGAGGCGGTTAGCGTATCGTTCGCAAGACTTGCATTACCTTCAGAAGCAGTCAGAGTGTCCTCCGAGTCACCAACCATTTCTTCACTAGCTGTGTCAGTCGAAGAATGATAAATGTGGTTCGAAATGGTTTTCAACCTGGAAAGGGCATCAGCCACATAATTTGATTTACCTGGTTTATAAATCAACTCGTGGTTGTACTCTTCTATTCGAGCCTTCCACCTTTTTAATTTGTGATTGAAGTTTATATTTCCCAGAATGTCAGAGATTGATGATCGGTATATATTTTGACTTTCTTTGCCCCATATAGGTAGTTTCTGAGATTATCGAGAGCCCACACGATGGCCAGCATCTCTTTCTCATTGGTCGCATAGGTCTCCTCTGTTTTGTTGAGGGATCGAGAAATATACGCTATGGGCTTATCCTTACCGATTTCACCTTGGGACAGTACGGCACCTATTGCCGAATTAGAGGCATCAGTAGTCAGATTAAATGGTTTTTCAAAGTCTGGAAAGCATAGTACTTCCGCCGTTGTCAGCATCGATTTCAAGGAATTAAATGCCTTCAGAGAGTTATCATCGAGACTGATAGGTACTTTCTTTGATTGGCTTGCCTTCACTTGGGCATTTCCTCCCCTCTTTAAATTTGTAAGGGGTTTCGCGACCTTTGCGTAATCACGGATAAATCTTCTATAGTAGGAAGTCATACCCAAAAAACTTTTCAACTCCTTGAGGTTCGTGGGTGGCAAAATATTCTCAACGGATTTGACTTTGTTTGGATCCGGTTTGATTCCCTCAGAACCCACAATATACCCAAGAAATTCTACCTCTGTTTTCATAAAGTGGGTCTTGTCAAGATTGACCTTCAAATTAGCTTCGCGCAGTCTTGAAAATATGGTATCAATATTTCTCAAATGATCTTCAACATCCTTCCCGATAACAATAATATCGTCGATATAGACGTAGCAAATTCTACCTATGTATTCACGAAGGACATCATCAATCATCCTCTGGAATATGGCCGGGGCGTTTTTTAGCCCAAAGGGTAGTCTCAAATATTCAAATTTACCATTTGCTGTTGAAAAGGCTGTCTTAGGAATATCCCTTGGTCTCATGGCTATTTGGTGAAAGCCTGACGTGAGATCAATCGTTGTGAAATACTTTGCATTTCCTAAACTAGCTAGTGTAGACGTTATGTCAGGAATGGGGTAAGTATCCGAAATTGTTACGGCGTTCAGACGCTTGAAGTCGACAACCATTCGGTACTGCTTTTCTCCATTAGGTTTTGATTTTTTCGGTTCAACCCAAATCGGTGAATTGTACGGACTTTTTGATGGCCTTATGACTCCCTCGGAGAGCAGTTCTTCAATCTGTCTCTCCACTTCCTCCCTCATGCATACTGGGTATGGATAACTTTTCGTGTAGATTGTTTCATCAGTGCTTGTCCTGATTTCCGCTTGTACATTTGTAGATGCTAGTTCACTACCGTCCAGTGGCCCAAAGAGTGATTTATAATTGTTTATAAGATTTTCTATTTCGATTTCTATTTTTGGCAAACGCTCACTTAAAATATAATTTGCTTCATTTGAGAATTTCTCTTTTAAAGGGATTCTAATGTTTTCTTTCAGACTCAGAACGCTTTCTTTCCTATCGACCACAGCACCTAAATCCTTGAGAGTGTCATCGCCTATTATCCCATCAAACGTTTTCAATTCGGGCAGAACAAAAAATAAAATTGGTTTATCTACACCTACGTTTTTAAAAAACTTCCCTGTAACTTTTCTTATGATGTTGACATTTCCTCCTACTGATTTTACGGTTATTGGCTTGTCCAGAGGGGTACTGCCAAAAGATAATCGTGGGCTGCAAAAGTTCTTGTTAGAGCCCGTATCAATAAGGAAACACAAAACATCTCCCCCCTTTGTCTGGTATTCTATATAGGGTAAGCTTGATGGCCTTCCCCCATAAAATTTGATTCTCCCATATTGTCCTCGGAGTGAGAATCCCCTTCTGGCACATCCTCAGATATGTGTTCCTCATCATTAAATGCCTCGACATGATAGAGATGAGGTTGTTTATTACCGGTGTAAGTCGCCGATGCACCTCTCTTTTCCACCATCCTTGGATTGTCCATATAATTTACATGGCGCGACTGAATGGTCCTGTCCACTTCCATAGGCTCATGTTTAATCGCAGGATATCGAGGAGGCAAGGCTGGTCTGGAATTTTGACCGTATCCTTTCCTTCGCATATTTAATGAGTTGTTGCCATATTCCCAATTTCTTGGCCGGAAATGTTGCTGTTGCCAGCCGGGTCGCACAGGAAATGGCCTCGGCGATTGATTCATTGGGTTTGTAATCAATGGGTCAGTTGTCCTGTTGCCCGTCTTTGTGTGCAGGATGCTTTTCCTCATGGTCAAATTTTGCAACTCCAAACAAGCAGAATACGCTTCAGGAAGGGTCCTCGGTCTTTGGATAATAATCATACGCGAAAGTTCAGACTTTAATCCACGTATAAATATGTCGAGTGATCTATTTCGATAGGTCTCAACAAGAGCAGTTATTGTCTCCTCACTATATGATTCTGTTTTTAATTTATTAATTATCAAGGAAAGTTGATGGTTCACCATAGAGTAAAATTCGTCAACCGTAGAGGATCCCTGTGATAATTGATTGAGCTGGTGCTCTAAGGTTTGGATGTCTCGCTTGTCTGCGTAGTGGAGCGATAAGATCCTTTTAACCTCAACCCAGTCGCTGCCGAACACATTGTAGGATACTAACGCTGTGTCAGCAGCGCCGACAATTTTCTGGCGAATACTTAGTACTATTGCCCGATATATGGGTTTTTCTCTAACTATTTCGAAGTCTTTCAGGATAGTTTCGACAGAATGAACCCACGATATGTATTGAGTGGGGTTCCCATCGAAGGATCGCAACTCCTTTACACTATCTGGGAGGCGGCTTATGTCCTTTAAATCGTCCTCATTTCGTGGACGCTGAAGAGGTCTATCATCGCCATTTACGGGGCCTAATGCGCCAGCCTGCACCCTTTCTAATAATTTTAATCTACCTCGAACCTGTTCTAGTGCATTGTTGCTCAGGGCCACCCCAATATTTCCTATTCTACCCTCGACCATCTTAATCTGCTCCATAAAGCGATTAATGGCTCCCGTCAGAGTCGTAACCGTCGTTCTTAATTCTTCCATTTCACTAAATCGTGCTAACGAGGGAAAATGAAAATTCACTCACCTGCTTATTTCTGTTTTATCCTTGGCAAGATCCTTGATCGTCACACTTTTCACTTTTCGTTTTAATATTAATATCTGGGGTTTCAAATTAGATTTCTTTTTGTATTTTTATTAAAGGAATTTTTTATCTTGGTATTTACTTTTTCTTTTTTGCTTTAATATCACTTAAAGAATACTTTTAATTTAAGATTAAGATTTAAGATTTACTTCAATATTTTAAATTTTAACTCTAACCCCTTTTCACAGTTGTACTTAAATTAACAACATTTATTTCTTATATATTTTTTTCTTCAACTTTATCCTTTTTAATTTTTTGTTTTAAACTCACTTTTCTTTTAATATTCTAAAAAAAAAATTTTAATTTATTATTTTTTTTTTTCTTTTTTAATTTCTATTTCATTTATTTTTATTATATCTATTTCTTTTTTATTTTTTCTTCCGAGCCTTGGTTTCACGGCGGCGCGACCAATTAGAGAATCCTTTTTTCTATTTTTTTATTCTTTATTTATTTTATACCCTCGCGGAAGGATCCGTATTGTTCCTTTTTAGAAATCCACTTTGATGATCATGGATACTTACTAGGGTACAGATGTCTTCACTTTCGCTCTGATAACCTTTTGTGATTTGGGTTTTATTTAATTGATCACCAGGAGTATCAGGTTGGCGAAGGAAGGTCTTTTAGTTTTTGTATCTTTTTATTATTTTTTATTTTGTTATTCAGGACTCCGCAATTTTTGAGCGGGTCCCTGCTCGGGCGCCAGTTAAGGATACTCTAACCGGTTTTCCAAAAAAATATATATGAAGGCGCTCCTACTTAAAAGACTATTCTCAAATTTATATTTTATTTAAAAGACTAAACGACTAATTCGATTCAACGCGCAACCAAGACTAATTGTTCTTATCCAAACTTGTTGGCTCGCCAATTCACATGATCACGTTGCACCAACATGCGCGAGTATGCAGATACTGATGCAGCAGAATAAGTTTCTCACCAAATTAGTGCAAGCAGGCAGTTTTGTAATTAGACCGGATACGCGTGTAGAAATAATGAATTACTTAAATTGTCGAAATGCTGATTCCGCAGCATTGTTATTGTTGTTGTTCTTTAAAGTGATGAAATTGATAGGATCACCATATTGAATGTTGAAGTGAGAATGCATTGAGGGAGGATATAGGTATAACAACTTGTTATTGTTGTTGTAAGATAGTGTGACTGAATTCGGAAAATGTAGGCAGATCATAAATATATGGGTAGAGCGAGAGAGAGAGAGATAGGAAGTTCAACTAGTTGAGAGAGAGCGAGATAGCAAGTTCACTTAGTTGAGAGAGAGCGAGATAGCAAGTTCATTTAGTTGAGAGAGAGGATAGCGAATATATGGAGCTAGGTGGTATAAATAGCTGCTGCAGATCATATCAAGTTTAAATAACAGTGTTTTCTTTAATTATAAAGTTATCCTTCATTTGATAAGCTTAACTTTTATTAAAACTAAAATAATATAAATTAAAGACCTCAAAAATGTTTTCAAATAAGAGTGATTTTATATGTAATATTTGTTCTAACGAGTATGTTAGCAAACAAAAGTTAAAAAAAACACATGGAAATACATAATCCATGTATATATTGTTCTTGTGTATATTTAACGTACATTTAGAAAAAAAATCACATAAAAACACATTTTTCAAAAGCAAAGGATTTTGGAAATAAGGATTGCAATATGGATGAAATATTGCATCCTCAGCCATCAACATCGGCAGAAGCTAGAAAACGTAGGCTTCCTCTAAATTCAGATTTTCCTTGCAAATCCCAGCGGCCGGAAGGAGAATCTCTCCGCCAGTGTGAGGATTGTAAAATATCAATACAATCCAGTAAATGGTTCAACCACTGTACAACAGAGGAACACAAGAACAAAATTGATAAATCGGTTGGAAGTCGGATTACTCTTTCTAAAAGTGCCTTCAAATGTCGCATCCAGTCCTACCGTTTTCCCAAAGGAGATACTGAATTGAATGTGGAAAGTTATTTAGAGGAGGGAAAAGGTAGTTTCGAAAAAATTTTAAACAGAAGTGTAGCTGAACATTTTATAGTAAAGTTTAACATTGAATTGACGGCTCGATATAAGCTACCAACAAATGATTTGATGACGGAAAAATATATTTTTCATGTGACCGAAATGATGAGACTGTCGAGAGCATATGACATCGGTGATGCTTTAAGAACTCAGCTAGAAACATTAAGAGCTAAGATGTCCGAGTTTCAAGAAAGAGATTCAGGTTGGACTCTTATTCAAATGAAATGGCTTGATTTGAATATAAATAAAGCATCACCAATCCCAGGATCACATTACATTAAAACACCATTTGCACTCAATAAGAAAAAAGCATGCATTAATGTTAAAAACAATGATATATATTGTTTCAAATGGTGTGTAATAGCAGCTTTTTATGATGGAGATAATTCAAGGACCGACAGACCATCAACTTATGGAATACGGAATATCTCCGATTCAATAATTGTATTGGAATGCGGTAGAGTTTTGAATTTTAATGGAATGTCATTTCCAACGGATTCGAAGGACATTAAAAGATTTGAGCAGAATAATACTAATATTAGTATTAATGTTTTTGGCTATGAAAATAAGTCGAAAATGGTGGTTGGACCATTTTATATAACTAAAGCTGAAAAGGAGATTCATATAAATTTAATATTGTTGGAAAGCCAGTGTGGTGAAAATTATCACTACATTTTAATAAAAAATATTTCAAGGTAATTATTTTCTTTGTTCAATGACAATCCATAAAGAGAAGGAGTGTGGTAAATGTGTTACCAAAATGCCGGAAGGTGAGAAAGCCTTATTAAAATTTCAGAATTTTGATAAAAAAATGGAGGTACCATTTACAATATATGCGGATTTCTAATGTGTGTTAGAGGATGTAGATGTAAGTAGTAATGAAACTAGTTTTATAAAAAAGCATATACCATGCGCGTATGCATTTTATATTAAATGTAATTTTAATGAAAATTTAGATAGATTTAGAATATTTGTAGATAGTAAGAGTGATGTAAATGTAGGTGAACATTTTGTGAATAGTTTAAAAAATATTTAGAAAATATTATTCCTATGACACCCTTAACTCCTTTAGAAGAAGTATCTTTTCAGTATGCTAGAGACTGTCACATTTGCGGAAAAGCTTTGGGAAACGAACCAACTGTAAGAGATCATTGCCATCTCTCAGGGAAATATAGAGGAGCAGCACATAACTCATGTAATTTAAATTTTAAAGTTCCCACCTTTATACCTATATTTTTCCATAATTTTTGATCATACGATTGCCACCTTTTTGTGAAGGAACTCTTAAACGTGAAAGGAAATACAAACGTTATTCCTCTAACTAAAGAATTATATTATAAAGAAATTGAGAGAATATTAGATGAGCTGCGTATTGAGAAAATTGCTTTAAATATTCCTCTTCATATAGTTGAAAAACAACTTGATGAAATTAGAAAAGAGAAAGAGAAAAAATATTGAGTTAAGATTTCTAGATTCATTTAGGTTTATGGCATCTAGCTTAGATAGCTTAGCTAATAATTTGCATAATATAGATTTAAATACAGTTAAAATGTACTTCCCACAGCAAGAAGAGTTTAGTCTCATGAAGCGAAAAGGTATTTTTCCTTATGAGTATATCAATTCATTTTCAAAATTAGATGATGATAAACTTCCGCCCATTAATGCATTTTATAGTCAACTGAATGATAAACAATGTTCAGAAGAAGACTATATTCATGCACAGAAAGTATGGGGAACATTTAATTGTAAAGCCATACGAGATTATATGGGGCTTTATCGTAAAACTGATGATTTACTTCTAACAGATATCTTTGAAAAATTTAGAAAAGTTTGTAGAAGAATATACAACCTTGATCCATGTCATTACTACACAATCCCAGGGCTTTCATGGGATGCAATGTTAAAGCATACGAAAATTGAGCTAGAATTACTCACTGATCTAGAAATGTATAATTTCATAAAACGTGGTATTCGAGGTGGTCTTACTCAATGTAGTAAAAGATACAGTAAGGCAAATCATAAGTACTTGAGTACTTATGATCAAAAAAAGCCTTCTGAGTATATTTTATACTTGGATGCAAATAACCTATACGGATGGGCTATGTCAGAATCTCTTCCATACGGTGATTTTGCATGGACAAATGATTTCATTCACCCACACGACATTCCATTTGATTCTGAAATAGGTTATATATATGAGGTTGATCTATCCTACCCCTATCATTGTCATGACCGTCACAATGATTTACCATTTTGTGCTGAAAACAAAATAATTGGTGTAAGTAAGCATCCAAAATTGGTAGCCCATCTTTCGAATAAAAAGAGATATATAATTCATTATAAAAATCTAGCACAGTGTTTGAGATACGGGTTAGTTTTGGAGAATGTTTATCGCATTCTTCAATTCAAACAAAAACCATGGATGAAAACATACATTGATTTAAATACACATTATAGATCTTTAGCTACAAACGCATTTGAAAAAGACTTTTTTAAGCTTCTTAATAATGCAGTGTATGGTAAAACAATGGAAAATGTTGATAAGCGGAAAGATGTTCTTTTACGTACTGAGTGGAATCGCACTAACCGCAACCATTTGGGTATAGGAGAACTAATATCTAAACCGAACTTCCATAGTGTTTCACAGTTTACCGACTCAGTGTGGGCTGTACAACTGAATAGAACATTAACATATTATAGTAAGCCTATGTATTTGGGATTTTGTGTGTTGAAATTATCAAAATGGAAAATGTATGATTTTCATTATGGATACATGAAACCCAAATATGAAAGCAAAATTACACTAAATTATATGGATACAGATTCATTCATATATTCGGTGCAAACCGATGATTTTTATAATGACATCAAAGATGATTTGAAAGATCGGTTTGATACATCATAATATACAGAAAATAACCCTTTTAGTTTTCCTCTTTTAAATAAAAAAGTATTGGGTATGATGAAGGATGAAACAGAGGGGAAATTTATTACTGAATTTGTGGGATTAGCACCGAAACTGTATTCATATAATATCGAGGGGGAATTAGATGTAAATAAGGCTAAAGGAGTTAAGAAATGTGTAGTGAATAATTATACATTAGATATGTACAAACATGTTTTATTTTCAAAAGAAATAGTTATAGCCCGTATGTATACATTTACATCTAAGTTACACAACATTTTAACTAATGAAATAAATAAGGTAGCTTTAAGTTTTAATGATACCAAGCGTAAGATTATGAATGATAATATTAGAACATACGCTTGGCATCATTATCAGTTGGATAGTGGTAATGATCGCTTAGAATTAGATTTACTTTTGAATGATATCATAGATATGGAGTTAGAAATAGAAATTAATAGAAATAGAAATTAATAGATATAATATATAGAAAACATAAAGTCTTTATAATGAAAAATTAATTATAATTAAAATAATAGTATTTACACATAAAATATCATTTAAATCATAGAATAAGAAAGAAACTGATTGTAAATAAAATATCACTCTAACAATTAAAACAAAAAAAAAAAATTCAAATTGTCTCTTTATTTCATTGTATATACATATTTACATATGTACATACATATGTACATACATATGTAAATTATAAAAATGTAAGTATTAAATGATTATACGTTTTTTAAAGTGAAGAAAATAGGGGTTGAATAAAAAAATTTAATGAGTTTGTTAAATTGATCGTGGGAAATATAAATGACTGCAGCTGTTCAGGTGAGGTGCATAGATTAAAATGTTAATCAACAGATAAGGTGTTTAGAGATGTTTCATACCCTCTATGTTGTGAACGTTAGAATATTGATTAGAATAGTATTAGTAAATTGATAGTGTGTATGTATTTAGTTAGTTAGTGGAGTTTTGAAATGAAAAGTGTAATAGACTAAAGATTTGATTTTTATTATTATAGAAATGTAAAATGTAAGAATAGTTTTAGTAAATTTTCCAATAGAGTACATTTTTTATGGATGCTAGAATATTGATTAGAATAGTTTTAGTAAATTGATTGTGGGAAATATAAATGACTGCAGCTGTTCAGGTGAGGTGCTTAGATTAAATTGTTAATCAAACTGATAAGGTGTTTAGAGATTTTTCATACCCTCTATGTTGTGAACGTAAGAATATTGATTAGAATAGTATAAGTGAATTGATCGTGGGAAAGAAATGTAAACGACTGTAGACTTGTATGTATTTAGTTAGTTAGTTCAGTTTTAAAATAAAAAGTGTAATAAGCTAAAGATTTGATTTTTATTATAATCAAAATGGAAAATGTAAGAATAGTTTTAGGAAAATTGTTTGGGTTGTTGATAAATAAGTTAGAGTAAGTTAATTTTAGTTGAGATAGAAACATATTGGTTTAAGCGAGTGTTATACGTTGTTGTTGTAAGAAAGTGAGAATGCATTGAGGAAGGATATGTAGACAGATCATGAATATATGGATAGAGCAATGATATAAAACAGCTATCACAAAAAAATAAAATTTTATTTAACAATAGTACTTCGACGAAGAAGAAACTCTATTACTATTATTAACACCAGCAACAATAACAACAGTAATTATGGAATCTCAATATATTTATATTGACGACGACGAAGAAACAACACCAGCACCAGCACCAAGAGAATCTCAATATATTTATATTGACGACGACGAAGAAACAACACCAGCACCAGCACCAACAACATCATCAACAGCAAGAAGAATATCAAAAAAAAAAAAATATTTAAAAGTTATAAAACAAAATTATAGATTTCATAAAAATGTCATAAACAATAGAGGTGTGTAGCTCCTGAACGAACTAGTTCAACTGAACGATTCACACAAGTGAGCTAAATGAGCCGCTCACTTTACTGAGCGTTTTTAGCTCAGTAAGTGAGCGCTCTTTTCAATCAATCAATTCAATTTCATGTATTATGATAATTGGATTTTACGTACCCTAAAGAGCTTTTATTTCGTATGGAATATGACATTTGGCACAATACAATACTTTTGCGATAGTATCTACAGTATTGTATTAAATAAGGGTTGATTTTGATAGCCAGCGTTGCCAAATGAGATAATTTATCTTTACTTTGTAGTTGTTCTAAGCATTGATCAATTTTAAAATATTTTATTTAAAACATTATATATATAAATACAGCAGACTGCAGGATTTATATTTTATCGTATTGGTCTGAATTTTGTTATATTAATTCTAATTTCTGAACCTATATTATTGCTGCCCCATTTTCCTTATATCACAGTGCTAAGGTTTAATCTTACTTCTTTATACCTGCTAATATTGGGAAGAATAACATCCAAAGTATTCTTGAATTATGTCACTTAATGCCAAACGTAAATCATAAAACAGATGATGATGACTGATACTCATTAGGTTTAACGAATTATTAAAAAAAAAATTTATTGATAAGTTTTGGGAACAGAATTATTGGAATACCAATTATATGAACAATTTTAAATTTAGTATCATTATTCTCAAATAATAAAAACTTAAAAATATGTTTGGGGCAAAGGAAAATATTTAAGCAATTTTCCAAAAAAATTACTAATTTTTAAAACTTTTTGATGCATGAATATTTATTCACAATTTTTTATATAAATTAATTATTTTGAATTTTTCTTATATTTGTTTTTTACATGGGTGTCACTCGATCAAGATTTCTTTCAATTTACTAAACACTCACACATTGAAAAATTGACTATCAATTTGATATAAATTTTGCTTTCAAAATTTGTTTCAATTTTTCATTCAAGTAACACTGCAGTCAGACGTTCAAGTTTTTATTCAATTCTCTTTCAAGAAATTTACACAAACTGCTTGTCAAAATTCACAAAAATTGAAAGCTGTGACGTAGGGTTCACGTAATTTCAAAGCAATTTGCTTTCAAGAACACAAAAAATTATGGCGGCAGAATATATGTACTTATGTATGTATATGAAAACTAACGAGAGTTTATAATCAAAATGGCAATTAGCTGCTTTCTTGAAAGCAATTTGAAACACTCAATTGAACGAAAATTTGAAAGCAAATTCTCAGCAAATTTTAAAAGTGTGAGTGTATTGGTAAAAAATGAGAGAGGATTGAATCTTGAAACAAAAATTGAATGAAAACTTGATCGTGTGACACCCAAGTAAACAGCAACCATTTTAAGTTGTTTTCTTAATTACATCTTGAAAGCAAATTGCTTTCAAAATGCTTGCAGTCTACGACACAGCTATCAATTTTTGTGAATTTTTACGAGCAGTATGTGTTAAAAAAATTGATAGCAAATCTTGATCGTGTGACACCTATGTATGTATGTTAGGCTATGTCTTAATAAAAAATATATGAAATTAGCTGTATCTTGTAGCTTATTTTTATATAATTAAAATTAAGTTGTTTTCCAAATAAGTAGTTTAAAAATAACAAGTAAGAGTGCTATATTCGGCTGTGCCGAATCTTATATACCCTTCACCAATGCATATACATATGAGTAGTATATTTGTGGGCATTCTGGCACTTTTTTTTTATCCTTATGGAAAAATACACGTATTCGAATTTTTTATCCTTATGGAAAAATACACGTATTCGAATTTTTTATCCTTATGGAAAAATGCACTTATAAGCATTTTAACTATTTGAAAAAACAAAATATGGTCATTATGTTATACATAAATACATATATTTTTCCATGTGTATACTCTTATAATAAACAGAAATTCGAATGAGATATATTATCCCACCATGTTAATGAGATTCTCATTTGAGTTCTTTTTATTAAATACTAAAAATGAGAGTTATACCAACCAACAGAAATTAATATAAAAGAACCTTCAGAAATTAATTTTAGTTATTGTTCTTCAAATTTACCTGAAATTACGTTCAACAAAATGGTAAGTACGCAGTTTTACAAAATAGAATTTTATAAATGTATATCTATATCTATAATTTTATATATGTATCTATATCTATACAATTTTATATGTATATTTGCTTTTAGATCTATCAACAAATAATTAACTTAGCTAAAGGAATACAATCAGAATATACGAAAATTGATGATATTCCCGTAAATGAACCATTCAAAATCTTAAATTTCGAATGGAAGGCTACACAATATGGATCCCAAGTTATAGTACATTTGGAGAACAATAAGTGGTTTTATATGCCGCAAAGAATCGTTAAATATTTAAACAGAGAGGATCCTTACTTATCTAATATGAATGACAAAATTTGGACAATTATTTTCAAAGGACGTCAATCACCAAATGGCTCTGCAATATTCGAACTTAACTACAGCTAAATTCTTAAATATCAAAAAAAGTTGATACATTCATATAATAAATTTATATAGTAAAGTATCGATATGAAACCCGACTATTTATTTAATTTATGTCTAAACATGCATATGCATGCATCTTATTCGTTAAAAATATATTTATTATCATATTTAGAAAAAAGGGTTGTAGGTCATTTTGAAAAAAAAAAAAATTATATGGAATTTCACAATGGAAGATAAACATCTGGTTATATGAAAAAAAAAAAGTCGTAAGAAAGAAAGACTTGCGTATGCTTGCTTTCATTTTGGATAAAATGAAATGTAATTTCACAATCGAAATACATGCGTATGCATACTTTTACTTATGTATGTATGTCGTAGAGTGTGGGTGCATCAGCAAAATATATTTTTGAAGGATATACAAATGTAGTAATTTATGAGGTCATAAAGACTTGCATATGCATGCATCTTATTCGTTAAAAATATATTTTATATATAAAATGAAATGTAATTTCACAATCGAAATACATGCGTATGCATACTTTTCTTATAATTATGAAAGTATTAGTATGTAACAGAAAATACAAAGAATAAACTTTGTAACGTACCAGGGTGTGCTATATTTACAATGGATATTGAATCCTTTTCAGTAAATTATATATTTCTTATAGGGAGATGTGTGTGTGTGTGTGTTTAAGTTCAGGTGTTAAATAGAAATATTTTCAGGCGGCCTAGGAAGGACTGTGGGAGCCATTAAAGCCACTAGCAAGCAGTCGATTGGGGGGTTCGCGTCCACCTTTCCGCACCTTGACACATACAGACCCTGTCACATAAATAATATTGTAGACTCCCGTTTTTTGTATTTAAAATTTAAAGTACCTCCTAAAGAAAATCTGAATTGTTTATGCTAGCTATCGGGTTCTAATCAATAGGCACGTTCAATTAGTGGTCTTTGAGGTGATGTTAAAGACAACTGGCTCATAACCCTCCCTGCCTTTGGTTTTCGAAGCCACATGTTACCGAAAACCCCACAATTAACCTATTCCTGATCGCTCAAATCATCGTGCAAGAAAACTGGAAGCCTTAGAATTCCATGTTTATTATATTTTATTTATTAAGATATATCAAAATTCAGTGTATTTTACTCAAACATATATATATAATATACTAACTAGTTTTTCTGAGTGTAATTTCCAGCAAAGAATAACAATATGTACAAAATGTAATCAAGTAAAATATAGGTACATATGTACATATGTAAGTTGAAAGATAATATCTGCAAGTACACAGTATAAATAAATTCGTTTGCTTTTTATTTAATTTTAAACGTTATTTTATTATTATGCTTTACTAGAAATTACCATGAAGAAATAAACATATGCAAATAAAAGTACCCCCAAACGCAATTTTGCAACTACAACAAATATATTAATATATAAGTTTTGTTCTCTTTTATTGACTCACCAAATAATTAAAATTTTCTGCAGCAGAGCGATGAGGCCTCCCGAACATGCTGATGGTTTTGCTAAAGTAATAATTTCAAATAATGTTAATAATGATTTTGGGTTGGTTGTTTTGCATATGCTTGTAATGACATCTAAGTCGACTTCATTTATCGGTATTCTTATGCTTATTACTAGATAATATTATTATAGAATTTATATGTATTAGGTATAGAATTTTTAATGTGCTTCAAAATATTTTAAATTTATTACATCTATTACAACAACGTTTAAAACATTATTTATTGAAAATTTTTAGGTTTTTCTTGTAATAAAAATAGTAATAAGAAAATTTAAGGAATGTTTCATCGAAAAATTATATTTAGTTTAAATTCGCTTAATGTGAGTTTTAAGCAGTACCAAAAATCAAAAAGATTAGATTCTAACAATTAAATTAAAGAAAAATGGTATTTTAAATTTTAGTTGCCAAAGAACTCCGTAGGAAAATTTTCCCGTTAATAGAACTGTTTAACTACCGTAAGGTAAGGTTATGTTATAAATGAAGGTTAAAATAATGGGTTCCGTTATAATATAAGGCAACAACACCGAAATTCTTAGGTTAAGTCTGGAACTTAGGTGGGATTTTTTTAAAATTTTTTCTAATTCTACCGACTGTTCGATTTTTTTGACACCATTGAGGTACGTAATTAATTTCACTGATATTTATAACAGCAACAAGGATCCTTCGTTGAAATGTTTAAATGTTTAAAAAAATGTCCTGAGAATTTCTCGGTTTCGGGTAGGTTTAGCCTCAGGATAACTGAACAGGCAACTATTCTCTATGGGAATTCCACTGAAAGTCAAGGGTTCTCCACATTATCTTCACTAAATTGTTTTTTGATCTTAGCAAATTATTTATTTCTTTGGAATTTTCTACTTTTTCAATTCCTTTTAATTTAATGTTTTCTTTACGATATCTGAATCAGAACAGCCTCGATCGTTGTAATTCACATTACATTAGAGCTCATGCGATCAGTTTCTCCTCGATAATAATTTTAAAAGATCTTATTTTAGAGCTTTGCCGATTCAACGAGAGAGCTTTTGAGTCAATTCTCCACCATGATTATATATATAAGTACATATATTCATGAATAGGATATATGCATATATTTACTTATGTTCCCCTATATTAGTTGCCATGCAAATTTTTTTTAGTATTATTTATTTATTGAATTTATTTTAAATGAACTGACGTCGACTGAGAACGATTTCATTTACTTTTGTTCAAAATCTATTGTTTTTTTTTTTCTGGCTGGTTTCTTCTGTTAGTGGTAAATTTTAAAATTTAACACTTCATACCCTACATTGTTAAGCCTGCATGTTGGGTTGGGGTTTCCTTTGAAGCAGATTATATTACTACTATAAGAATATTTCTTTCGAAAATTTTAAGAATATTTCTTTTCCAGAATACAAAACATTATCGCCTTTGAAGTACAGGGTCACTACAAACCGGATAATTCTTGATACTTAATCGTAAGAATTAGCAGGAATTTTTATGGGCGAATATCTTTAGCGTGAAACGTGCCAACAATTTTCCCATTTAAGTCCACTAAAGTATAATAATGATTTCCTATCTTCTCATGAATTTTCGCTTTCAGAAATACAGGTGCTAACTTAGCGTTGAATTTTTTCGCCATATTACTTTGACAAAAATTTCTACGAAATACTTCTTGTCCTACTTTATATTCTTTTGGTCTGGCTCTCAAGTTATATTGGTGTTGATTCCTTTCATATGCTATTTTAAGGTGTTTTCGTAAATCTGATCTTAACAGGGTAATTTTATCCTCTTTTGCAAGTGGATTGACTTGTCTTTTAACAGCAAAGAACAGCTTATGAAACTAATATTTTCGTCCATAATCTTTGGTCATTTTTTAAAAATGAACGAATACCTGCAATGATAGACCTATTTACACGTTCAGACGCATTTGCTTGTGGTGAGTATAAAGCAGTGTAAATATGGTTAATCCCTAACTTAGTCAGTAAAGCATTGAACTCATTAGATCTAAACTGGGAACCATTATCACTAATGATTGTCTCAGGAATACCATAAATATGAAATATTTGTGATAAAAGAAAATTGTTTATAGTAGAGCAGTTAAATTTTTTTAAAGGGCAGAGCCAATGAAATTTACTAAAGTGATCGAGAACAATTAACAGACCGATGTGGCCATTTTTACTACGAGGGTATGGTCCTAATATATCTATGTATAGTCGCTGAAAGGGCCTATTTGAAATTGCGATTTGCCCCATTTCCGCTTTAATGTGGTGTTTGGGGATTTCGTTTCCTTACAAATATCACATTCCCGAATATAATTTCTAACATCAGTGACAAGACCGGGCCAATAAAAATGACGACGAATTAACTCCAAAGTTTTAGCCATGCCACCATGAACAGAAACTGACGAGCAATGTGCCCGTGTAATGACATTGTTTCGTAAATTTAAAGGTATCCACAATTTCCACGCATCTTCTTCCTGTTGAGCATTCCCTGAGTAATGTTCCGTCCTAATATATACATACTTATCCACAACTTTAATATCAGGATATTGGGACTGATTTTTTTCAACCTTTTCCTTTAAATTGGTGTAATCTATATCATAAAAATGTACTGAGTTCAAATCTACTTCTTCCTCTGCATATTGAATCGTCGCTATTTCATCACTATATATTCTACTGAGAGCATCGGGGACAATATGGTTTTTTCCTTTTCGATGGCTTATCGCGAATTTATAAGGCTGCAGCTTAAACACCCATCTAGCTAAACGACCTGTCAAATTAGGCTGTTTCATCAACCAAAGTAGAGAGGAATGGTCGGTGATAACCTCAAAATCTTGCAATTCCAAGTAACACCGGAAACGTTGTATTGCTTCTACAGCAGCCAGACACTCACGCTCTGTGACACTGTAATTCCTTTGGGCTGAATTTAATTTTTTTGACATATAAGCAATCGGTTTCTCGATTCCTTCTTCATCGAGTTGTACAAGAACAGCACCTATACCGTAGTCACTAGCATCACAGTGTAGGTAAAATTTTTTTGAGAAATCTGGGTTACAGAGAATCGGAGCGGTTGTAAGTAATGTTTTAATTTTAACAAACGCCTCTTCTGCCTCTACGGTCCAGTGAAATTTGCGTTTTGTTGAGAGAACTTCGGTTATAGGGCACGCAATTGATGAAAAATTTTCGATGAATCTCCTATACCATCCACACAATCCTAAAAAGCCACGAACTTGTTTTAGATTCCGTGGAGTTGGCCAGTTAATAATTGCCTCTATCTTCTCAGGATCTGTTTTAATACCTCCTCTACCAATGATATACCCCAGATATCTAACTTCAGTGACACAGAAAGAGCTTTTGGAAATATTCAGCGTAAGATTTGCCTTGCGAAACTGTCCCGCAATTCTAATTAAAGCCTCTATATGATTGTCAAAATCTTCAGAAACTATTACTAAGTCATCGAGGTAACCAAATACTGAATGGCGTAAATCAGCTGGTATCAGTTGGTCAATTAATCGACACATGGTCTGAGGAGCTGTTCAAAGGCCAAAAGGCATAACCGTAAATTGATATAGGGGTCTTCCCGGTACTGTAAACGCTGTTAAGGGCTTCGATTCCTCGGCTAAGCCGATTTGCCAGTACGCATCCTTAAGATCTAGTTTGGATATAATGTTAGCTTTTGGCAATCGAGAAAATATCCCTTCAATGTTGGGAAGCGGATATGCATCTTTTGTGGTAATTTGATTTACCTTCCTCGCGTCTAGACACAAGCGAACCTTATTTGGTTTTATTACTAAGCGCATTGGTGAGCTCCATGGAGATGACGACTCCTCTATTACCCCTAACAAATATCAATTTTTCCACGGCCGGGGAAACTGCATAGAATTTTTGTTTGATTGGCCTAGCATTGCCTACGTCGATTTCGTGCTTTATTAAACTAGTTCTGCCTAGGCCTTGTTTTTCAAAATTAGGGAATAAATTTATTACTAAGTTTAGTTGCTCAAATTGACTGGCAGTTAGAGGAAACTTATGGTGCTCTATTTTCGAAGTCTGCGAATCACCTTCGAAGGAAGCTTTCGATTGGCTTTCAAAAAATGTCAACTGCGAAAGGTTTTTTGACACAGAAGTATTAATTGGTGAATGTGACACAACTGCCGATTCGAAAATGTCTGCTGCCAGCTTAAATGCTTTCCAAAAATTTATTCCTAAAATTAAACGGGTGGAAAGTGTAGGGACTACTAACATTTCCAAATTCTCTACTTGGCCCTTAAAACAAACAGCAATATTCAACACACCTGATGTCTTCTGGATTCTACCATCGGCAGTTCTAACCCCAGATTTAATGGGACAAAAACCGGGATATTTGGTAAAGTCAACCTGGGCTAGATCTGATCCAATGCAGGACACGTTTGCACCAGAGTCTAACAGACGGTATTCATCAAATTCTAAAAAGGCTATTTTAGCATAATATATTTTGTCATCTACGTTGTGAACAATTGAAGATATGATAAATTTTGTAAACTTTTTCTTATCCTTAAAATATTTACGAAGGCGAACAGTGGATCTTTTAGGTGCTTTAACCAAAGCACTGGACAAGTACGATATATTGAAAATTTCTTGCCGTTTACGTTGATAGTTTTCATACCGTTCATGATATGGCTTAATTGGAAACAGTAGTTTGCCAGGTGGAAAAGTTAGCGAATTGGAGTTGTTCAAAATTGTAATTGATGTTCTATTTTCATTATCACTATGGTCTTTTAACAATGTGGTCGAATTTGTCGGGGAAATTTGGGAGTTCTTTAGTTTTTTGATAGATTTACCTTTTTAGTATTACAATGAGAACATTGCGGTTTGTACGTATTTTTTTCCCCACACCCATAGCAGAAAACTTTTTTTTCTTTCAAACAGTCTTCCCAATGGTGACCTTTTCCATCACAATTCCAGCAAGTGAGTAGCACTGTTCCCGATCGGATAGAATTGACTGTTGGGGCAGCTATTAGTAAAGATTCTGAATCGCCACCGCCGGAAAAATCAATTTCCGCTACATTGCGTTTTGCAAACTGGGGATGTACATTTTTTGTTGTCAAGTTCCTTCTGACACTCTCATCTCCTAGTAAAGTCTCTCTCATTTGGACTATACTGGTACAAATAATAGCTCATGTCTAATGTCGGCTCTTAAGTTTCGCGTCAGAATTTCCACCAGTTCGGATTCAGGTATAGGCTTCTCTAAACGATCTAACATTGAACAAATTGATTCATAAAACGTTTCGAAATTTTCCCCTGGCTTCATCTTGCGGTTTCTTATGTCTTCTCTGATATCCAAGTTGGAACGAAAATCTTTATATTGATACCTTATAGCCGAACAAAAGTCCTTCCAATTAATTTCTTCCACATCCTTGTGATATCTCCAGTACCAGTCACGAGCCTTACCAGTTAATAAAATGTGTAAATTTTTACATATTACACTAAAGTCATTATTAAAGTTTTCGGCTGTAAGGGACCTAACTCTGTATAAAACTTCTTCCACATTAAGGCCATTCGAAGAACCGTCAAATTTCAAATTCCAGTTCTGGACTATAGTGGTAATTCTTTCGGACCTGAGAGGAAAGGGTTCATCTCTAGAACACATGTTTATTGACCCTGGCGGCTGATTACCAGGAATGTTTACATTTGGCGAATATCTCGATGGATGAAAATTAGCATTATTGGACGCATGATTTGCATAATGTGGACTAGGGTTAGTAACATTCATATTTCTATGTAGCCTAGTCAAAGTATTCTCAATCATTTGATTAATTTGTGACACGTTTAGTACATTCGGCAAATTTGTCGGTTGATTACTAAGTGTTTCTGTGTTGATTGGAACTTGATTGGGTGGTATACGTAGTGGACTATTTATAAACATATTCTCAGTATTTGGAATACTGCTTTCTAATAAATGTGACTGTGTTAAATCTTGGGATCGGTTTTTGCTAGAGTTCCTCGTGTTATGCACTTTTGACAAAGCACCTCTTGGCCTACCACGACCCGGAGTATTTGATTTTGCCTTTAGACTGTCTTTGGGCACTGGTTTTTCTTTTGTACGTTTTTTAAAGACAAGGTCGGACAACTGACAACTAGTCTTACACGAAGGACATTCGGCAGACTGTGATAATGACACTTCAATACACTGACGATGATATTCATGATAGCAATTAGTAATAATCAAAATTTCATCGGACTCTAACATGCTCTCGTTGCAAATACTACATGGGAATACTATATTTGTAGTAGCATCTGTTTCTTGAGAACGAGTAGGACTGCGTATAATGGACATTTTGAAAAAAAAATTTCGTTCGACCTAAATATAGAAAATTCGAAATAGAACTGCACGTAATGCAGATGTCTTATTGACTAATAATAATGTCTGACTTTTATTTATGTGAATAAGAATATTTTGAATTGAAAAATAATTTTGTTTTTTTGTTTTTTTTTTTTTCTTTTTCAACAAGAACGGAAAAATTTGTTTATTTGGAACAATAATGTGTAGTGAAATACGTTTTCTTGCAGACTTGATGATTTGCACGATACAGGAACTAAAGTTTTGCCTTATTGATTAGAAAGGAAAATTACTTGGGCTATGGAGATTTTATGAGAATCGTGATTAGTGAAAAAAATAATCATCACCTCTTCAAACACTGGACATTAAAATGCTTACTGCTAAATTAATATTATTCCAAATATTTGCAGAATGTAGATATATTCTTCACAAAACAAAACCTCCACATTCTCATTTAAATCTATCAAAGTTGAAATCGTCATGCTAGACGTTAATCAAAATTAGAATGTTTGCATTTGTGGTCAAAATTCGGTCTTAAAAGCCAAATAAGTGAATTCCTACAAAATTTCAATCTTATTTGACTAAATTTAAATAATATATTAAAATTCATTCAACTTTATCTGAATGGAGTAGAAAATGTAGATAAGAGCTGAAAGTTCCTATACTGGTATTTTAAACTCGAAAAGATTTTGCATACCAAGATGTTTTTATTTTATTTTGTTTTGAACTTTTTCAGCCCCACGATGGGCGCCAATTTATGTAACGTACCAGGGTGTGCTATATTTACAATGGATATTGAATCCTTTTCAGTAAATTATACATTTCTTATAGGGAGATGTGTGTGTGTGTGTGTGTTTAAGTTCAGGTGTTAAATAGAAATATTTTCAGGCGGCCTAGGAAGGACTGTGGGAGCCATTAAAGCCACTAGCAAGCAGTCGATTGGGGGATTCGCGTCCACCTTTCCGCACCTTGACACATACAGACCCTGTCACATAAATAATATTGTAGACTCCCGTTTTTGTATTTAAAATTTAAAGTACCTCCTAAAGAAAATCTGAATTGTTTATGCTAGCTATCGGGTTCTAATCAATAGGCACGTTCAAGTAGTTGTCTTTGAGGTGATGTTAAAGACAACTGGCTCATAACCCTCCCTGCCTTTGGTTTTCGAAGCCACATGTTACCGAAAACCCCACAATTAACCTATTCCTGATCGCTCAAATCATCGTGCAAGAAAACTGGAAGCCTTAGAATTCCATGTTTATTATATTTTATTTATTAAGATATATCAAAATTCAGTGTATTTTACTCAAACATATATATATAATATACTAACTAGTTTTTCTGAGTGTAATTTCCAGCAAAGAATAACAATATGTACAAAATGTAATCAAGTAAAATATAGGTATGTACATATGTAAGTTGAAAGATAATATCTGCAAGTACACAGTATAAATAGATTCGTTTGCTTTTTATTTAATTTTAAACGTTATTTTATTATTATGCTTTACTAGAAATTACCATGAAGAAATAAACATATGCAAATAAAAGTACCCCAAACGCAATTTTGCAACTACAACAAATATATTAATAAATAGGTTTTGTTCTTTTTTATTGACTCACCAAATAATTAAAATTTTCTGCAGCAGAGCGATGAGGCCTCCCGAACATGCTGATGGTTTTGCTAAAGTAATAATTTCAAATAATGTTAATAATGATTTTGGGTTGGTTGTTTTGCATATGCTTGTAATGACATCTAAGTCGACTTCATTTATCGGTATTCTTATGCTTATTACTAGACAATATTATTATAGAATTTATATGTATTAGGTATAGAATTTTTAATGTGCTTCAAAATATTTTAAATTTATTACATCTATTACAACAACGTTTAAAACATTATTTATTGAAAATTTTTAGGTTTTTCTTGTAATAAAAATAGTAATAAGAAAATTTAAGGAATGTTTCATCGAAAAATTATATTTAGTTTAAATTCGCTTAATGTGAGTTTTAAGCAGTACCAAAAATCAAAAAGATTAGATTCTAACAATTAAATTAAAGAAAAATGGTATTTTAAATTTTAGTTGCCAAAGAACTCCGTAGGAAAATTTTCCCGTTAATAGAATTGTTTAACTACCGTAAGGTAAGGTTATGTTATAAATGAAGGTTAAAATAATGGGTTCCGTTATAATATAAGGCAACAACACCGAAATTCTTAGGTTAAGTCTGGAACTTAGGTGGGATTTTTTTAAAATTTTTTCTAATTCTACCGACTGTTCGATTTTTTTGACACCATTGAGGTACGTAATTAATTTCACTGATATTTATAACAGCAACAAGGATCCTTCGTTGAATTATTTACAATTCCACAGCCTGAAATCTTCCTGTTGATGTTTAAAAAAATGTCCTGAGAATGTCTCGGTTTCGGGTAGGTTTAGCCTCAGGATAACTGAACAGGCAACTATTCTCTATGGGAATTCCACTGAAAGTCAAGGGTTCTCCACAGTATCTTCACTAAATTGTTTTTTGATCTTAGCAAATTATTTATTTCTTTGGAATTTTCTACTTTTTCAATTCCTTTTAATTTAATGTTTTCTTTACGATATCTGAATCAGAACAGCCTCGATCGTTGTAATTCACATTACATTAGAGCTCATGCGATCAGTTTCTCCTCGATAATAATTTTAAAAGATCTTATTTTAGAGCTTTGCCAATTCAACGAGAGAGCTTTTGAGTCAATTCTCCACCATGATTATATATATAAGTACATATATTCATGAATAGGATATATGCATATATTTACTTATGTTCCCCTATATTAGTTGCCATGCAAATTTTTTTTAGTATTATTTATTTATTGAATTTATTTTAAAGGAACTGACGTCGACTGAGAACGATTTCATTTACTTTTGTTCAAAATCTATTGTTTTTTTTTTCTGGCTGGTTTCTTCTGTTAGTGGTAAATTTTAAAATTTAACACTTCATACCCTACATTGTTAAGCCTGCATGTTGGGTTGGGGTTTCCTTTGAAGCAGATTATATATTACTACTATAAGAATATTTCTTTCGAAAATTTTAAGAATATTTCTTTCCTAGAATACAAAACATTATCGCCTTTGAAGTACAGGGTCACTACAACTTAAACATTGAACTTGCTTATGTTTTATTAAGTACACAAAGAATAAACTTAAACGTAAACATTAAACTTGCTTTTGTTTTATTAAATCATTTACGCTGACACGCAAAAATGGTCCTATTTGTCGAAACCCAAATTCATAGGACAAATGTAAATTCTAATAGGAGAAGCCGTTCTTATTAAATGCCTCCAATAAATCGTCATGTGTGGCCGAAAACAAAAGATCAACCACAACTTAACGCAATGACAATATGTTTACATTATCGCCGTTTTCTGTAAGTGACTTCTGTTAAGGACAAGTGCTGTTTAAAAATTTTTTAAAAAAATGGAACCAAAATTTATTTGTAACATCTTGATATGGAATTTCACAAGGGAAGATAAACATCTGATTATATGAAAAAAGTCTTAAGAAAGAAATACATGCGTATGCTTGCTTTTACTTATGTTTGTATGTTCGAGTGTGTGGGTGCATTAGCGAAATATATTTTGAAGCACATACAATGTAGTAATTTATGAGGTCATAAATGCGTTATTTATCCCTTTTTCATAAACGGAAAATATGTAATGAAAAATTTTTATATCTGGGATACTTATCTGTATATGCGTATGTACTAGTGCCTACAGAAAAAAGTATAAAACCTGCTATTTTTTCGAACAAAATTCTAGTTCTGTGAAATTATTTAACGTAAAAAGATATCTGTGAAATTTCTAAAAAAAACTTTAAGTTTTGTGTTTTATTATTCGAATTCATAACAGGTTAGTAAAAGCAATTATAATAGTAATTTTAATCTAATATGTATATGTAAATTTTGTGACCTTTTTCTTGATTTTAATGTTTATTGAAATTAATTTTTAAATGTGTTTAGTACCAAAAAATATTGAAAAATGGATTTTCAAAGTGAGGAAAATTTTAGAGAGCATGAAAGATCTCATGCTTCGTGCTCAAAAAAAAGTATTGTAAAGCTAGTTAAAAGTGCTTTTAAAAAGAGGCTTATAACTCTAGCATATGAAAATAACAATGAAGAATGTCTCCTACCGGAGATGTTTATGAAGGAAGCTGAGGAGCCGTTAAAGAGAAAAGTTGATAACTTCTTAAAGGATAATGATGCTATTAAATTTAATATGGAGATGTATGAATTATATGCTCGTCCCAATGTGAATAATGAATTAGAAAATACCCCTATAGAAGTGAAAAATTTTCAAACGAAAATTAAGGAAATTTTCAATTTAGAAGAGTATTGCGATGAATATGCTTCTAATATTCAAAGAATAATAACAAAAATGGAAGACTTTCAAGAACGGGATAGTGGTTGGACTCTAATTCAACTTTTAAAACTTCATATAAATCTAAATAAATACCAACCACTAAAAGGTTCCAGTTTTATACCTCTTCCAAATAAAATAAAGTTAAAAAAAGCATGTATAAATGTGCAAAACAATGATGAGTTTTGCTTCAAATGGGCAATACTATCAGCCTTATCAACCCATAAAAATCCTCAAAGAACAAGCAGTTACGGAGTCAACATCTATGAAGAACTTATTAACTTATTATTAAAAATTGAATTAAAAATTAATTCTCATATTCTATTTCTGTTGAAAACTGGTTAAATAGTTGATATTCTTCTCACTTAGTATCCACTTTACGAAAATTGTAAAGATGGACATTTGAACGCTGATGAGAGGTGTAGCGGCCTTGAAATCAGTACTGATACGTTCTGCTAAAAACTGATTGGATATAAATAATAATATTTTCCAACATACAAAAACTCTTAGTAATTTTGAATTTTCATTAATTCAATAAAACTGAACTTGAGCCTGATAATATTACTTTTCATATGTAAATCAATATAAGTTCAAATAATAATTACGTTTATTCGTAATAATAATAATATAAAAATATTAATTTCGCTTGGGCACGAGCTATACATACCCTAATAAGAGGGGTCACTGTAATATGTGAATTTCCCTAATATAGAGTAAAAACAACAAAAACGTTAAAATACAAAGTAGAATACTTTGATGATAACGGACTATGAGTTTGTGTTGATTATTAGTTCCAAACAGTAATGAGGGAATTTCGTACTAACCAGCACTGTTTCATTGTAGAATAAAAATTGAATTAAAAATTAATTCTCATATTCTATTTCTGTTAAAAACTGGTTAAATAGTTGATATTCTTCTCACTTAGTATCCACTTTACGAAAATTGTAAAGATGGACATTTGAACGCTGATGAGAGGTGTAGCGGCCTTGAAATCAGTACTGATACGTTCTGCTAAAAACTGATTGGATATAAATAATAATATTTTCCAACATAAAAAAACTCTTAGTAATTTTGAATTTTCATTAATTCAATAAAACTGAACTTGAGCCTGATAATATTACTTTTCATATGTAAATCAATATAAGTTCAAATAATAATTACGTTTATTCGTAATAATAATAATATAAAAAGAACTTATTAACTTTAACGGCTATTGCTTAAATTTTAGTGGGTTATGCTTCCCACTAAAAATAAGAGATATAAAAATGTTTGAAATTAATAATCCAAATATTAGTATAAATGTCTTTGGATATGACATTGAAAAAGACTTGATTGTGGGGCCCTATTATAAAACACGAGGATCAAAATTAAAACATATCCAACTCTTGTTTTTGCAGAAAAAAGTGGAGGGAAATATAGTTTCCCACTATGTTTATATAAAAAATATATCAAGGTAAGTGTTATGATTACAAATAAAATTAAAAATTTAGTTTTAGTTTCCTTTATTATACTATTTTGTATTTTTACAGATTCATTAGAGCTCAACAGACAGGTCATCATGAAAGCATTGTTCTATGTAATGACTGCTTGCAGAGTTTTCATCATGATCAACAATTGGAAATCCACAGAAAACAATGTAAAAAACAAATTTCGTATGCACCCCAAGCAGATAAGTCTACAATAGAATTTAATAATTATAGTAATAGTATAGATGTACCGTTCGTAGTATACGCAGATTCGGAATGCATATTTGAAAATATTCAAACTTGCATTCCGAGTGGAGATATTTCTTCAACAACATTAGTTGATAGACATGTTCCCTATGCTATATCATATTTCATTAAATGTAGCTTTAACGACAATTTAAATAAGTTTTGTAACTTTAAAGGTTTAGATTCACCTAGACAGTTTATAGAGAGTTTAATTGGAGACGTAAAATATTTAAGCAATAAATATTTATCTATGGTAAAGCCCATGCTACCCCTAACAGAAGAAGAAAATTTACATTACCATTCGATCAATATATGTCACATTTGTTCTAAACTTATTTTAGATGATTCAAAAGTTAGGGATCATTGTCATATGAGCGGAAAATATAGAGGCGCTGCACATAGTTCGTGTAATCTTAATTACAAAGTGCCAAAGTTCTTTCCAGTAATATTCCACAATTTTTCTGGTTATGACTGCCATTTATTTGTGAAGGAGCTAAATAATATAAATGATGGTCCTATAAATATTATTCCACTCAATAAAGAGCTTTATATATCTCTCTCTAAAACTATAACTGATGATGATAGTGGTAAGATTGAAATTCGATTTTTAGATTCCTATAGATTTTTACCAGCAAGCTTAAATGATTTGGTTAAAAATTTAGCTAAGAAAGATTTAAGAGTAGTAAAATCAATAATTGGGGAAAACGAAACTAAATTTAATTTGCTTATTAGAAAAGGTGCCTTTCCATACAGTTATTTAAATTCAATAGAAAAACTTAAAGAACCTTCTTTACCAAATATAGAGAACTTTTATAATAAATTAACAGATGAAGATTGTTCTCAAGAAGATTACACCCAAGAAGTATGGAGTACGTTTGAGTGTACAACTTTAGAAGATTATTTAATTCTATATTTGAAATCTGATGTCTTGTTGTTAACAGATGTTTTTGAAAACTTTAGATTTATTAGCAAAAATATTTATAAATTAGACCCTTGTCATTACTATACAGCACCAGGACTTTCCTGGGATGCAATGTTAAAAATAACAGATATTAAATTAGAGTTGTTGACAGATATAGAAATGATTCATTTTATACAAAAGGGGATAAGAGAAGGAATAGTACAGTGCTCTCAACGACATTCTATTGCAAACAACAAATATATGAATGATTACAATGAGAATCTTCCATCTAAGTATTTAATGTATTTAGATGCAAATAATTTGTATGGATGGGCAATGTCTGAAGCTCTACCAGAAGGTAATTTTGAGTGGGAAACAGACATAGAAAACTTTTGTTTGGATAGTATACCAGAAGACTCAGCTACTGGATATATATTAGAAGTTGATTTGTTGTATCCAATACAAATTCATGATATTCATAACAATTTACCATTTTGTTGTGAAAATAAAAATCCTCCAAATTCTAGCGAAAAGAAATTAATTGTAGATTTAAAAAATAAATATGGATATGTAATATATTATAAAAATTTACAGCAATGTTTAAAACATGGTTTAAAGCTACAAAAAATTCATCGAATTTTGAAATTTAAGCAATCAGCTTGGTTAAAACCATATATTTCATTAAACAACTTACATAGAACTAATGCTCAAAACACGTTTGAAAAAAATTTCTTCAAATTATTAAATAATGCCGTATACGGTAAAACAATGGAAAACGTGGACAAGCGTAAGAATGTAAAAATTGTTAATGAGTGGGAGAGCGTAGGGAAGAAAATGGGTGCTCGTGTTCTTATTGCCAAACTAGAATGTCATTCATTCAGTATATTTGAGGAAAATATGATAGCTGTGGAGCTAAACAGAAGTTATTCGTTTTATAATAAACCCATTTATTTAGGATTTACAATCCTAGAACTTTCAAAGTGGAAGATGTATAACTTTCATTATGATTATATACTACCAAAATATAATATCAAAGCAGAGCTGAATTATATGGATACCGATTCGTTTATATACACAATTGAAACTGATGATTTTTATAAAGAGATCATAAACGATATTGATACAAAGTTTGATACATCAGATTATGAACCGAATAATAAATTTGGCATTCCACTAAAAAATAAAAAAATATTAGGTATGATGAAGGATGAAAATAATGGTAGGGTAATGAAGGAATTTGTAGGGTTGAGAGCGAAAATGTACTCATACAAAATGGAAGATATGAATGAAGTTAAAAAAGCAAAGGGTATAAAACGTAATATATCTAGAAATTTAAGTCTTAGATTATAAAAATTGCTTGTATAGTAAGAAAGTCTATTATAGAAGTATGTATACTTTTAAGTCAAAACTACATGTTTTATATACATCTTTAATAAATAAGGTATCTTTAAGTTATTTAGACAACAAAAGATATGTGTGTAACAATAGTGTAAATACCCTTGCTTGGGGGCATTATCAAGAATCATTTATAAACGATAGCAATGATGATTTTCTAATGGAAATCGATCATGTAGACAATCAAAAGTCACTTGATTGTATAGATCAATTTATAAATGATTCTGCTGACGATAATTTGTTAATGGAAATTGATTGTTAATGTTTTTTTATTTTTTTAGATTTAAGCAAATTTTTTTTTTTAAATATTATACAAATAATATATTTATTAATCTTTATAAATTTTACAACTTAATTCAAATTTTTTAATTTTTTTATTATTTCAATTTATATTTATTGAATAAAAATTTTAGACAAAGGTGACCACAATTAAATGTATTAAAGTTTTGTTTTCGCTCATAATTATATTCAATAGGTCTCCTTAAATAATTAACTATTTCAATTGGAGGTTGTAAGTTTCCAAAGCTATCAAAATATTCTTTATAGTTGTGATTTTTATAATAAGCTACCCAATGAGTTCCAGGACCGTGAAAATTATCTAAATTAACAATACCACATTCTTGAAGTAATGGCTTTTTAGGTAAACGGTCACGCATAAAAACTCCTCTAAATTTACTTAGGTTTTTACCATATTTCATCAAATCTAGATCGGTGAGTGGTCGATTGGGTAGTTCTTTTAGAAGTTTTTTGGAGCTGGTTTATAGTATAGTCCATATCCACATCTATATGGTTTAAGATATAAACCTCTCCCCATGGCAATTGATTCCATTTGTTTATTATGTCTAGTAGCCTCTGCTAGTTGCTCTTTTCCATTTTTTATATCATTAACAGCCTTAATAATAGCTGATCCACCTGTAGCCAAACCTCCAAGTGCTGACAAAGCTGTTAGGATTGGAATAATTGGAAGAAATCCACCAATTTTTGGCATTGGTATAACTCTCGGTATAGCGATATTAGCTCTCTTCTTCCCTTTAAAGTTTAAAGTAACAGCTTTTCGTGCAATTTTAACAGCGGCATTTAAATTGTTTGGTTTTTCGGTTTTCAATAGTTTTAGAGTATTTTTAACAGTTGTTGAAAACAATTTTCTATTACATGCTTTTATCTTTTTACAGTTTCTCTTCTTCGATTTTCTATGTATACGAGCTTTAGTATTCTCCATACCTAAACCAAATTTAACTTTTGCTTTCATTGCGTTTGTTACGAACCAAGCGTGTGCTCGTTCTTTGAAACCACTATCTCTTGATTTTACTTGTTGCCAGGCTTTTTCAGCTAATATTTGATCTGCTTTATTTCTTTTATTAATATTATTTGTTTGTGAATAGGTAATGTCGTGCTCTCTACAAGCTTCATCTAATAAATTTATCCCCTTATCTCCTCTTGCTAAACGTTTTTCAAGTTTTGTTCCAGGTCCGCAAAACTGATAACCAGGTAAATGTAGTTCAATAGGTAATTTGTTTATTAAGTTGTTTAGTAAACCGCTTCCAATCTTACACTGATTGTCTTTAACTCCTTTGTTATAGTTTATAACCATTTTAATGTTTGTTCTTCCTTAATATACATATGTTTGCGTAATGTGTTTCGGAGTAAAAATCAAAATGAAGATATTTCCGTATATAAGATTGAATTTATAGGTAAAACATATTAGTTATAACTATGCGATTAGTAAAGCAAGCTAAACAAATTGTTATAAAAAATGTCAACGTATCACAAGAAAAGAAACCTAAAATTAAACATAGCACATTACTACCCAATTCAATACGAGCACTAATTGTAGGACCTTCAAACTGTGGTAAAACTAACGTAATGATTAGTCTAATAGAAAGTCCTAATGGTCTTACCTTCAGAAACATATATATATATTCAAAGTCTTTATATCAACCAAAATACTGTTACCTTAAGAAATTGATCGATCCAATAAAAGGAATTAATCTTTTTACATTTTCGGAAAATGAAAAAGTTCTTACTCCAGCTGAAGCAAATTCTAAATCTATAATAATATTTGATGACGTTATATGTGGTAAACAAGATAATATTAGAGATTACTTTTGCATGTGTAGACATAAACATATTGACTGCTTTTATTTATGTCAAACATATACAAAAATTCCCAAACATCTAATACGTGATAACGCTAATATGATTATAATATTTAAACAAGATAAAATGAACTTACGACATATATATAATGATCATGTTATTGGAGATATGTCATTTAAAGAATTTACTGATATATGTAGTGAAAGCTGGAAGTATAAATATGGTTTCGTTGTTGTCAGTAAAGATGATGCGATAAATAAGGGACGATACAGAAAAGGTTTTGATAAGTTCATACAACTGTAAGTGGATAAAAAAGCAGATAAAAGCAGATATAAAACAGATAAAAGCAGATAGAATACAGATCGATATCAGATATAAAGCAGTTCACAACCATATACAAACCATTTCGATATCAGATACATAGCAGTTCGATATGAAGAATAACAAATTATTAAAAGATATTGTTAAGACAAGAACGATATTAAAAGAAAAACTGAAAAATATAAAATTAAACGAAGCTGATAGATTTAACTTATTGGAAGATACATTTAAACCCATAACAAAACCACTGAATAAGATTATTAAAAAAATTGATGATTATCAAACCGATGATTTATTGGAAGATACATTTACACCTACAACAAATCCTTTAAATAAAATAATTAAAAAAACTCATGATTACAAATCAGATGATAATAAATTATATGATGATATATCTAATTCACAACTACCATCACTACAATCCGATGGCAGTTCTGATAATTTTAATGATGCTGAGGGATATAATGGTAATATAACTATTTACAGTCCTACCAGCAAAAGTAATAAATTAGTTGTAAAAAGTGATAGTGTTGGTAATGACAATGACAAAAGCAACCAAAAGGTGATTGAAAATGCTAGTAATCAGTATTCACTAGTTGAAAATATAGAATTGCTCCTGAGTAATAAAAAGCTAGACCTAGTTTATGGGTTCAACATAGATGAAAGTGGAAAGTGGCGATATGAAAATAATCAACTACATTTTAATGAAGATAATTCTATTCGAATAGGAAATACAACATGGAAAATGACTCCAGGATTATTCGAATTAGTTTTTCATTCAAAACCTATACATTACACTAGAAATCATTTGAAAAATTACAAAGAGCTTTTAAGAAGTACAAATGCACACAAGCGTCAATATCAATCTAATGGCCAAATTAAAGGAACACGAGCATTTAAATATGTTAATATAATAAAACATTTATTTACTGCCAAATCAAGTGCATTAAAGAAAGGTAGTGGATTATCGTTAAAATCTGTAGACAATCGTAAGCCAAGCTATATATATTGGGATGATCCAAATGAATTAGTTGACAGATTACGTTTACTTATGTCATCGGAAAGTGTTGGTCATAATAATCACAAAAACGAAATAATTTCCATTGTTGAAGAATTGAGAGAAGCTAACATAATATATTAAAAAATGAGCTATATAAACAAATTTGGAGAAAGTTCGATTAAAAATACTCTAAATAGTAATTCAAGGTTAAGGACATACAAACAAAATTTACAAATAAATAATTTAACAAAAGATGTGCAGCAAATATATACTACGATAAAGATTTTTAAGAAAGAGTTCCGCAATGAAAATGTAGACTTTTTAAATAAAATGGAAAAAAAGTTAAAGAAAATCGAAGAACTTAAAAATGAATATGAGTCTCAATTAAATATTGTTAGAAGTGATATAAAAGGTTTACGAGATGTGATTACAAATGATATTGGTAAAGATGTTCAACTTATTGAAAATGCTGTGAAGGGACAAATATACTCGTCAAATAAAGATTTTATAAGGAAAATTGAAGAAAGGTTTAATCAAATTGAAGATTTTATATTTAAAAGTATTGATAGGAATGCTAATGTTGATGATGTAAAAAAAATAAAATTTGGATGGCCTAATATTAAAGTAGCAAAGTGATTGACGTACATATATAAAATAAAAACATTGTAGACATATACTCACATATACAAAATGAACGTGGATAAGAGAGAAATAGTTAATGAACTGCACAAACAAGCGCGAAAAAATTTTAAAAGAAGACGAGTTATAATGAAAGGAATTGATGATTTATGGCAAGCAGATTTGGTTGAAATGGGGAATTTTGCAGTACATAATAACGGATATCGATATCTTTTAACAGTAATAGATACCTTTTCAAAAAAAGCTTGGGCTATAGCAATTAAAAATAAAACTGCGGCCAACGTGACGATTGCTATGAAGAGTATTTTCACTAGCAACAACCGAAAACCAAGAAATTTACAAACAGATGATGGCAAAGAATTTTTCAATAATACATTTCATCACCTAATGCAATCGAATCAAATTAATCACTATTCAACATATAGTGTTCTGAAAGCATCCATAGTAGAACGATTTAACAGAACATTAAAAGGAATGATGTGGAAAGAGTTTAGTTACCAGGGGACATACAAATGGATAAACAATTATCAAGAACTTGTTAATAAATATAATAACACATATCATAGAACAATTAAAATGTCACCTAATGATGTAAACACCTCTAATGAAAAATCTCTTTTGGATACCGTCTATAATCACTTGAAAGTTTTTAAGAAGCCAAAGTTTAAAGTTGATGAAAAAGTACGAATAAGCAAATATAAGCATACATTTGAAAAAGGGTACACACCAAATTGGACTACAGAAATATTTAAAATTAAAACTATAAAAAATACAAACCCTAATACCTATATCTTGCAAGACTATCAAGGTCATCAAATTAAAGGTGGTTTTTACGAACATGAGCTAATGAAAACTAAATTTCCAGATACATATTTAGTTGAAAAAATTTTGAAAAGAAGAAGAAATATGGTTTATGTTAAATGGTTAGGATTTTCTTCAGAACACAACTCTTGGATTAATATCGGTAATGCTTCATCATAAAAATCTTTGTATTTTTTAATAATAAACTATTCACTCATCAAACGTTAAAATGTCAATTACTTTAACACTAAACGGAGATTCTTCATATCTTGTTGCAAACTATTTTCCACCAATCGAAATAAATGAAAATTATGTTTGCGGCTTAATAAGCTTCGACACATATCACTCAATTCCGAATGTTGATGTAGAAAACAATTTATTTTATATTGGTACTCATGAAATAGAAATTCCAGTTGGATCATATGAATTAGATGATATAGCTGAATTACTAAGAGAGAAATACCATAACCTGAATGAGAAAGGAACTCTTGACATACAAGCAAATTATAATACATTACAAACATACATCAAAAGCAAAACTGATTCTATTTATTTCAATAAAAAAAACTCTATCGGCTCCTTATTGGGTTTTAGCGCAAGAGTATTAGAGCAAGATATTGACCATTACTCGGATAAAACAATAGATATAACAAAAATAAATACAATAATCGTTGAATGTAATATTGTAAGCGGATCATTTATAAATAATATGGCTACACATATTTTGCATCAGTTTTCGCTTAATGTTAGCCCTGGATATAAAATTACAGAGGCCCCGTCGAATGTGATATATTTACCCGTGAATTCAAAAACAGTTAATAGTCTTGTTTTAAAAGTCGTCGATCAAGACGGAAATTTAATAAATTTTCGCGGTGAAAAAATAACAATAAGATTACATCTGAAACCTATGAGAGAATGATTATACATAATAAAAGTGAGTTGCAAAAAAATTCGGACTTCATTCTAGCATCAACAACAACGAAATACAAAGCAGAAAAGTCATCGCGCTGTGAAAGTCAATCAGAAGAGTATAAAAGAAAAATTAAAAGTATTAACCCCGAACTAACTACCATTCTTAGTGAAGTTAATAAAAAGTTTTTAAGAAATTTGGGATTTTTATTAAAAAAATAGAGTCAATCAGAGTCATATAGCTGCGAGCGTGAAAAATTCTATAAAAAATGAGTAATATTATTAATATTTTACAAAAACCACATTTTGATAGTTCAATTATAAAAAAGGAGTATCACAGCTACACACCATATCTACAGTCATTTAAAAATAATGATGAAATTCGTATAACAATTCAAAATCAAGATTTATATGTTTTACCAAGCGAAAGTCTTTTATACATTGAAGGACTTGCAACAAAGGAAGATTCAACAGTTTCCACATCTATACGTCTCTTAAACAATTGTATTGCACATCTGTTTGATGAAATTCGATATGAAATCAATGGTGTAGAAATTGATCGTACACGTCATTTGGGTATTGCAACAGAATTAAAAAACTATGTGTCGTTGAATAAATTAGAAAGTGATAATCTAGTAAATGCAGGATGGTCGCCACTTAACAATGATGATCTTACACTTATAGACGGTTATTTCAATTTCTGTATGCCACTAAAATTCTTACTTGGATTTGCTGAAGATTTTAATAAAATAATAGTTAATTCTAAACATGAATTGATTCTTTTGCGATCTAAAGATGATAAACAAGTTTTGAAATCGAATGTATCAACTGAAAAAACAAAGTTATCTATTTTAAACATTTCTTGGAAAATACCACACATTCAACTTGCTGACGCTTACAAATTGCAGATGTTTAAAACAATAAACAATCGTAAACCTTTAAATATATCTTTCAGAAGTTGGAATATGTATTACTACCCCTCACTTCCAGAAAGTACAACGGTTTTATGGAATGTTAAGTAAGCCAGCGAAAACGAACGACCACGTTTCCTACTTTTAGGTCTTCGAAACAGTGCCAACAAATTTCAACATTGTGATTTGACAGATATAAAAGTACATCTTAACTCTGATACATATCCCTATGATGATCTAAACCTAAAATTTGATAGAAATCGTTTTGCTATACTATATGATATGTATTTAAAGTTTCAATCAAATTATTATTCACGCGATCCTCAACCACTATTAACACGAGAAAATTTTAAAGCTTTGGCTCCAATAGTTGTATTGGATGTAACACATCAAAATGAATCAATCAAGACAGGTCCAATTGATATACGGATTGAATTAAAAACCTTAAAAACTATTCCCGCTAATACGTCTGCTTATTGCTTAATTATACATGATAAAATGTTTGAATACATACCCCTCACAAATGAAATAAGAAAACTATTGTAGATATAGGCTGACTTCCAAAACGTCAATTGCTTTGTGTTTGAACAAAGCATCACATTTCATAACGCCGCAGTACAATAGTTATACAATGTATACCATTTCAAAACGCCGCCGCATAGTATTTTTAACGCCGTAAGAGAGCAAACAAGGCATCGGTTTTATAGTTGTTGCATTGCTTCCGAACTTTGCATATGTATGTGATTTAAATACAGTAGCAATACTGTATACAAACTTTGTATATGAACGTTTTGGAAGTCAGCCATACTGATTACTTATAAGTGTTTGTTTGTTCGTTTAATGAAAAATATCAGTAAATTAAAAATATGGTATAAATATCAAATCTAACTTCTTTAAGGTTTATTCACAAACACTGTGTCTACATATTAAGTCATTAAAAAAAGATGCTACTAAAAGATATATACGATTTCTTAAAACGGTGTTCCCATATTATTTCCGATGAAGATAAATATAAGCTCATGAATATTCAGTCTCATCTAGAAGCGGCAAATAACATTAACACAACGACAAATAAATTTGGAGAGCATTATGAAGATTGTTGTTGGTGTAACGAAAATGCAACCTGCGGACCAGACACCTGTAGATGTATACAACATAGGATACGTAATATTGAAATGGAGAAAGAAGCAACCACACTTATGAATTTCTATCATAATATATATAATGTTAGCAAATGTAAAAATTGTAATTTCCAAAAAAGCTAATTAGTAATAAAGTGAAATAATAAAATTAATGAGAGAGATATATTTATATATATTTTTTATTTGTTATATTTTTGTTTACATTTATTCAATTATTATAAGTTTCTTAAATCCCGTCTAGTGTTATTTTATTTACTACCTCCATTAATACATCATCTTGACCATCATATAGTGCCAAGTATGATTTTACATCAAATGGAGGCAGTGTCAATATTTCCCGAATGTGAACAAGTTCTTTTGTTGTTGCTGTTGTTTTCGCTGATATTTTGGGTTCGATTATATTGAGAAACATATCCTCGTCTCCATCCAAAAGTTGAAGATATGCTTCAGTCTCTGATGTTGATGCCGTTGTTCTTGTTGCTGTTGCTTCTGCTGATAATCTTGCTGTTGTTGTCGTTGCTACTGCTGATATTGTTGGTATTGATGTTGTTGATGCTGCTGATGTTGTTGGTATTGATGTTGTTGATGCTGCTGATGTTTTTTGTAAAGTAGCCTTCACAATTTTATGATAGAGTGGGGTGTTCCACCTAGGCTTTTTCAAAACTATTTTATGGATATTTTTATAATGGCGTTTTTTGTTGCCCCACGTTGAAAACGTGATTATTTCGCAGATGTTACAGATAAATTTTGGTTCCATTTTTTTAAAAAATTTTTAGACAACACTTGTCCTTAGGAAAATACAACCGAACTAGAATTATGTGTGAAAAAATGTGTTATTTTATACTTTTCTGGACATACTACTACATAAGAGTCATGTATGACTGCAGTCAACGCCACTGTAGTGAACAGAAGTCACTTACAGAAAACGGCGATAATGTAAACATATTGTCATTGCGTTAAGTTGTGGTTGATCTTTTGTTTTCGGCCACACATGACGATTTATTGGAGGCATTTAATAAGAACGGCTTCTCCTATTAGAATTTACATTTGTCCTATGAATTTGGGTTTCGACAAATAGGACCATTTTTGCGTGTCAGCGTAAATGATTTAATAAAACAAAAGCAAGTTTAATGTTTACGTTTAAGTTTATTCTTTGTGTACTTAATAAAACATAAGCAAGTTTAATGTTTACGTTTAAGTTTATTCTTTGTATTTTCTGTTACATACTAATACTTTCATAATTATAAGAAAAGTATGCATAAGCATGTATTTCGATTGTGAAATTACATTTCATTTTATATATAAAATATATTTTTAACGAATAAGATGCATGCATATGCAAGTCTTTATGACCTCATAAATTACTACATTTGTATATCCTTCAAAAATATATTTCGCTGATGCACCCACACTCTACGACATACATACATAAGTAAAAGTATGCATACGCATGTATTTCGATTGTGAAATTACATTTCATTTTATCCAAAATGAAAGCAAGCATACGCAAGTCTTTCTTTCTTACGACTTTTTTTTTTCATATAACCAGATGTTTATCTTCCATTGTGAAATTCCATATAATTTTTTTTTTTTCAAAATGACCTACAACCCTTTTTTCTAAATATGATAATAAATATATTTTTAACGAATAAGATGCATGCATATGCATGTTTAGACATAAATTAAATAAATAGTCGGGTTTCATATCGATACTTTACTATATAAATTTATTATATGAATGTATCAACTTTTTTTGATATTTAAGAATTTAGCTGTAGTTAAGTTCGAATATTGCAGAGCCATTTGGTGATTGACGTCCTTTGAAAATAATTGTCCAAATTTTGTCATTCATATTAGATAAGTAAGGATCCTCTCTGTTTAAATATTTAACGATTCTTTGCGGCATATAAAACCACTTATTGTTCTCCAAATGTACTATAACTTGGGATCCATATTGTGTAGCCTTCCATTCGAAATTTAAGATTTTGAATGGTTCATTTACGGGAATATCATCAATTTTCGTATATTCTGATTGTATTCCTTTAGCTAAGTTAATTATTTGTTGATAGATCTAAAAGCAAATATACATATAAAATTGTATAGATATAGATACATATATAAAATTATAGATATAGATATACATTTATAAAATTCTATTTTGTAAAACTGCGTACTTACCATTTTGTTGAACGTAATGTCAGGTAAATTTGAAGAACAATAACTAAAATTAATTTCTGAAGGTTCTTTTATATTAATTTCTGTTGGTTGGTATAACTCTCATTTTTAGTATTTAATAAAAAGAACTCAAATGAGAATCTCATTAACATGGTGGGATAAAATATCTCATTCGAATTTCTGTTTATTATAAGAGTATACACATGGAAAAATATATGTATTTATGTATAACATAATGACCATATTTTGTTTTTTCAAATAGTTAAAATGCCTATAAGTGTATTTTTCCATAAGGATAAAAAATTCGAATACGTGTATTTTTCCATAAGGATAAAAAATTCGAATACGTGTATTTTTCCATAAGGATAAAAAATTCGAATACGTGTATTTTTCCATAAGGATAAAAAATTCGATTACGTGTATTTTTCCATAAGGATAAAAAATTCGAATACGTGTATTTTTCCATAAGGATAAAAAAGTGCCAGAATGCCCACAAATATACTACTCATATGTATATGTGATTCGCAGAATATAATAAGCCGCTATATACTTTGTTATATAAATATAATATTTCAAACAATATAAAAAGTAAGTTAAAATTGCATACTTGGACACACTTTCATATTTTCTTCAGAGCTATATACTTATGTGACAGCGTTCTCCAATGGCACAATAGAATAGATAATTCCTCCCAATAAACAATAAAAAAATACTAATTGAAAAGATAAATACTTTTTTATGATTTTTTTTTTTTTGAAAATGTACCTACTCTGTGCAAATTATTCGAGAAATATTTGTAAATGAAATATGTAGAAATATGTAGCTTTTATACATATTAGGTACATATGTACATATGTATATACTTATATTATCCAATCAGCCTAACAGAACGTATCAGTTTATCGATTTCGAGAAGGCTAAAACAATATTCATTGTTCTAACGTAGGGTTATTTCAAATAGTAATTATGTAAGTTCTTTATTCTTCGTTATTGACCTATTACATAGGTACTTATGTATGTATGTACATACATACATATCAAAAAACACCTCATAAAAGGAAAAGTTATTTTACTGGTGACAAAATATTTTTAGCGACGGCTCATTTCAATTATGTATATATATATATGTATATGTATATATATATGTATAAAATAACCTGTTTATTATTTTCAAATATTACAAGCCTATGTACATATATTTCAATTTTTAAAATGAAAAACAAATTGACAAATATACAACATTTTAAAAGATAAATACAAAAGCATTTTTAACATATGTACATATAAATACATCAGAGTATATTTGTAATCATCAGTGTGCGACATTTTTTCCACAGAGTTTACTTGTCTGGTACGTATAGTGTTCTAAAAACGATGTGTGTGCATACATATGTACATATTTATGTTTATAACGTGCTTTGGTGAAAAAAAATTGAAATTTTTTATGTGTGTAGAATAGTGCTTGGTATCAGAGCTGCCGTTTTTTGTTATTTCTAACCAAAATTGGTCATTTTATTTTTCAATGTGAGATGCGAATATTTTTTCATTTTGCTTACTGTTTTTCGTTTGAATATTTTTTAACTATATATATAACTTGTTAAACTTTGAAAACAATTTTTTAAATTTTTAATTACCTGTTCATAGTACGATTGGGTCCCAACACTGTCAACACCTCTCCGTACTACTAAATGATCTGCTCTGTGTTATCAAAAAATATTCAATGATTCACATCTAACTAGACCTGACAACTTTCAAAACAAAAATGGGATGAACGAAAAAACTATCGAACAACTTTTTTATTTCGTACAAAATCTATTATCATTGCCACATAGTTCTGCTGCAGCCGAAAGAATGTTTTCACAGCTTAATTTAAACAAAACCAAATTTCGTAATAGTCTTGATTTTAAAACTATTAACAATATTATCCAATCGAAACAGTTGTGCAAAAATCAAAATGTTGCCTATTATTTATGGTCTGCCAAAGATATGAATTGAAAATTCGTATATAATTTCTAATCTCAATACTGTGAATTGTAAATCTATTGATTTTTTGATTTAAAAGAAAAATTTTGTAAAACAATTACATTTTTTTCTGAAGTACAAATATTGCTTATTTTAAATAAATAAACACTTTAAAAAGTTTGTTTAAATTTAAGTTTCTTGTTATGTTTTTCACTTATTAATAAGAATTTTATTAAAATGTTAAAACAATTTCTTTTTTTCCTTTCTTATTTTTTATAAATGTGCAGTACAAATTTTGTTTATTGTAATGATCCTATTCAAAAAAAATTTTAATTTATAAACTTTCAATCAAATGAATTTTGTATAAACATTTGGCAGGTTTAACTCCTATAAAAAAACTATTTTTACGAATAAGGGCTCAAATAAACAAAAACCGATTTCAATTTAAGTTTCTCCTTTTCATTTACTATTAGTATGAATTTTTTTTTTTTTTGTTTTCTTGTTTTGCAATTTTTATTTAACTATGTATAAAATGCAAATAAACTGTATGTAATGCAACTTTAAATAAATTTTAATTTTTTTTAATAAAAAATGCATTTTAAATTTGGTTATATTTTCACATTTGGTAACTTTTTCAAAAAATTTGGTTGTAATATTTTTTTGGTCGTGGCACCACCTCTTGGTAAGTTAAAAGCAAATAACGATTTGAATGTGTTGATCTTTTAAAAGCAAATGCTTTGTATTTTTATACACACATGCTTAGATGTGTGACAAAAAGGGGTTGGTACGAAAAAATACGTAAAGTTATAATTAAATTAATATACACAAAGAACTAACAAGCCTCTGTAGCACAATGGTTAGTGGGTAGAATTATAGTGAGCGACTCCTCAGTTCAATACTGGAGCACCTAAGTATTTATTTTAAATTTATTTTTGAAAGGTTTATAAAATTGTATATATGTAATCAAAACTCAGAACCGAAATTTTATTTTTGCTAAAGTAAATTAAAACGCTATGGTATGGTGTAGGTACTACACGGTAAATATATGTGTATAAAGTCGAATTCGGATAAGAACGCACTGTTTATATGTAAAAATCGCTTAATTGAAAATAAAAATTGTTATTTATTATTTTTGATCAATCTCAAAGCACTTGCTTGCATTTGCTTAAAAGAAAACCTGCTGATTGAAACATATTTTATTAATGTTTATTGATAGGTGTTACCTTCGGGCTAGTAATGGTCATTCCAAAATTTAAATAAAACAAAGACTAATTCATTTTATTTTCAGCACCCAACGTTTCGTTTGTTTGTTTCAAACTTCTTCAGCGGTATTTTTTATTAGCTTAATCTAGCAACAAAACACAATAATTTAATAAATTTCATGTCAAATAATTAGTAGGTATTATATTTTGACTTACAAACTTTTGTTGTTTTAAATTTCGCTGTTGTTTTATTTATTCATACTTTCATATATCAAAACTGGACTTCACGACACATAATTTGTATAAATAAAAATAAATAAATAAATAAAATAGAAGCAAAACAACACAAATTTATTTGTCAAACTTAACGCTTATATCACAGTACTTTTTTAACTAATTAAATTATTGCAGCAGAATATTGTAGCTTGGTATTGTCTTTATCTTCTTTTGTGTTCATTGTCCTTTGTATTTTTTGTTGTATCCTGAGACTTTCCAGAGTGTAACGTTTGTTTTCTTTCTTTTCCCTGTCCAATATTTTAATGTTTTCTAAATCAATGACATGTTTACATTCTTTTGCGTGAAGGGATAACGCAGTCGTCTGCTTTCCCTTTTCGATGTCAGATTTATGTTCCTTTACTCTCGTCCCAAGCTTTCTTTTTGTTGTGCCAATATAAACTAAGTCACAGTTTTCTCTTTCATTTCCATTGCATTTTATTTCGTAAACAACGTTGTTTACTTTTAGTCTGTCCAGTTTTGTTTTATTATTTGTAAACAGGTTTCTTAAGGTTCTGTTTGATCTATGTGCTATTGTTGTTGTAGGATCTTTAATTATATTATTTAATGCTCTTGTCTCAGTAAGCTTAGGTATGTAGGGTACACTGAAAAATTTAACTTCATGTTTTTCTTGTTGATTTGTTGAAGTTTTCTTATCGTTTTTAAGGATTTTATTTATTAAATTATTTATTATGAAAGATGGATAGTTATTTTTACTTAATATATCCCATATTGTGTCTATATTTTGTCTTCTGTACATTTTGTCACTTAATTGGAATACTTTTTTAATAAAATTGGTAGCTGTGTTTATCTTCATTTGTAACGGTGTGTCGAAAAATAATTAATCATTCTTCCTGAAGAAGTAGGCTTCTTGTACCAATTTGTTAACATTTTGCCATTGTTGTAATTATATAAATGTCTAGATATGGTATTGCACTATTTTTGTCCGTTTCTGTTGTAAATTATATTTTGTTATGGTATGCGTTAAGTGTTTTTAGTATAATTTGTTCGTCAGATTTTTTTATCACAGCAAAAATGTCATCCACATATTTCGTCAAAAATTTTATTTCAATATTTTTCGATTTTAGTTCCTCAATAGCTTCGTCCAATAGGGTGTCAAGTACAATGTCTGCTATAGTTGGGGATAAAGGATTTCCCATAGGCATACCATGTGTCTGATGGTAAAATTTATTTTCAAAATTTAAATAATTATTGTCATTTAGGCAGAATTGTAATATTTTGAGGAATAAGTTTTTCTCCATCGTTGTGTGTTCCTTTATTATTTGCCATTTGTCCAGTATGTTCTTTATTGCTAAGTATATCGGTATATTGGTGAACAATGATACCACGTCGGTAGTCGAATCCCTGTTTCAGACAGGTTGCGAAAATCGGCATTCAGCAAAAAAAAAGGCAACATTTTCTTACAATTGCATAATACAAATATCATGAAAAATGTAATTTTTTGTGCCGATATTTCGAAAAGAAAATTCATTTGGACGACTATTAGTGATTAATTTAAGATGTCAAAAGCTTTGTTAACATATTGTATACTACATTATTTGACATTAGATGTAGATATTTTTCACAACGAGTAGGGTCTGGTTTGCCTAGTACAAATTTTTCTAGATCATAACTCGAAAGTTTTGAGTTCTTACTTGCTTTGCTATTTAATTTTTTTCTTAATTTTCTACGACATTGCAATGCAAAGTTATACGCGCCAATGTTATCCCTACATCAACCAACTTCACCGCTACATGTTACTCCATCTGTCAAAACATAAGTAACAATGCTCTAATATAAATAATTAAGGAAAGTAACCACACTTCTACACATAATTTTTTTCATTTTAGGTTTGCAAAACTGATGATGGCGTAGGCTACTAAGTCCCATGTTATGAATTCGCCTTACAAAATTGTGTGGTTTTTGATGTGTCATTGATAAAATGCATTCCGAAAGTTTTTGAAAAATTTTTAATTGTATGAAAACTTTAGAAGCTTTTAAGCAAACAATTTTTGACAGTTCAGGTTTGCACAGCTGATGATGTGGTAGGCTAATAAGGCATCAATGTTTGGTTTTTAATATTTCATAAATGCAAAGCATTCAGAAATTTATTGAAATTCGTAAAAAAATGAAAGCTTCAGAAGGCTATATCTCGTAAACTATGAGTTGCTAATATATTTTATTTAGTGTTATCATTTTCATTGAAAATTTCTTACGATATAGAGCGCCGAACTAATATCAGTCAATTTAATACCTGCCAAGGCGAATTCATACCAGGTAGTCTTATCCCTATAGCAATAAAATTTGCGGCTAAAACTTTAACCATTAGTTAAAGTAAATGCAACATTATTCGTATAGAAATATATACAGAAAGATAACCTAACTTTTTAACATAAGCAGTTTTTGACAGTTGAGGATTGGTCAGCTGATGATGACATAGGCTATTAAGCCTACATCCAAGGCAAATTCTTAACAGCTAAAGTTGAAAACACAGCTGATCTACTTTTTTCTTGCATAATGAAGGCTGGCATGTCAAAATTTGTACATGCAAGCATAGGGACTGATATGTCATTTGTTGTACTTGTTGTAGTATTAACTTTACCTGTTATGAATTCGCCTTTCCTACATCAATACGATTCGCCACTACAACTTAATCCATATCAAGGCAAATTCATGCAGGACTACAACAATTCGCCAACAAAACAAACAACAGGCATTTTGTTTGTGTAAACGGCGAATTCATTACCCACGCTGTCAAAATTCCCCATGTATAAAAAGTTACATAAAAATGGCGCCGGAAAATATGTACTAAATTTGACAGTGTTGGTAATGGATAAATTCGCCCGAATTCGCCACTGCATCCACCTGATAACTAATTCGCCTTGATTCCATATGTGAAAACATATGCAACAATGTTCTTATAGAACTAATTTAAGAAAACTAACATAACTTGTAAACGTAAAAAATATTTGGCAGCCAGGTTTGCACAACTGATGATGACGTAGGCTAATAAGACCAACTGGTGCTGAATTCCCCTTGCATCACGTTTAGTTTTTAATTTTTCTTGAATGCAAAGCATTCAGAAATTTATTGCAATTATAGCAATAACATTTGCCGCTAAAACTATCACCATCAAAATATTATATGCAACAATGTTCTTATAGAAATATATACAGAAAGATAACATAGCAAGTTTTTGACAGTTTAGGATTCGTCAGCTGATGATGACGTCCACATAATTAATACGCCTTAATTTCTACATCAATAAAATTCGCCACTAAAACTTATTCAATATGTGAAAATATATGCAATAATGTTCTTATAGAACTAATAAAAGAAAACTATTTATTTATATGTGCACACCGCTTTGTGTGTATAAGAGTTTTTTTTTTATTTATTTGTTGTTTCAAAATGTATTTGTATTGGTTTTGTACTGCTAATGCGGGGTTGTATCTGGTTGAAAAATTATGCCAGCGAAAAACTACACTTTACCTCTCTTGCCAATAAGCTATCATTTAACGCCATAACAATTCATCCCGTTTGTGAACGACCTTACAATAGTGTAAATGAAAACATATTCAAATCGCAATAAAAGCCAACAAATTTCTCTAATCAGCAAACAGCTGTTTATGGTTATGGCGAAAAACCTAAATTCAATTGGTTTCATTGGTTATAGATATGGCGTTATGGTAAGTGACCTCTAACAAACTTCATTGTTTTTCGTAAGTTTTGTTTGAAGAGCTGTTTTCTATGGTTATGAGTAAGTCACGAACTGTTTTTAATTTTCCCTGATTGACTATCAATAAGGCGAATTAATTACAAGATGAATGCTGAAGCGAATACGAGCGAATTTATCCATCACCTGAACTGTCAAATATGGTCAATTTTCCGCAGCCTTTTTTATTCAATTTTTTATGCATGGAAAATTTTTCTGCGCCATATTAATACAATTTTTTATGCATGGAGAAAATTGTTAGATGGGGTTTTAGTTCACTTTTACTTTAGCAAAATGCCTGTTGTTTTTCTTAGAGTTGTATTGTTGTAGTGGTGCATATACCGTGCTTATTTTATCATGCTCTAAGCCAACTTGTGTGAATTTGCCTTGGATTATACGCATAATATATCAACTCAAATTCACAGTAGATAATAAGGCGAATTCATTACCAGGTGGATGTAGTGGCGAATTCGGGAGCATTTATCCATTGTCAAATTTGGTACATATTTTCCAGTGCCATTTTTATGTTATTTCTTTTGCATGCAAAATTTTGACAGCGTAGGTAATGAATTCGCCGTTTACAAACAAAATGCTTGTTGTTTGTTTTATTTTTGAAAAGTTGTAGTCGTGAATATACCTGCTAATGAATTTGCCTTGGCCGTGACACACTATCCTAGTCGATCGCACGATTCATTTACAGGAAAATCTTGCAAAAATCTGACTGACTTTAGAAAATCGTTTCAAAATCGTGTTGTAGGTGCTACACTATGTTACGAAAATGATGCAAATACATATGTTTATGCTAACGTTTAAAAAAATTCAACTCTGACCTCATGAAAACTGTAATTTTATGAAAATCTAATTTAAATAGAACTGTGAATGTTTTTTGTTATTTTTCCAGTGTTGGTATACTCGCATTAAGTCAAATAATAAACCCAAACCGTGGAATATAGCTAATAAGAATAGTTGTTGTGAAATATTTATATATTAACTTAATTGACGCCAATTTAAAAATATATGTTAATAATAATTTTACAAGTGGCAAGACGGTTTATAATATCGTCAGATCTGGCAGCTACACAAAAACACACGTCTCATTAATAACGGTACCAAAAATAGCAACTGCAAACTAAAGGTGCATGCAACGGTGAAGCTAATTTGTGAATTTAAAACATAAATGTCAAACTCCATATACATAATGTTTTTGTTATATGGCATTGGACGGCTGGTATACATATGTATGTGGCATCCTTGATCAAGAATAGCCAACCAATTACTAAATACCCATTACAAGATACGCGATATAATTAACATCACTGATGAACGCCATCTTTTACATTCATTAATTTTTTCTTTCTTTAGCTGTCGACAAGCAATTAAATTTTTACTTCTTGATTTGTGTAAAATACAATTGAATTTAAGTATATAAAATATCAAAAACACCAGATCCTCTTTTATTATTAAATGGTAATAAACCGAATTACCAAAGTGGTGACCCCGACGTGATCTGGTGTTCTCAATTGGATTTTTAAGATATTGCGTAGTTTTTCCACGAAGTCAATTTGTGCATAAGCCGCCATTGTTTTTCAGCCATTTTGTTTTCGGCTTCTGGAAAATTCATAAAAAAATCAACGGTAAGAAAGTGCTAAACACCATAAATTTTTTTTAAACATGAGCAAGCAAGACGATAGTGATACGTCAATGGCGAGCGGTGAAGCCGCCAACACATCACGGTATCCACCTTGCGAGCACAGCGTTTCTGTGGTTTATGCCCGGCTGCCAGTGCCCCAAATGTCCAACACAAACATCGAGGCGTGGTTTACCACGATGGACTTTTGGTTCACCGCGTCCGGCATCGTGGCAGATAAGCAGAAGACTGCAACTATACTGGCCGCGCTGGATCCGAATATAATTTCGCAGCTGGCCGACGTTATCGCAGCCATGCCACTCAACGACAGGTACGACTACACGAAAGCGAAAATTATAGAGCACTTTGCCGACAGCGAACAACGCCGCCTCAACCGTCTTTTATCAGAACTCCCCCTAGGTGACAAAAAGCCATCAGAGCTTTACTTCGAAATGAAGCGCGTGGCTGGCAACACACTAGGTGACTCGGCTTTAAAGGGGTTATGGATTAAGCGCCTCCCAGAATTCGTCCAACCCGTCGTAGCCGCTTCAACTGGGACTCCACACGAGTTTACGAAAATTTCCGACTCGATTGTAGACGCAATGGCCTCCGGCAGAATCAATCAGGTACAAAAACAACCATCAAGCGAAATTAACGAGCTGCGCCAGGCTGTAGTTGAATTGGACAAACGTTTTGAAAACTTTTCAACACGATCCCGGTCTCGCTCTCGTATGCCCACGAACATTCGCAATCGTTCGATGAGCCGTCCCGCTCATTATAATCCCGATTTAAAAGGTGACGAATGCTGGTACCATAAAAAATATTCACGAAATGCCAGAAAATGCCGTAGCCCCTGTAAACACAAAAAACAACAGGCAAACTTGGTGTCTAAAGTCACACAATCGTCGTCACGTTGACTTGTTAGGCCAATGGAGGAGCTTGGCGAAGGCCCTCCTAACAAGCGCGAATTATTTCGCCTTCAAATACTTGACAAACATTCCCAGAAATACTTCCTGATTGACAGTGGCGCAGATGTTTCCGTTTTGCCACTGTCTGCAAAATCATCTGACATCCGCCCTACAGCCATTACGTTATTCGCCGCCAACGGCTCGCCAATAAAAGTTATCGGTGAAAGGCGAGTTAAATTAGATCTCGGTCTGAATCGTGACTTCCATTGGTCGTTTATTATCGCCAACGTAACGTCACCAATAATCGGATCGGATTTTATAAAATTCTACGACTTGCTAATCGACCTGCGGCGTAATCGACTTATCGATAGTGGCACCGGAGTTATATCAGCACTTACGTCCGTCCCTTTCAACGAAGCATCTTACATCAAAACGTTCAATACAAACTCGTCATTTGCAGAGATAGTAAACAAATTTTCGGAAATAACTAGACTATCGCCTTATGGATCCACTACGAATTCTTCAATTATGCACAGGATAGAAACAACAGGACAACCAGTCTTTTGTCGACCACGACGTCTTTGCCCAGAGAAACTTGCAGCAGCTAAAAAGGAATTCAACTTTTTACTGAAAACTGGTATATGTCAGCCGTCCAAAAGCAACTGGTCCAGCCCACTACACCTAGTCAAAAAAAGCGACGGAAGTTGGCGCCCATGTGGGGATTATCGTGCGCTTAACGCACAGACTCGGCCCGATCGCTATCCCTTGCCGTTCTTAACGGATTTCACAACCAACCTACGAGGTAAGCAAATATTTTCAAAAATAGATTTGCAGAAAGCTTTTCACCAGGTACCAATTCACCCGGACGATATACCGAAAACCGCAATCAGTACCCCATTCGGCCTTTACGAATTCAGGTACATGACGTTTGGGCTTTGCAACGCCGCCCAAACGTTTCAGCGGCTTATAAATGAGGTACTAAGAGGGTTGGATTTCGTTTTCCCGTACATCGACGACATATGTGTGGCCTCAAGTTCGTCCGAGCAACATTACTCCGATCTCGCTGAAGTTTTTCGTCGCCTACGCGATAATCATTTAGCTATCAACCTACAAAAATGCGAGTTTGGTAAAACGGAAATTAAGTTCTTGCAACATTTAGTCAATGCAGAAGGTATTCGTCCACTGCCAGAAAAAGTTGCTGCAATAAATAATTTTCCGAAACCTAATGTGGCCCAAGAACTTAAAAGATTTATCGCGATGATAAACTTTTATCGAAAATTCTTGCCAAACGCTATTTCGTACCAAACGACGCTGCAGCAACTCATCGTCGGAAATAAAAAAAACGATCGCTCCGTCTTAAAATGGACTCCGGCCGCCGACGCTGCTTTCGAACGCTGCAAAAACGAATTAGCCAACGCCACCATTTTGGTTCATCCTGCTGCCGAATCCCAACTACCATTATACGTCGACGCATCTGATACGGCAGTAGGCGCAGCATTACACCAACAAATCGACGGGAATCTACAACCTTTGGCCTTCTATTCAAAAAAACTTACAGAAACACAAAGAAAATATTCAGCGTACGATCGCGAACTAGCAGCCATGTACCAAGCAGTATGTCACTTCCGCTACATGATCGAGGGACGTAGTTGCTACATCGTGACTGACCATCGCCCATTAATATATGCTTTTAAACAAAAGCTAGAAAAAGCCTCGCCACGTCGAATACGACAGCTCGACTTTATAAGCCAGTTCACTACTGACATTCGCCATACGCCTGGGTCTGCAAATGCAGCAGCAGACGCACTCTCTCGAATTGAATCGATTAACCAAGTCATCGACTACAATCGTATAGCCCTAGCACAACAGAGCGACGAGGAACTTCAACAAATGTTTAAACATACTGATGGCAACAAAAATTCATTACGGCTGAAGCTATTTTCATTACCCGGCTGCAGCAACCAAATAATATGTGACGCATCGACACCACAAGTCCGTCCGTACATACCGGCGGAATATCGTACGCAAGTTTTGTATACGATACACAACATGTCACACCCAGGCGCACGTGCCACAACAAAGCTTGTAACACACAGGTTTTGCTGGCCTGGTATCCGTAAGGATTGCGCCAGTTTTGTACGGAACTGTTTACAATGCCAAAGGGCAAAAATACAACGGCATACTCGATCAACAGTCTCTAAATACGAACCTCCAAAAGAGCGTTCCTCGCATATTAACATCGACATCGTTGGCCCGTTCCCATTATGTGAAGGACAACGGTATTGCCTCACAATAATCGACCGTTTCACACGATGGCCAGAAGTCATTCCGATCCCAGACATGTCTGTTGAAGTAATTGTGAAATCGCTACTATCACAATGGATTTCTCGTTTTGGTGTACCAGCACGAATAACATCAGATCGAGGTCGCCAATTCGAGTCAGGTATTTTTGCAGAGCTTATGAAAACCATCGGTTCAACGCACCTGCGTACGACTCCATACCATCCTCAATCCAACGGCATAATAGAAAGATTTCATCGGTCCCTAAAGACTGCAATTTTGTGCCATAATCCGGCAAGATGGGTTGACCACCTGCCGGTTATATTACTGGGACTAAGGGTTGCTTTCAAAGATGATATAAAAGCTTCACCAGCAGAAATGGTTTACGGCTCAACGCTTACAATTCCAGGAGAATTTCTTTAACCAACGACAACTTCCAACGTAAGCAACGACTTCATATCCCAGTTCCGCTTAACTATGCAGAAACTAAAACCAACCGACACAGCTCATCATATAACGCCACAAACTTTCATTTCGAAAAATCTCAAAAGCTCAACACACGTTTTCGTGCGTAACGATTCAATACGACCGTCGCTGACGCACCCTTATGATGGCCCCTACTTGGTAGCAAAACGCTACGATAAATTTTACACCGTCATAATGAGAGGCCGACCGAACAATATTAGTGTTGACCGGCTAAAGCCTGCTTTCTTTTCAAGTGAATACCGTAATGAGAATCCTAGACCACAGGACGTACCAACAACAACAAAAAATTCACCGGATAGAAGTACGACACAACAGACCCCTGAGCAAAAACACATCACGCATAATGTAACATCAACTGACACGAGTACAACTTTGGCGCCTACAGTGACCCAACCGAAAACTACTGCAAGTGGCAGGCGGGTAACGATACCTTTAAGGTTCAGGTGAACCTCCTCCAGCCGGGGGGAATATTGTGGCATCCTTGATCAAGAATAGCCAACCAATTACTAAATACCCATTACAAGATACGCGATATAATTAACATCACTGATGAACGCCATCTTTTACATTCATTAGTTTTTTCTTTCTTTAGCTGTCGACAAGCAATTAAATTTTTACTTCTTGATTTGTGTAAAATACAATTGAATTTGTTAATTTTTTAAGTAAATAAAATATCAAAAACACCAGATCCTCTTTTATTATTAAATGGTAATAAACCGAATTACCAAATGTACATGTAATCGCCGTTGATTTTTGAGTTCTTTTGCTTACGGCCCGCCCCACGATGTCGATCTATCGATAATGCTGAAATTGTAGACGAAAAGCAACTGATTTACGACCTTCTAAACACCCATTTTATTTATTTGTTTAGCTCATCTGCCTCTAAACAAATAATAAGTTAAATAAAATCCCTTATTAGTGGAACGGAAGTTAGTTTTTTTACGTCTAGAAATCCAGCGATCAACATCGGTCGATATCGTGGGCCAGGCCGTTACTTTTTTTTCTAAATTTTCTACGACATTGCAATACAAAGTAATATGCGCCAACTTATCCCTACATCAACCAACTTTGCAGCTACAAGTTACTCCATCTGTCAAAAAATATGCGACAAAGTTCTTATAGAAATAATTAAAGAAGACTAACCTCACTTCTACATATAATTTTTAAAAGCTTAGGTTTGCATAACTGATTATGGCCCGATGTTATTAATTCGCCTTATAAAATTGTTTGGCTTTTAATTTATCTTTCATCAAATGTATCCCGAAAGTTTTTGCAAAATTTTGAATTGTATACAAACTTCAGACGCTCACAATATTTTGTAAAGTATTTTCTTTCTATTTTTAAATATTCTACAAGAGAATTAATCATAGCCAGAATTATAGTTACCTACATCAGTAAAATCCGTTATTTCAACTTGAAAACTAACCTAGCTTTTAAACAAACAACTTTAGAAAGTTCCTGATGATGTCGCAGGATAATAAGCCGTCAATGTTTGGTTATTTATTTTTCTTGAATGCAAAGCATTCAGAAATTTATTGCAATTCGTAATTAAATGAAAGCTTCAGAAGGCTATATCTCGTATGAGTTCCTAATATTTTTAGTTTAGTAACTTATATTTCTTACGACACTGAACGCCGAATTAATACCAGTTAATATAATAACTACCAAGGCGAATTCATACCAGGTAGTCTTATCCCTATAGCAATAACATTTGCCGCTAAAACTGTCATCATCAGACAAAGTAAATGCAACAGTGTTCTTATAGAAATATATACAGAAATATAACATAGCCAGTTATTGACAGTTTATACCTCATAATTAATTCGCTTTAGTGCCTACATCAATAAAATTCGCCACTACAACTAATTCCATATGTGAAACATATGCAAAAATGTTCTTATAGAACTAATATAAGAAAACTAATATATCTTGTAAACGAAAAAAATATTTGGCAGCCAGGTTTGCACAACTGATGATGACGTAGGCTAATAAGGTCAACTGGTACTGAATTCGAATTACAACATGTTTGGTTTTTAATATTTCTTGGGTCCAAAGCATTTAGAAATTTATTGGTAATTCGGAATTGCATGAAAACTTCAGACGAACTTAACTTGTACACTATAAGTTTCTGTCAATGTTTTTCTTCAGTTTTCTTTTTTATTTTTATATATTCTACGACTTAGAAAGACGAATTAATACCAGGCAGTTCTATAACTTTGTCAATAAAATTCGCTACTTCAACTTACTCCATCTGTCAAAACATATTTAAGAACGTTCTTAAAGAAATAATTGAACGAAACTAACCTAACTCTTAAACATAAACATGTTTTCGGCAGTTCAGGTTTGCACAGCTGATGGTAACGTATGCTAATGAGGCCATCCCCGGCATATTTCCTTAATAAATTATTCCTTGGTATGTCAAAAAGAAGTACTGAAATATACAATATAATATAAACAAATTAAAACTTCAGAAGCTCATAACCAAGGCGAATTCATAACTAGTGGAGTTGACAGCTCAGGTAATTATTTTTGTAAGATATCAAAAGCTTTGTCAGCACATTGTTTGGTACATTATTTGACATCTATGCTTATAAAAATACCTTTTATGAATTCGCCTTGATCCTTGTATTTGTAAACTAGCCTCAATGCGCTTAGAAATATATACTGCTGATATCATATATTGGACAATGTGGTAACAAAACACTTGAAATCTTAGTTGGATTGCAAATACTATGGCAAAACAGCGGGATAATAGTAACTTAAGCTGTCGAGATCACGTGTCATAAATTCGCCTTAATTATAAGCTAACATAGTTTTAAAGCTTTTTGTAACATGATTCAATATGTTTACTTTTTGTTGTATGTAATGAAAAAAATCTTTTAAATGTGTACTTCATAATTAATTTGTTTGTAGTGCTTGTTTCGTATGCTAATGCATATCAGTGCGTATATTTTTATGTTTTAAATGCCCTGGTTAAGCTTACAAAATCAATATTTTATAGAACAAAGATCCGACCCCTGCTTATTCAACCCTGACTATGAAAAAAAATTTTAGCGTCAAAAGTAAAAAGTACGAAGTTCTCTAAGCGTAAACTTTCAGCGACGTTTAATAATAAAATAGGTGCCGCCAAAAACGATAATTTTATGGTGAAGTCTGGTAGCACAAAAATAGAAATATTTATTAAATATAAGAGAAATAATCACTTTAAATAGCTTATATATTGATATCGATACAATCTGATTGATCTATTGATCATTCCGGATTAATAAATGGTGAAATCCAAATACCAAAAAAATGTGCCCAAACTTTCATGTACCCAAATTTTACGCAATATATATGAAAAGTTTAAGGACTGTCGCGAAACTTACGATATGTTCCTGAATTTGACAAAAGGTAAAAAAACTGTTCCTAAACTTAACGCAATGCACACATATATCTATATATAAGGTAACACAACTCTAAATTCCCAGCAGGGTATTTAAATTATTATACTTTATCAACACGCTCATGTTGTGCAATCAGTAATATTCCACACATTGTTAAAGTAAGCAATTATAAAGAAATAGAACACCAGACGCAAACTCAGCAACAATTGGGTATGGGGCTGCTTATTAACATTTTGTTATTTAGTTTTAAGTTTAGTTTACTTTAAGAATTGAATCAATAAAAACGAAAATAAACTCATCGCTTAACCATAAGCAAATCATCTTTTTATTACTGGCGCCCAAAGGGTCTTTCGGACATTAACAACTTTATACAACCTATTGATCTACAAAATCAATAATTCTGCTCTTCCTGAGGCTGCAGATCGCTGTCGACAAGGATATCAATATTTGATAACGCAAAGGCGTTTAAAAGCTGCCATAATATTTGCAAGAAGATTTTCAACGAATCAACAACTGCAGACTTAATGGAATAAGACTAAATAAAAAAAAAAATTAATAATGGATATTTATTATCAATTTATGGTATAAACATATTTTTTTTAAGTGTTAATAACGACCTTTGTGTGATAATCAAATTTATGAATAGTGAAATAGACTCTCTGTTAGAAGGATTTCAAAAATTAGTAGTTTCAGAAGAATTAAAAATGTCAGTGACACCTGACCAATTAAGGGCAATAGTTGAAAGTATGCAAACAGCACTTTTACAAGAACGACAATTTGAGGAAAAGCTAGAAGAATTAAAACAAACTGTTGTAAATAGTTTAAATGTTAGTGCACCTGAGGTGGAGACAAATGTATACCAAGGCGCAAATTAGTGAAAATGTTGTATGCAGAGAGACATTAGATATTGCCAAATCGTTGTCGGATTTTGAGGGCAAACTTGAAACATATGTTTCATTGAGGAAAGCGGCGCATACCCACGGTTGCCAGATTTGACGATGTATCGTCATTTTGACGATTTCAGATGTCAAAAAAGGCGACGTGACGATTTGTGTCTTAAATTTGACGATTTAAAAAAAAAAATTTACACTACTTTGAACTTTTCAAGAACTTGGCAGCTTTTGCCGCAAGCGATATGTAAAAAAAGTTAGGAGTAAAAGAGATAGTTTTATCATATTTAGTTGTTTTTGAGTTGATAATTACAGGAAATTGAATCTGAGTTCAGGCAATTGAAATTACTAATTTTAGAACAATTCTTCCCGTATACGGACATAAAGCTTTTAGATTTTTGGAAAAAGATTTCAGCTATGAAAAAAAACTCTAGTCTTTTATTTCCCACGTTAACTAATTTTATTAAAAAAATTTTGGTTTTACCACATTTTTCGGCAAATGTAGAAAGAGTGTTTAGTCAAGTTAATTTCAACAATACAAAAGTTAGAAATCGGTTAGAGAAAGCTTCTTTGGAGGCAATTTTATATACTAAAGATTATTTAAAATTAAACAAGTGTAATTTTAGTATTTTAATTTAAGTTTTAATAGTTTTAATATGAAAGTAGTACCTGATTTAATAAAACGGTTTAACTCGAATATATATGTTTACTGCCTATTTCACTATGTCGAAAGAAAATTTCCATATGTTTTCATTCGTATAATTACATTTGAAGCAAAAACAAATTCTAAAATTTTGTTTTTGTATCAAATGTATTTGTACGAATGAAAATAAAATTCAAAATTCTTTCGACATTGTGAAATCGGCAGTTAATATTTTTTTTTTAATTTTTACAAATGTGTTGGAACATGAATAAACTATCATCATTTTTAATTTAAACTCAAATTTTATCACTAATTTCTCTAAAAATTTAAACTTGCTAATATTTTATGGATATGGTATGTAGGTATTGTATTAAAAAATACACAAAACACCTGATTATACTTTGTTTCAACAGTTGATCTCTTAATTCATAAGAATTTACATTATTTTATATAAAAACCCTTGAATTTTATTTATTATGTTATGTTTTGTTAAATAAAATAAATGTTTTGTTTGAAAAAATTTTGTTTTTATATTCGACGATTTATTGACGACTCCGGAAATCTATTTTGACGATTTTGACGATCTTACACTAAAAATTTGACGAATTCGGACCCATTTCATCTGGCAACTATGCGCATACCGCATATAAAGTATACGAGAACTATGAAGGCAGTTCAACTCATTATCAGGCCCTTGGAATTATGAGAAATAAAATAAGAGGTCCTGCGGACAATGTACTGGCTTCATTTGATACCCCTTTAAATTTTAAGGCTATTATAAATAGACTTGATTTTACATACGCTGACAAGCGACCAATATACCTGATAAAACAGGAACTTTCCACCTTGCAACAGGTAAATAAAAGACTTTTGCAATTATATTAAGAGGTTGAGTAAAAACTCACATTTCTCACTAGCAAAACAATAATGACATACGATAATGCTCTAGCTGCTTCTCTTAATGAAAAGTACAGAACGGATGCTTTACGAGTGTTCGTTTCAGGTACTAAAAAATCTTTAAGTGATATCCTTTTCTCGGCAAAGCCAAAGCCATTAGCCCAAGAGGTTGAGTCGAACCATGAACGCTGTGCTTTTGCTATCACTTATGCCAGGAGCATTGAGGATAAAGCCCAACAAGGGTTACAGATAAAAATAAGAACCAACATTTTAGCTGGCGAACCGCCAATAAAAATCAACAAGAACAACAAATAGAACCGATGGATATTGATTCATCATCACGGTTCAGACAGCCCAAACAATTCAATAATCAGTGGCGAAACAAGCCACAAAATAAAATACATCCTGCAATAAAAAGGCCAAACAGTGGTACAGCAAGATTTACAGGGCCAAAACAACAGAGGGTAAAACATTTGACACAAAATGGAAATTCATATGACCAAGGGGAATTAACTTATCGAACTGAGGCAGATACAGAAGTCGAAAACATTGATAGTGAATTTTTAGAGTTTGATCAAATAAATTTTTTAGGAATAACTCCCTGGTTCCGTTCATCGAAAGAACAATAGCAGGGAGAGTTGTCAAATTATTAATACTCGTAGACACAGGTACGTCAAAGAATTATATAAAACCATTGAAAGAATTAAGGCACATAAAAAACGTTGATCAACACTTTTTGGAGAAGTCAAATCATGGATTCAATACAATTACACGAAAATTTGTTTTGAATCTTTTCGATACTAATGCGTATTTTTTTATTCTACCTAATCTTGAAACGTTTGATGGAATAATTGGACCCGATTTGCTAACAGAAACTAATTCAAGATTGGATTTTAAAAGCACAAAGCTAGAAACTATTACTGGGTCTGAACAGATTCAGTTTCTTAAATGTAAAAATGTCAATTTCGTAAGAATTGAAATGTTCAATGTACCTCAGGCTATATCTGAGCAGTTTCGAAGAATGATTAATAGAAGAACGGGTGTTTTTTGCTGAGCCAAACGAGGCATTACCCTTTAATATAAATATTATCGCAACGTTTCGTACAGAAAATTAGGATCCTATATATTAAAAACTATATCCATATCCAATGGGTGTAGTGGATTTCGTGAATACGGAAGTTCGAAACCTTTTAAAAGATGGCATAATCCGACCATCTAGATCACCCTACAATAACCCTGTATGGGTGGTTGACAAAAAAGGTACTGACGACTTTGGAAATAAGAAATAAAGACTTGTAATAGATTTTAGAAAATTAAACTCTTAAACGATTTTTGACAAATATCCCATTCCAACTGTGAATGTAATTTTGTCAAACCTGGGGAAAGCAAAATACTTCTCCACATTGGATCTCAAATCAGGATTCCACCAGACTTTGCTGGGAGAGGGGGATAGGGAAATAACTGCCTTTTCGGTCTGAAATGGAAAGTATGAATTTTGCAGACTGCCCTTTGGTTTGAAAAATGCACCAAGCATTTTTCAAAGTATCATCGATGATGTGCTTAGAGAGAGAATGGGGAAGTCATGTTATGTTTATATTGATGACGTTATCATTTTTTCACAGAATATGAAAAACCATGTCGAACACATCGCATGGGTCTTAGATAGATTGTATGAAGGCAATATGCGAGTTTCTTGCGAAATATCTAATTTCTTTAAAGACAACGTGGAGTTCTTGGGCTTTGTAGTATATCGAGGGGGCTTTTCAACTATACCCGATAAGGTAAAAGGGTTAAAATTTTTAAAACCGACGAACGGATTTTCCCGACCACCTTTGAATCTTTTGAAAGTTAGTTGACATTTTGCACCTTACTTAACTAAGCCATATGCAAAATTTTGGACTTCCAGCTTCTGTTGTTCCTGAGATATGGCGCGTCAAAAAATGAAAAAATCATTAAAAACACTTATAAGTGGTCTGCCAATATTGCTCATATCTTCAAAAGTTTTTAACGTACATGGTCGAAATTGGTCTCATTTAATAGTTATTGGAAATAGCTTTAAAACTACATTTAGACATTTTTTTTTGCGAAAGGTCAAAGGTCACTGTCACATGATTTAGAGTTTGGGAAGCTATATCTCAAAAAATGAAATTTTTAAAATTCTGAAAAAAATATATGTTGATCCCGATAGTCTCTTCTGCATTTTGTGCCAAAAAATTTGAGTAAGCTCTTATTAGTTCCTGAGATATAGACAATAATGTGAAATTGTTTGAAAAAATTTTATACTTTTTTTATATATATTTTTTTTTTAATTTATTTGGTTGGTATTAAATGCAAATATTAATTTAGACAAAAGTAGTTTAAAGTAAGAAATATTTATTTTACATATTTATATTACAAACACATGCGATTAATTAATTGTAAATTTTTTCGATTAAAAATTCCCCGTCTTCAGAGAACAGTTTTTCTTTAAGTTTTGAATTTCCTTCTGGAAGAAAATAGTGGAATTCTTGTGTTGCTGGTATAGTTCTCAAGCCAATAAACCTGTTTTTAAGAATCTCTTCTTTTGCTTTATAATCTTCCTTTGTTAAAAATACAAAAAGTTTTTTTTTTTAGAAGTACTTAAGCTCTCAAATTTTTCGATTCTGTAACTTTTTTTAATTAGTTTTTTCTTCTTGATAGGTGAGTGTTCCATATACGGTAGGGCTTCGTTTAATTTGTCTAACAAAACCGCCTCTGTACCGGATGCTTCTTCATCAGATTGCGAACGCTCTTGGAATGTAAACGGTTCGGAAATTTCTTGAATGTTACAAGCATCGCTATGGTTTTTCAATTTCGACAGGCGAAGTCTGCAGGTACAACATACGTTATGGGACGTTGAAATGTTGGGAACATCTATAAATTCTAACATCCACTCCTGGACTCTTGTTAGTCTTTTTACACATTTAGAATGTCCCGATTTACTGAAAGGATTACAGCACTTCAATATAAACGTTGTCATGGTAAACACAAAAAAAACACGCAATTTTTTCCGATCGATTTTCTACTGCTTTCGATTTAATAGAAAACTTTATGAGAAAAACATTAAACAAATGTTGAATAGTTTTCCTACGTGCACTAGGTTTTTTATTTAAATTTGAAATTTGTAATAAAAAAAAATAATAAATAAATAGTATTAAAATTTTTCAAACAATTTCACATTATTGTCTATATCTCAGGAACTAATAACAGCTCACTCAAATTTTTTGGCACAAAATGCAGAAGAAACTATCGGGATCAACATATATTTTTTTCAGAATTTTAAAAATTTCATTTTTTGAGATATAGCTTCCCAAACTCTAAATCATGTGACAGTGACCTTTGACCTTTCGCAAAAAAAAAAATTTCTAAATGTAGTTTTAAAGCTATTTCCAATAACTATTAAATGAGACGAATTTCGACCATGTACGTTAAAAACTTTTGAAGATATGAGCAATATTGGCAGACCACTTATGTGTGTTTTTAATGAATTCTCTACTTTTCGAAGCGCCATATTTCCGGAACCACAAAAGCTAGATACCTAAAATATTTGAATTTATATTTGTATAGCACTGTAGAACATTCTTGAAAATTATTGTACAATTCTAAGAGGGTAAGGTCAAAAATTGCGTTTTTTTTTCGTTGATTTAAAATGGAATTACCCAAAAGCAATACGGTAAAAGCATTTCATGGACTTGTAAGATATTATAGATGTTTTAAATTTAATTTATTTGTTGCGGGTTAGCAATATCTAGATATATATTTCGTTGGTAGCTATACCAATTCATCAGTAGATGTTTTACCCTTTATGTTTAAAAAATTCCAAAGCTCATCTATTTATACAAAAACTCACAAATATATTTTTGTGAATTACAAAGCATAAAAATAGCCTTTAAAAAATTTGTTCAAACACACACAACAATAATTTTCCATTATGAATGTGTTTACTTTTCTACACCTATACAATTAGACAACCGCTGGTTGCCATTAAAAGTATTTTATAAGGCAAAAATGAAAAGCAAATCTCCCCGTTAAAAAATTTTACATTTATTTGAGCATGTACTCAAGTATTTATGTTTTAAATTTTATTTATTTGTTGCGGGTTAGCAATATCTAGATATATATTTCGTTGGTAGCTATACCAATTCATCAGTAGATGTTTTACCCTTCATGTTTAAAAAATTCCAAAGCTCATCTATTTATTCAAAAACTTATAAATATATTTTTGTGAATTACAAAGCATAAAAATAGCCTTTAAAAAATTTCTCAAACACACACAACAATAATTTTCCACTATGAATGTGTTTACTTTTCTACACCTATACAATTAGACAACCGCTCGTGGCCATTAAAAGTTTTATCCACTCACATTCGATAATAACTAATAATACTAACTTACATATAAAAAATTTTACACGAGAACGAAAAACCATTCTAAAATTAAAACTATTTAGGCCATATTTTCACATAAATTTTACAAAATACGTAAGTACATATAACGTATTATAATAGTTTAATTTTACATTTATTTGAGCATGTACTCAAGTATTTATGTTTAAAATTTTATTTATTTATTGCAGGTTAGCAATATCTAGATATATATTGCGTTGGTAGCTATACCAATTCATCAGTAGATGTTTTACCCTTTATGTTTAAAAAATTCCAAAGCTCATCTATTTATAAAAAAAAAATTATTGTGTGTGTGTTTGAAAAAAATTTTTAAAGGCTATTTTTATGCTTTGTAATTCACAAAAATATGTTTGTGAGTTTTTGTATAAATAGATGAGCTTTGGAATTTTTTAAACATAAAGGGTAAAACATCTACTGATGAATTGGTATAGCTACCAACGAAATATATATCTAGATATTGCTAACCCGCAACAAATAAATAAAATTTAAAACATAAATACTTGAGTACATTCTCAAATAAATGTAAAAGTTATTATAGATGTTTTATTAAGGACTTTGCTTCAATAGCAATAGAAAGACTTTTAACAGACATCCTCAAAGGAGACAATAGCAAAGTTGGTGCCAACCAATCCAAAAAGATTAAAATAAAATTTAATAAGTCACAACTTCAAGCTTTTAACAACTTAAAGAGGTCTTAACATCTGAAGATGTAATGCTACTATATCCTGACTATAAAAAACCATTCGATTTAACAACTGATGCTTCAGCTCAGGGCTTGGGGGCAGTTTTGTCCTAGGATGGAAAGCCTATCACTATTATTTCGAGAACTGTCAAGGAAAAAGAATAAAATTTGGCAACTAACGAGCGCGAATTTACTTGCAATTGTTTGGGATCTAAAGAGTCTTAGAAATTATTTCTATGGCGTGACAGATTTGAACATTTTCACAAACCATCAGCCTCTAATATTTGCGGTTTCTGACCGAAATTCAAATGCCAAAATAAAAAGGTGGAAAGCCTTTATAGATAAGCACAATGCAAAAATTTTTCATAAGCCTGGCAAAGAAAACTACGTAGCTGATGCGTTATCGCGGAAAACGTTCATGCCTTGCAGAATGTAGCTTTGCAAGACGACTGCTCAGTTGAAAATAATTCGAATTCTGACATTGCTACGATACATAGCGAAATTTCTTTGCCTTATACTATTGAATCTATAGACAAGCCTCTCAATTGTTTCCGAAATCAGATAGTGATTGAGGAAGGAATAGAATTACCAACACGTACATTCATCCTTTTTGGGAACAAAATCAGATACCTCATAAGTTGTTCGGATAGAAGAACTTTAATAGAAAGAGTATTTGATGTAATAAAAGAAGACGTATAAACGCAATTCATTGTGAACTGCCTATTTTGGTATTGTTACAGCACAGGTTGATTGAAGCATTCCCGTCAACAACGTTTCGTTATGCAAAGAATATAGTTACCGATGTAACCAACAAAGACGAAGAAAGAGAAATTGTGGTGATGAAACATAATAGGGCGCATAGAGCAGCGCAAGAAAATGTAAAACAGATTTTAGAAGATTACTTTTTTCCAAAAATGACCCATTTAGCAAATGAGGTCGTCGCAAATTGTAATATTTGCAAAAGAGCAAAATACAATCGTCATCCACAAACAATTAATCGGTGAAACGCCTGTTCCTTCGTATGTTGGAAAAATTCTACATGTGGATATATTTTCCACGGACAAAAAATATTTTCTAACATGTGTTGACAAACTGTCCAAGTTTGCAATCGTGCAACCTATAGCATCAAGAACTATTGTAGATATTGAACCAGCAATTCTATAACTAATGAACTTTTATCATCGTACAAAAACAATATTTTGTGACAATAAACCCTGTTTGAATTCGGAAACAATTAGGTCGCTCCTGGTGAATAATTTTGTTGTGCAAATAGCAAATGCACCACCACTTCACAGTACATCGAATGGGCAGGTGGAAAGAATACATAGTACCCCTTTAGAAATTGCCCGGTGTCTCAAACATCAAAAATCTATCAATGACACACCACAATTGCTACTTCTGGCTACCATTGAGTATAATAAAACAATTCATACTGTAACAAATAAGCGACCTAATGACGCCATTCAGTCAACTCCGCCAGAACTTGAGATTGATATGAAAAATAGGGTACAAAGCGCACAGGAAATTCAGTTACAGCGACTACATGAAAAAGACAAAATAGGGTGTTCGAAGTATTCGAAAAAGTCCTCGTGAAGAAAAATAGGAGATTAAGCAATAAGATTACACCCTTATATGTTGAAGGGACTGTTGAAGCCGACCTGGTAACAACGGTTCTTATTAAAGGGAGGGTGGTTAAGGAAAATTTAAGATAATTTAGTTTTATGCTGCTTTTTGTTGTGTCAGCAACTGCAAAACTAACTGACTACTCTGAATCGGATTATATCCCTGTTTCGGACGGTTCCGCGATGATTTGGCAAAGCTTTGAATACTTACGACATACTACAAATCTTTCAATGTGTGCGGAGATGGTTGAGAAAACAAAATTGTTAAAGAGTCATTTTCCGCAGTCGCATATGAAAAAGATACTAGACGCGGACAGATTGTGAATGAGTATACGTCAGCACCTGCCTTTACGGCTTATCTGACGGTGTACTTAAACACTTAGTGTAGATTAAGCGTTCACCATCGCCCCTGAGCCACCCCACTCAAGAAACCCGAAGGCATCCCCGAGGGGATGACAACAGGTAGCAACTTATCAGACATGACCAAGGCCCGTCATGTCCAAACACCTTGCTAAAGTGAGCGAGCTACCTAAACTCTGGAATCCTGTTGGTTCACAACAGCACATAGAGGCTTCGCATCGGTAGACACGAAGTCCGCTAAGCGAGCATCAGTCTTTAACCGACACCTCTCCCAGCTTTTGGTAACAACCACAACCACTACGTGAACTCTCGAAAGAGACCTCAACCAACAACCGGCCCATGGGATCCTGTATCCGGTATAGTAGAGGAGGACTCTACTTCCCGGTTTAAACATTCCCCCATGTGGGCTGCCGGCCCCGTAGTGCCAGTTCAAACTACTGGTAAAGTTTCGAAAGGAAATCCCAAAAGGGATTAACTTTCTATTGGTTTTGGTCATGGGCTAGACCTTAGGTACCCTTACACCTTCTATGTAGACTTACGTGGCAAGCCACTACGTTCATTATAAAATATATGCACATTCCGTTGCTCTGTTAATTCAGAGATTGGTCCGAGCATATAAGTTTTATGGGTAACTGACAAAACGTTATGTCTACAAAAATCAGTTACCCTATACCCCGGGGAGTATTGCATCTTGTTGTTGAGAATCAACAAGATGAACTATCTACCCCCCGGGGGGACTAGACACGGACATATAAACACATTGCTTGATACGATAAATGTTCACCACAGAAACGCAAGGAGTATTAATGATCTTGGTACAGCCCTTAAGATAGTCGCCGGGACACCGGACCATGACGACTTAGAAAATTTAGACTTTAAACAGCGAGAGCTCATTGACGCGGAGATTAGGCAGGTTCTTGTAAATACAAGGGTGCAACAACAAATAAACAATTTGACAGATATTGTTAATATTATTGTCAACAAAGCAAAAGCTAAAGTTATAGACACAGAGCATTTGTATGAGATTCTGCTTGCTAGATATAGAATTTTAATCTCAGAACTAGAAAGCCTAATGCTTTATATTACCTTCACAAAGTTCTTTATTTTTAACCCGCAAATTCTTGATTCTGACGATTTGAATAGTATGATAAATGAGCACTCTACATATATAACTGTAACTGATCTAATGGAAGTTGCTTATATAAGAGTCTTATTGGATGATACGTTTTTTTTTACATTTTTTAATTAAGTATCCAAAACCAAACAGTGTGGTAGACTGTGGAAATCAAATTCTGGCAATCGGAGATTGCCGTGCTACTCTGGCTTCATCATTTTGTAAAAGATTGGATTATCCAACATGCGCTCAACAACTTCACTCTGGTGGTCGTACATATTGCACCACTCGTCCTTCTCATCTAGAAGCCCTCACAGTTATCGACGATGGAATAATCATTATCAATGACCAAACTGTTACTATAGCAACAAGTGATGGTGTAGAGAAAACTGTCACTGGTACATTTCTACTCACATTTACTGATGAAGTAAAAATTAATGGATCCCTATATAGAAACCAAAGAAATATTGTAGAAAAGTAACCAGGATCTCCAACATCTGCTCTTCTCAACATTACGGACCATCAGGAAATATTCAGTTTACCACATCCTCAAAGATTAAACGCAGAAAACTTGCGTCATATAGAAAACATAAAACAAGGATTAATTAATGGACCTTTGTTGTCAACCACCTTTATTATTGTTATCCTAACTATTGGTTTTGTCTGCTTTAAGGCTCATCAGAAGATAAAGAAAACCCGTCAGAAACGCATCATTCAAACTGCTATTGAAGATCTGAAGAAGTGCGGGGACGCCCTTCATTTAAGTGATGGAGGAGTTAACACAACTCTAAATTCCCAACAGGGTATTTAAATTATTATACTTTAACAACACGCTTATGCTGTACAATCAGCAATATTCCACACATTGTTAAAGTAAACAATTATAAAGAAATAGAAAACCAGACGCAAACTCAATAACAAGTGGGTACGGGGCTGCTTAATAACATTTTGTAATTTAGTTTTAAGTTTAGTTTACTTTAAGAATTGAATCTATAAAAACGAAAATAAACTCATCGCTTAACCATAAGCAAATCATCTTTTTATTACTTATATATATATATATATATATATATATCATTCAGTTTCAACTCTCGTAGTGTACAGACGCGATTTTATAATCCTCGCAACTGAATATTAAAAATTACTGAAAGTTAAAATCACAAAAAAAAAAATCATTTATTAAACAGTTGTAGTGTATCTTAAATAATCAATAATTATCATTATTTAATATGTCAGAATACGTACTACACACACTGTTAATATTACTATTATTAGTAAAACAATTACATTACTTTTCTAAATTGCAACAATTACACATAAGTATTGGAGTTTATTGGAATGTTTGTAATATTTAAGAATACCGTTTTTTTGGTATATAAACTATGAAATTTTAATAAAAAGAGACATTTATTTTATTGCCTCAATCGGCATCATTCAAAATAAATCTTTTACTTTGCCTTCTTCAGCAAAATATTAAACAGGAATTTAAACTGCCGTTTACTTCACTAGCCCGTGGCGTTAATTAGGGCCGACACTGTTTTAAAATATCAACTTAATTTACTCACCCCGTCAAAAACACTTACATGGCCATCCTGCCAAACACTGGCGTAGAAATCCCAGTACCACTATCATTAGACCTGGTTGCTGAAATTTGGGTGCAAATCGGTCGCCTGGACTATGAGCTGGAGCAGCACAGGAACAAACATAATTTTTTTTCTATACATATGTATATATATGTTAATATGTAACTACAAGAAAAAAAATAATTTTGAAACGTACATACTTACATTTGTGTTGTTTATTGAAATTTTATTTATCTATTTTGAGTATGTCTGGGTTCACACGTGAAAGTTTTCTTTCATGAAAGTGGTTAGTTTGTTGGTGAGAGCGGAGAGAAGAATGGTGTTGGGTACCATTCTTCTCTCCTAGGGTTGTCAACCGATTAAGAATAATTCGATTAATCGATCAAACAAAACTAAATTCTTGTTCGAATAATTCTAAAATGCCGAATTTCGAATAACGAATAAATCGATTAATTTAAGTCAATTAATCGAACATATTTTTGCATACGTAAAAAATGTGTTAAATTTGTTTGAAACAAAGAGAGTACTTTATATCAACCAATACATGTTATTTTGAATGTTTGTAGTTGTTGTCGAACTGCGCATACCTAGTAGTCCTGCTAATTTTTTAAATGAAACGTTAAACAATTTTCAAGAATGGGGTTTTTTTACTGTCAGGTGAATGAGTTAGAAATACACTAAAAGCCAAAAAAGAAACAATTGCTTTATATAAATCTTATCATATACATAAGTAGAAAATGTTGGTATTGTATTCTATTTTTTTTTAATTATATAATTATCTTTCAGAATTTCAGAATCGGTTTGCGAGTATTTTACCAAGAACAAAAATTAAAAAAAAAACAAAGTCACATGTAACAAGTGTCCTAAAGTATACGAAATTGTTGGATTAACAACAAAAAAAAATTAATAATTATTTTGCAACAGATTTACGAAAACGCATTAAAATAAGAATAAATAAGAGACGTATAAAACTTTTAAATACGTTAATAATATTTTTTAAAATCTGGAAATTTTCCGTGCAATGAAAGTTTTTCCAATATTCTTCAAAAATTTAAACTAAATAATATGCTAATTAATTATACTCTAGATTATTTTATGTTGAAAGTAACCACAATAATATAATAATAAAGTAATGATAAAGAAGAAGTTATTATTAATGAAAATAACAATCTTTTATGCAATTAAATAATTCTATTCAAGTATTAAAATGCAGATAATAAAAAAGAATTCAGCGATATATTAGAAGATATGGTATATTTGGAAAAATCTAAAAAAGAGCAGAAAAATTAGATATTTAAACTATTTTATGCTTTTCTCACTATATCACCTACCTCGACAATTAGCGAGAGCTTTTTCAAAATCAATTTAATAAAAACAAAAACCAAAAATTGTTTAACAGCAAAAAAATTGTTTTTAAAAGATTATTTCTTAAGAACATCCTAAATTGTCTAATTTAACAAAAAAAACAAAAAAGTCATTTCAGATATTTTGACTGAATAAAACGAGTGTGTTTGAAGTATTAAAATCGAAGTAATCTTAGTAATTACATTTTAAGTTTTTTTTATGTATTATTAATTTTATGTATATTTTTTTTGTTGATAAAAATAAAATTTTACATTTATTTGAGCAATACACAAGTATTTATGTTTTAAATTTTATTTATTTGTTGCGGGTTAGCAATATTTAAATATATATTTCGTTGGTAGCCATACCAACTCATCAGTAGATGTTTTACCCTTTATTTTAAAAAATGTTTAAAGCTTTGTAATTCACAAATTTATTTGTGAATTTTCGTATAAATGGATGAGCTTTAAAATTTTTTAAACACCAAGGGTAAAACATATACTGATGAGTTGCTATGGCTACCAACGAAATATATATTTAGATATTGCTAACCCGCAACAAATAAATAAAAGTTGATAAAAATATTAACTATTTAATTTTTAATTTATTTTGATTATATACTTATGCATTTTTGTGTTAATGACAAACATTTATTTTTTGTCAATAAATTATTTTTAAGCATTTTTTTATTCGTTGTTCTCATCGATTAATCGAATAAATTTTTAGCTTTAATCGTTTGATCGAACGAACAAAAACTATTATTTGAATTATTCGAATAAAGTTGAAAGGCGAATAATTGACCACTCTATTCTCTCCCCTCTCACCAACAAACTACCACTTTCATGAAAGAAAACTTTCACGTGTGAACCCAGACTATATTTGGTTCTCGAGCTTTCAGAATGCTTTGATGTTACATGTTAGCATAAAACACCTACATTAGTATTCACATATATATATTTTTACATAATGTATCTCACATATTGTTATATTAACATAGCTCATAACATTTTCATTTAAATTCGTGATTCCTAATTATAATTTGTACATTCAGATTTTTTTTTTATACATAATGCAGTAAAAATGGATTGAAATATGATTGCTCTGTAATCCTTATTTTTATGAAGACTTCAGGGACAGAGGTAAGGTTTGTTGTATTAGGGGTATTCGTAACAAAACAGAAGATTTTATTCTTCAGCCTAATCCGAATACCAAGGTTGGGTGGGTTAAGAGGCTTAGCTACAACATCATAGCTAACATAATTAATAATAATAAATACGCTATTGAGTTTATGGTTTAGGAAAGGAAATAAAGGGCATTCAAATCGCATGTAATAATTTTTTTTTCTTATTGTGTGTTTATGGACCATTGGAACAAGATCCCTGTCCATATCCTCCCGATCTACCTAGGCTAGCAAGACATGCGTACCGATCCATTAAATTAGAACATTAAAAAACTTGCGTATACTAATTCGCATCCTCTAATGTTACAATAGAAAGAAATGGCGCCCGACGTGGGGCCCAAAAAAGTAACGAGTTTGAAAACTATCTAACTTGTTTGTTTTACATTTTTGTGATATTAGATATATTTTTGGGATCTCAACTATAACATCTTTTTATAAAGTATTCCTTATAAACCTTTTTAATTTTTTTTTTGTATATATATATTATGTCACGAAGTGTGTTTGGTATATTTTGGTTCAGGCCAAGAATGAAATTAGAATATAGTTGGAAATAATGTAAATTAAAATGCAAAAGGTTTTTGTTATCCACTATTACTTCATGTGTATTCATTCCTATTTGTTTGGTGATCATAATGTGTAGACATTTCAGTTTCAACTCTCGTAGTGAACAGACGCGTTTTTATAATCGTCGCAACTGAATATAAAAAAAATATAAAAGAAAAAAAATTTTCAAGTCACAAAAAAATATAAAAAAAACAAAACATTTATTGAACAGTTATTTTACTGGTTTTATTTTATTTTTTGCTTGTGTACAATACACATAAATATTTGCATACACAAACTAATAGAAGTGAAAATAAAAAAAAGAGAACTCTGATGAGTTCATCTTCTGATAAAAACAACAATAATCCTACAAGCAGTAGGAATGTACAATACATAACTTTAGTTGCTGATGACGACAATAAAAAAAATGAATTAAACAAAAACCTGAATTTAACAGAAAACACAAATACTCGATCATTATCTCTCAACATGTTAAATAGTGATCAAGAAGCAACAACAATTGCACCCATCAGCAAACTTGTCAGCTTAGCTGTACAAACAAACAAACAAACAATAAGTAACAAGGTGACCAACGTGCACAAAATGGTAGATGCGGTGAGTACATTAAATGATAATAAAATTCAAACAGGAATGGACAGATACATAACCGTGTTAAAAAGGGGAAGAAGTCCAAAATCAGCTGAAATAGCTTCAACAGCGAAAGTTCCCAGAGATGAAAAAAACAAAATAAAAAATTCCGAAAATCGTTTCGCGATCTTATCAGAACAAGACAATGAAGACACAACTACAACAAGGTCGAGTAAACCTCCACCGATATATTTAAGAGAGCAGAACTCTAGTTTTTTGGTAAAAAGCCTTATCTCCTTAATTGGAGAAAATGAGTTCTATGTAACTCCAATTAAGCGCGGAAATATAAACGAAACAAAAATCCAGGTAGTGCAAGAAAGTCATTACCGAAAAATAGTTTCTGACCTTGAGTCAAAAAACAAAAATTTTTATACGTACCATTTAAAGAGTGCTAAAGGTCTAACCGTCGTAATAAAAGGTATAGACTCTAGTGTGGATCCAGAAGAGGTAAAGTCTGGCCTTGAAGATAATGGCTTCAAAGTGAAAAATGTTTCAAACATTAAAAACAGGGAAAAAATCCCCCAACCTATTTTTAGAGTCGAGCTACAGCCAGGCGACATGAAAATTAAAAAAAATGAATCGCACCCAATCTATAGCTTAAAATACTTGTTGCATCGAAGAGTTACCGTTGAGATGCCACATAAAAAAACTGGACCTATCCAATGCATGAACTGTCAAGAATTTGGCCATACCAAAACTTATTGCAAGTTGCCTACCGTTTGCGTTGTTTGTGGCGAGTTACACAGTACCGCTAACTGTGACAAAATAAAAGGTGATACCAAAGCAAAAAAATGTAGTAATTGCGGCGGAAACCACACTGCCAACTATAGGGGCTGCCCTCTTTATTCTCTTTTTAAAAATTCGTCGAACAGAAAAACAAATGCTACTCCCGCTCAGCCCAACACTCCTTTAAACTACCCACAGTTACCTCAACCGTCGTCTAGCCATAATCAATACTCAAATGTTTTAAAGTCTAACACGACTCTTACTCAACAAAAACCTAATAGTCAATTTTCATACGCTAATATTTTAAAGAGTAACCAGATTCCGGCGCAAAAAACTGTACCAGTAAATGAAGAATCAGGGCATAATTTTAGTCGTATTGAAGCCTCAATAGAGATCCTTATACAAACAGTAAATACATTCACTCTCAACATGTCCTGTATGATGCAGGAAATGTTGAAAATGCAGTCTACCTTGTTGCAGGCTGTATTGAACAAACCATGAACTTAAGAATCTGTTTTTGGAACGCAAACGGCATCTGCCAACATAAAAATGAAATTGAATATTTTCTTCTGGATAAACAAATCGATGTTATGCTTATCTCAGAAACTCACTTGACGTCCCGAAGCTACTTTCGAATTAGTGGATATAATTTCTACGACACCAAGGATCCTCAAGGTAGAGCTTGTGGTGGCTCTGGAGTCCTAATAAAAACTCGAATAAAACACTACCTACTAAATGACCTTCGTGAAGAATATCTTCAAGCAACGAACATCTGCATTGAAAATTTTTATCAAAAGCTTGTGATATCATCTGTTTACTCTCCTCCCAGATTTTCAATTTCAGAGAGTCAATATACCGCATTTTATACAACACTGGGGTCCCGTTTTCTAGCAGCTGGTGACTACAATGCTAAACACACATTTTGGGGCTCACGTTTAATCAGTCCTAAGGGTCGTGTTTTGTTTGACACAATTTCAAAAATGGGTTTGAATGTAGTTTCAAGTGGTCAGCCAACATATTGGCCAACGGATCGTCAAAAAATTCCTGATGTTATCGACTTTGGGATTATGAAAGGCGTGCCCAGCGAAATGATTGAAGTAGAAGCGTCTTTGGATTTGTCTTCAGATCACTCGCCTACTATTATCACTATTTACTCACACACAACTGCAACACATACATGTGATTTACCGCTGACACCTGCACGTATTAACTGGCTGAAATACAAAAAATATTTAAGTGCTCATTGCACGGAAAATATGCCATTGAGAACACCTGCTGACATAGAAAACTCTATTAGGTTGTTTGAAGCACATGCTAAACAAGCTGCTCTTAATGCTTCTTCAATTCAACCAAATCAACAAGCGAGATTTAACAATATTTTTTGTGCAGACATAGAAAGGCTATTGACTGAAAAACGGAGAGCTCGACGAGAATGGCAACGTTACAGATCGCCTCAGCTAAAATTACGGCTTAAGGAGTGTACCAAACAGCTAAGAAAAGTTTTACAATCACAAAAAACAGCTTCGCTGCAAAAATTTCTGCAAGAACTCGATGCAACACCATCAACAGATTATTCGCTGTGGCGTGCAGCCAGAGGACTTAAAAGGCCAGTGATTTGCAAATCACCATTACGAGCCTCTAATGGTGACTGGGCAAGAACTGATGCTGAAAAAGGTGATCTATTTGTCAAGCACCTAGAAAAAGTATTTACCCCGAATATTTCTGCTGATATTGTTGAACTGCCACCAGTCGTCTCTTTACCAGAAATACCACTAAGATTTAGCATTGTGGAGATTGAAAAGGCCATTACTAGTCTTAACACCAAAAAAGCCCCAGGTGTCGACAAAATAAGCAACAAAATGCTTCAACAACTGCCTTATATTGCAAAAAGAATTATACTATTCATTTTTAATAGTATTCTACGGCTGCAATACTATCCTGCAGAATGGAAGGTTTCGATGATTATTATGATACCAAAGCCCGGCAAGGATCATACGAAGGTTGAATCCTATCGGCCTATTAGTTTATTGCCCAACATTTCAAAACTATTTGAAAAGCTGTATATGAGCAAGCTGATGCCTATAGTGACTAGAAGTGGATGCATTCCAGATCATCAATTCGGTTTTCGCAGACAACATAGCACAATTGAACAAACTCACAGACTTGTGAATGTTATCAGAGACACTTTCGAAAAGAAGAAATATTGCTCTGCGCTCTTTATAGATGTTTCTCAAGCTTTCGATAAAGTATGGCACGAAGGTCTTATACGTAAATTAACGCAAAATCTACCCGCAAATATTGTTAGGCTTTTAATAAGCTACCTAATTGAACGAAAATTTGTAGTTAGAGAAGGCAATTTTTTAAGCCCACCGCAGTCGATCGAAGCCGGAGTTCCCCAAGGCAGTATCTTCGGTCCATTACTTTATTTAATATATGCCTCTGACTTACCGTTAAGCAGTAACATTCACACGTCAACATTTGCTGACGATACAGCTTTTCTAAGCGTTCACGAAAATCCTGTAGAAGCTTCCCGCAATTTACAAGAATATATATCCAAACTGGAAAAATGGCTCAAACAATGGCGTATTAAAGTTAACGAGCAGAAATGTGTACACGTCACTTTTACGTTGCGAAGGGAAACATGCCCGCCTATACAAATCAACACCGAGACTATTCCGCAACATACTGTAGTCAAATATCTAGGCGTTCACCTTGACCGCCGTTTAACATGGAAATCGCATATAGACGCAAAGTTGATGCAAATGAAATTAAAAGCAGCCCAAATGAATTGGCTTATGGGTAGAAATTCAATACTGAGCCTAGACTGTAAACTTCTACTATACAACGCGATCCTGAAACCAATATGGTGCTATGGAATCCAGCTATGGGGCACTGCCTCAGCATCGAATGTAGAAAAAATTCAGAGGCGACAAAATAAAATTCTACGTACAATAACTGCAGCCCCCTGGTATGTCAGAAACCATAGAATTCATAAAGATCTAGACGTTCCGTTGGTAAAGACAGTATTTTCGAAACACGCGAAAAAATACATTAAAAAACTTGAGTTGCACCCAAACCCACTTGCGCGCAATATTCTTCATTATAGAGGCCACACCCGGCTGAAAAGAAGGGATACTCTTTTTCTCAGCCGTCCACGAGAGATGTAAATCAACAAAAATTAACCGTTGAAATTAAAAATTTTGTTTAGCATTGGCTAAACCTATATTTAATATTTTTTAGATTTAAGATTTGAAAAACTTATTGATAATTTAATTAATAATTAAAGATTCAATAGATAATAAAATTATCAAAAAAAAAAAAAAAAAAAATAATGTGTAGACAAAAATCAATTCGGTGTAGAATTGGCTGGTACGTTAACTAAATTTATTGATTCGTATTTTTGACGGAGAAGCATTGGATATACGATTTGAAAGCTCAATAAATAAGTTGTACAAATCATCCACTTTACATTATTAATCTGTCATAGATTTTTTTTCTTATTAGCTAATCTATAAAAACTAGGTTTTTTTTTTATTATTTATAAAGAATTTTATACATGGGTATATTTTCTCACTACCTTACCGTAAAGTCCAAAATGAAGTTCTACTGAAATCTTACAAGATTTATTGATAATTTTTATTGAAACGTCTCTTCGCCACAGTGACGAAAATATTGCTTTTCGACCTGAAGAGGTTAATGTGCAGCAATTTTCAATCTGCAAGAAAGATTATGAACTTGATGACATTGTAGTTTCTACCCCTTGCGATCATATATTTCACAAGGATTGTTTAGTGAATGTTCTAAAAGAAACTCAAGAGTGTCCTGCATGTGGAAAAGCCTGTAGGCAAACAATATTAAAGTCGCATAACATTTTAGCGGAGACTAAAAATCCGACTTCCGTAATTAAAAGACTTACTACTAATACAAATCGAGGTGCAATACCAAAAGTTCCGCCTCAGAATAAAAATATTAGGCGTAAGCTATTGGGGAATACAACAACAAATCTCCTAACTTTTATCAAGATGTCAATCAATTAGACAATTTACTTAATATTTCGCATAACGCCTTAGGCTCTCAAAATGTACAACAAAGATCCTCAAAACGTTAATGAAAATACACTTAAATTTGTGATCCACGAAGCGGTCCAGAATACTTTGGCTTCATTAAATTTAAACCAAAATAATACTTTCAGACCAAGCATAGCAAATTCCTGAGATTTAAATCAGAATGGACGAAATCGATTTTTTTATAATGCTAATAGAACAGATAATACGAATTGTAGACCTAGCTTTGATAATAATAATTTTTATGGCAATATGGGTCGAAACAATCAAAATCGGCAAAACACTATAAAAACAGCATCCAATCAAAACGCAGACCTTACCACTGACAAAGTTTCTAACATCATGTCACGTTGGCATTTAAAATATAATGAGCAAGATGAAGAGGGGTTGTCTGTTGATAACTTTATATATTGAGTGCATGCACTCACCGTTCAAAGTTTACGAGGCGATTGTGATATACTGTGTAAGCATGTCCATTTACTTTTTAGTGGCAAAGCCTTAGATTGGTTCTGGAGATTTCACCGAAATTGCATTCGAATGGATTGGGAAATATTATGTCACGAACTTAAAAATCAGTTTCGTGATCGACGAAAATATTTTGATTTACGAGAACAAATTCGATGCCGAAAGGAAAGAATTGGTGAAAAATTCGAAGGGTATTATGAGGCGATTTTAAAAATCACCGACTGATTTCAAAATCCTCTCAGTGAGTTCGAATTAGTTGAAATTATTAAACCTAATTTAAAGCCCCAAATTGGAAAAGATTTATTACATTTCAATGTCGAGTGAGTTGCTCAAATAAAAGAGTTTGTACGCAAACATGAAATTTTAGATAAGGAGTTGGAATCTCGTCGCTCGAATAGACCGTTTATGGCAAGAAAATTTATCTCTGAAATTGCTGAAGAGGATATGGATGAAGAGGCTAATGAATTAAATGAAGTTAAAGAAGTAATTTGTTAGAACTGTTCACAAAAAGGACACCGCTTTGAAGATTGTTTAGGTGTAAGAAAAATCTTCTGTCATGGGTGCGGAGTACCTAACACGTTAAAACCTAATTGTTCTAACTGTAGTAAGTTTTCAAAAAACTACCAGAAGAGGTCCAAACAAAAACAATTGCAAAATTAAGATACTCAAATTTAAAAGTCCTCTAGGACTCAAACCGATCAAATTACAAATAATTCGAAAACCAAACCTTTAGAAAAAAATTCCATGCCAAAATATTTGAAGCCCTATCATGTACGCCTCCGTGAAAAGAAAGAAACTAAATTTAAAATTTTTAACAATGAAGTTATTGAAGATAAAATTCTTAGAAGTATTAAACGATTAAGAGAGTATTGGAAAAGAGTTATGAAGAGTTATTAACTATTTTTGTTCAGCTGTAATATCGAATGTGCGTCAGTTCGATTTAAGTCCTTTTGCTACAGTGAGGATTTTCAACGAAAATGTGGTTGGGTTAATAGATACTGGTGCGAAAATCTCTTGCTTTGCGTCTGATTATGCTCAGATTTTTTTTAGAAAGCAAAACACATAAATATAAAAATTTTAAAATTGAATTAAAAATTGCTAACGGTACAAGCCACGCGGCTAGTCACTTTTCGGGCAGAAACAAAGCCGTTAACGTTCCTAATAATTTCACATTTAACACAAAATTTATATTTGGGAGTAGACTTAATTAAAACTTTTGGTCTGGCTCAGGATATGTTTACCGGAAACAGTAGAGACAACAAAGAAATTGATGAGATTGTGTTAAATGACAATTTTCATTGTTTAGATAGAGAGCAGAATTTCAGACCTGCTGCCGCTATAAATTGTTTTCCCTCATATGCTAAAGAAGGACTAGGTAGAACTTCACTAGTTACTCATAGTATAGGTTCAGGCGACAGCAAACCAATTAAACAACTTCATTTCGTCAATTCGCCGAAATTGATCGGATGATTGAGTTAGGTGTGATTGAGGAGTCTCAGAGTCCATGGTCATCGCCTGTGTTGAAGAGCTTAAAAACGCTTTGTGTTCAGCTGCCGTGCTGCATAACCCCGACTTTTTTCTTCCGTTTTCTATCCAGTGTGATTTTTTTTTTTTTTTTTTTTTTTGATAATTTTATTATTTATTGAATCTTTAATTATTAAAATTGAATTATCAATAAGTTTTTCAAATCTTAAATCTAAAAAAATATTAAATATAAGTTTAGCCAATGCTAAACAAAATTTTTAATTTCAACGGTTAATTTTTGTTGTTTTACATATTTCGTGAACGGCTGAGAAAAAGAGTATCCCTTCTTTTCAGCCGGGTGTGGTCTCTATAATGAAGAATATTGCGCGCAAGTGGATTTGGGTGCAACTCAAGATTTTTTATATATTTTTTCGCGTGTTTTGAAAATACTGTCTTCACCAACGGCACGTCTAGGTCTTTATGAATTCGATGGTTTCTGACATACCAGGGGGCTGCTGTTATTGTACGTAGGATTTTATTCTGTCGCCTTTGAATTCTTTCGACATTCGATGCTGAGGCAGTGCCCCATAACTGGATTCCATAGGACCATATCCAGTGTGATGCAAGCCAATATGGCAAAGGCGCTGTTCTCGCGCAGACTACTGACGACATGGACGAAGTACCCATTGCATTCATGAGCCATACATTAACACCGGCACAGAGGAATTATACAGTATCTGAACAAGAATGTCTTGCTGCTGTTATGGCCATAAAGAAATTTCGAGCGTACGTAGAGGGCCAACAGTTTGAAGTAGTAACGGACCATGCCTCACTCCAATTGCTCATGAATCAGACTGACTTACACGGACGACTAGCCCGTTGGGCTCTAAAGTTACAAGGATTTAAGTTCACTATCCGCCATAGAAAAGGAAGCCAAAACATAGTCCCGGATTCGTTATCACGAATATACTCTGAAAATAATGAAGAAATTGTAATTGATACATATCAAAACGCTTTTATATCGGAAATCGAAAATTCCATAAAAATTAAAACTTCGGGTTCCTACTTCAATTACAAATGATCTTATAAAAAGAGCTCATGACCACCCGCTATGCGCCCATGGTGGAATTGGAAAGACTTTACGTCGGCTGAAAACTTTTTATTCGGGGTTGTCATAGAATCCAATCTTGTCGTTATTGGATTTGAAAACGACAAATAAAATACTTTGGTGTCATGAAATCCAATGTTATCGGTTTTATGTTCGAACTAGAATTTGTGTCGGTTTTAGGTGTCACAGAAACCAATGTTATCGGTTTTGTTATTAGAAATAAACCAAGCAGCTTACAGCTGTCGTTTTTTTTATTGGAAATAAATAAAGTAGCCAAAAACTCCATTTTTAATTTTATTATTTTAAACATTAAGAGTTTTGTGAAGATGTAAGAAAATTAAAGTGGATAAATTGATAAAATATATTATATATTTTAATGTTTGATAGAAGCCTCCAGCTAAAAATCGCAACGAAGCTACAAGTTGCAGCAATGGCGGGATCTTAGAACGTGAAAGGTGTTCTTTAATTGTGTCAAGTACCATACATAAAGTATCTTTGTTTGAACGGTAGTAACCTATGAATATGCGCAGTAGCTTAAAGTATGAACGTAGTTTATATAGCAAATATATATATATATATATATATATATATATATATATATATATATATGTATATATGTTAACATGTAACTACTACTTTCATTTGTGTTGTTTATTGAAATTTTATTTATCTCTTTTGAGTATATTTGGTTCTTGAGCTTTCAGAATTCTTTGATGTTACATGTTAACACAAAACACCTCCTACATTAGAATTTACATATATATATTTTTACATAATGTATATTACATATTTTTATATTAACATAGCTCATAACATCTTCATTAAATTCGTGATTCTTAATTATAATTTGTACATTAAAATTTTTTTTTTATACATAATGCAGTAAAAGTGGATTGAAATATGATTGCTCTGTAATCCTTATTTTTATGTAGACTTCAGGGACAAAGGTAAGGTTTGTTGTATTAGGGGTATTCGTAACACAACAGAAGATTTTATTCTTCAGCCTAATCCGAATACCTAGCTTGGGTGGGTTAAGAGGCTTAGCTACAACATCATAGCTAACATAATTAATAATATTAAATACGCTACTGAGTTTATGGTTTAGGAAAGGAAAAAAGGGCATTCAAATCGCATGTAATAATTTTTTTTTTCTTATTGTGTGTTTTTGGACCATTGGAACAAGATCCCTGCCCATATCCTCCCGATCTAGCTAGCTAGCAAGTACATGCGTACCGTTCCATTAAATGAGACCATTAAAAAACTTGCGTATACTTATTCGCATCCGCTTATGTTACAATCGCCTTGTTCGTTTAAAATCCCGAAACGATTTTCAAAATTTTTTGTATTATTGTTTTCATCTCTGGAAACTTTTGCCGTTGACGCCATTTGAGCAGATTTGAGTTTCTTCTCCTTTTTAGCAGACTTATGTATCTGTCCATATCTTTTTGAATTTTATTGTCACTTATTTCACTCACTGCATCTACAATTTTGTGGACGTTGTTCAACTTGTTATTTATTGTTAGTTTTTTTGTACAGCTAAAGTTTGCAAATGGGTGCAATTGTTGGTGTTTCCTGATCACTATTTAACATGTTTGGAGAGCATTTCGCGCACGAGAATTGTGGTTTGTATAACGTTTAAGTTTCTGTTTAAATTATTATTATGATGCAAGTCCCAAAAATTGGGACGTATTTCATTTGACGTTTGGGAATAATTTCATTTTATTTTGTATTTATTTCATGAATTTTTTTGGCCTTAATTAATTTTTTTAGGCCTTATTTCATTGGGCGTTTTTCATACAGCCTGCAAGAAACCCTAATTCGGAACTCCGCAATTTAGAATCTCCCGCTAACTCTCATACACGGTTGGGAGCAACCTGTATAAGCACATAGAGTACCATGTGCTGTTTGAAAATAGTCCGCCCTCAAAGAATATCGAGTGTCTATTGAAGGAGGGCTTTGGATTGAAATAGCCTATGAGGTCAGGAATAATTCTTGTAATCTCTAAAACGCATGACCAATTGTCATGATTGCCATTATGCGAGATCGATTGTTCCCCAAGCCCAGCGGTTTCCACAAGGCAGATGTTCTAAAAAATACTATCGGTTTAATTACTAGTATTCAATTAATCCCTTTAGGATTTATGTCCCACAAGGATCCAATAGCTTTATTGAAAACTTAGATTGCTGTAAAGTAGCTGCGCGAGCATGAAGATTTTCTCTCCATCTGAATTAAATGTTAAGTGTAACTCATTGGTATTTTAAGTTGTTCGATAGGGCTCGCGTATTGCTATTCACTTTGGTTAACCTGAAAGGTGGGATTTTCTTCCTTCTGGAAAAAGCTACTAGTACTATTTTGGTTGGTTTGATACTGAGGCCATTCTGTGAGCAAAAGTCACTGGCATCATTGAGTGCTGCCTCAACATATGTGTTATTCTATCAAGATAGAAACACAATAGCGCCATCGCCATATCAATTGCGTATGCGACTGTGTTAGCATTATTATCTGCCATTTTTTGGCAGAACATTTATAAATAATCCACAAGAGAGTTGACTGAGACTTACCTTTACGGCAGCGATAGGCAACCTATACTATTACATTTTGCTACTGTGTGAGTTATTTTTATTCTCCCTCTCACAATAAAACGGTGCTGCCACTGGTAATGTTTGATGCTCATATAAGAATGTGGGTAAGTTTGATTTTTTCTGGATTAAGAATGTCTATAAACATTTCGTTAGTGCAAAGTTCTTAGATTTTTATTTTTGTTATTTTTTTGTTGTTGCTACGTCTCTCGCTAAACCTTTATGCGAATTTTTGAAAGGCAATGATTTCCTTAAATGTTTTGGTACTGAAAATCATAAGGGATATTCCACTGTCTTCTCGCACGATTGCTCGTCGCGCTGAGCAAATCAGTGCATTTATCTTTTCAAATATTAAGAAAAGATTGCTAAATTGCAAATTTTTCTCAATATGTTTGGATGAAACCACCGATATAAACGATATATCCCAGCTTATTATTTGTATTAGCACTGTAGATGAAAGTTTTGAAGTTCATGAAGAAATGTTTTCTCTGCATGGCTTACACGGCAGTGTAAAAGGAAAACTTATTTTTGATATCGTTAATGAAAATGTTCTTTCTTTAGCTGGTAAGAATAAGTTTAGTTCTGTATGCACCGATGGTGCCAATGTAATGATGGGTAGAAAATATGGTTTTGTAAGGCATTTACTTAAAACTAATTTGAATATTAATGTTTTTCATTGTATTATACATCAACAGGCATTGTTTATAAAAAATTTAAATGTAATGAATACAAAGAAAATTCTTGTTCAAATTGTTAATAAAATACGAGTAGGCCATAATGCAAACTAAACATTCTGGTTTGCCAAAATAATTTAAAGAAAATAAAAAGTTCATTGCATATTGTTCATCACACATCTTTTCTTATTTTACCTATAAAAAAAGTTGGGAAACATTTTTTTTCTGGCAACGTTGAGATTGTTAAAGAATGCGATACACACAACCTGTCTGTTTAAATGCTCAAGCTAGACTGATTAAAATTGTTTATTTCTCTACAATGCGTGTACACACGTACATAAGAAAAGAGAATCCAAAAGGCGCGGCGCCCTGTTTTTGCCTGTCGCTGCTTTACGGGCACACTTGTTGATACGTACTCAATTAAACGACTTTCCAGTAACAGTAACAAAGAATCGTCGAAGAAGAGCTTGTGGTGGGAATTCTAGAAGAAACTCGAATAAAACAATACCTGTTAAGCGGTCTTTGTAAATAATATCTTCAAGCAACAAATATTTGTATCGAAAATTTATATCAGAAGCTTGTAATCTCATCCGTAAGTTCCGCTCCCAGGGTTTTAATAACAGAGGGTCAATATACAGAACACTGGTTAAACAAAGGTGTGTCTAGCGAAATGATTAAAGTTGAAGCATATTTGGATTTATCACAGATCACCACCTACATTTGATTTACCAATGACATCTGCTATTAAATGCTTAAAATACAAAAAATGCTAGAGTGCTCATTGCTGTTAAGAATACCTTCTAAAACACATGAGGCTATTAAGTTATTTGAAGCGCATATTAAGCAACCAAGGGTGGTGTTGGATGAAAATAATGACTTGGGGCCTGGGTTCAGACAGGGCAAGTCAATCAACATCATTAATTTCTCTAATGTACATTAGTGAAAAATTATATTAATTGCTGTCGGACTATTTAAGTGATGAAGGCATAGCACTGGTCACTAAAACCTGTTCCGACAGCGATTGATGCTGTGCTAAGCTAATGTACACAACATCGCCCTCCTTCGTCGGTTACCAGAAACATCGGCGAATTAAAACATTTAATAAAATGCCTGCCAATACAGCTTAACAAAGTTAATGCGTCTACCTAACACTAGAGGCGCCTCAACACTGCTATAAAAATTAACATAACGCGCAAAGCAGAGTTGTAAAAGAGTTAAGCCTTCTACATTTTCAACATCTATCTTCTCTACTCTATTCCTCTCTCTGAGTTCCGGCACAATGCACTGCATACGTAGGGGTCATACCCGGAGTGCTGGTCCTAATTAAAAATAAAAAAAAAATAAGCAACAAAATGCTTCAAGAACTGCCTTGTATTGCAAAAAGACTAATACTATTAATTTTTAATAGCATATACGCCTGGAACACCATCCAAATGAATGAAAGGTTTAGATGATTACTATGATACCAAAGCCTGGCAAGAATCATACGAAGGTAGAATCGTACAATTTTATTACCTTATTGCATAATGTGTCAAAACTTTTTATGAAGCTATTTATGAGCAGGCTGACTGACTTCTATAGTGACAAGCAATGGATGTATTCGAGATCATCAATTCGTTTTTAGCAAAAAACACAGCACTATCGAACAAACTCACAGATAAGTGAATGTAGTTACAGACAATTTTGAAAAAAAATTAAATATTGCTCTGCGCTCTTTATTGATGTTGCACAGGCTTTAGACAAAATATGGCACGAAGGTATTTTTAACAAATTAACAAAAAATCTGCCGCAAGCATCGCCAGGCTTTTAAAAAGCTATTTAAGTGAACGAATTTTTCTAGTCAGGGAAGGCAATTTTTTAAGCCCTCCGCAGTCGATTTAAGCCGGAGTCCATCAAGGCAGCATCTTTAGTCCTTTCCTATACTAAATATATGCCTCTGACCTACCGTCAAGAAACAACATTCACACATCAACATTTGGTGATATGCAAGGGTGTATATCCAAATTGGTAAATTATTTAAAACAATGGCGTATTAAAGTTAACGAGCAGAAATGTGTACACGTGACTTTAACATTGCGCAGAGAATCATCCCCGCCTATACAAATCAACACCGAGACTAAACCGCAACTCACTAAAGTCAAATATCTAGGCATTAATCTTGATCGTCGTTTAACATGGAAGTCGCACATAGTCGCAAGGCTGACACACATGCAATTAAAAGCAGCCCAAATAAATTGGCTTATTGGAAGAAGCCTAGACTGTAAATTTCTATTATACAGTGCGATCCTAAAACCAATATGGTCGTATAGAATCCAGTTATGAGCCACTGCCTCAGCATCGAATGTAGAAAAGATTCAAAGGCGACAAAACAAAATTCTACGTACAATCACAGTAGCCCCCTGGTATGTCAGAAATCATAGAATTCATAAAGATCTAGATGTTCCGTTGGTGAAGATAGTATTTTCAAAACGCGAAAAAATATATTGAAAAACTCGAGCTGAGCTAAAATTTTAGATTTAAGATTTGAAAATTTTATTGATGTTTTAATTTATAATTAAAGATTTATGTGCGGTTTCTGCAATACAAACAATTGGTTTGAGTACAAAATTTGTATAAAAACCACTCAGTTTTTTTTAGTGATTCCCGTAAAAATTTCTACACAAGTCATTTATCTGTATTGTGGAAACACTACTTAAATAAATGATAAAATTATCAAGAAAAAAAAAACTCGAGTTACGTAGTTTTCGTTCTTACTTACAAGCGATTCGGGCCTCGGCACAGCTTCCCTTACAATTGTAGTATTTTTTATTCGGTAAGCGGATCCTATCATCAGTTCCATGGAAGCGATAGTATTCCTTGTGCTATAGGAAAGTTCCATGATTTTCTTTAGCATACAGCGCCTCCCCAACAAGAGCTTATGTTTAAGAATGATTCTTTTCACATGGTTACATGAAAGGTGTAGCGGCCTTGAAATCAGTACTGATACGTTCTGCTAAAAACTGATTGGATATAAATAATAATATTTTCCAACACAAAAAACTCTTAGTAATTTTGAATTTTCATTAATTCAATAAAACTGAACTTGAGCCTGATAATATTACTTTTCATATGTAAATCAATATAAATTCAAATAATAATTACGTTTATTCGTAATAATAATAATATAAAAATATTAATTCCGCTTGGGGACGAGCTATAAATACCCTAATAACAGCGGTCACAGTAATATGTGAATTTCCCTAATATAGAGTAAAAACAACAAAAACGTTAAAATACAAAGTAAAATACTTTGATGATAACGGACTATGAGTTTGTGTTGATTATTAGTTCCAAACAGTAATGAGGGAAATTCGTACTAACCAGCACTGTTTCATTGTAAAATAAAAATTGAATTAAAAATTAATTCTCATATTCTATTTCTGTTGAAAACTGGTTAAATAGTTGATATTCTGCTCAATTAGTATCCACTTTACGAAAATTGTAAAGATGGACAATTGAACGCTGATGAGAGGTGTAGCGGCCTTGAAATCAGTACTGATACGTTCTGATAAAAACTGATTGGATATAAATAATAATATTTTTCAACAAAAAAAACTCTTAGTAATTTTGAATTTTCATTAATTCAATAAAACGGAACTTGAGCCTGATAATATTACTTTTCATACGTAAATCAATATAAGTTCAAATAATAATTACGTTTATTCGTAATAATAATAATATAAAAATATTAATTCCGCTTGGGCACGAGCTATAAATATCCTAATAACAGGGGTCACAGTAATATGTGAATTTCCCTAATATAGAGTAAAAACAACAAAAACGTTAAAATACAAAGTAAAATACTTTGATGATAACGGACTATGAGTTTGTGTTGATTATTAGTTCTAAACAGTAATGAGGGAATTTCGTACTAACCAGCACTGTTTCATTGTAGAATAAAAATTTAATTAAAAATTAATTCTCATATTCTATTTCTGTTGAAAACTGGTTAAATAGTTGATATTCTTCTCAATTAGTATCCACTTTACGAAAATTGTAAAGATGGACAATTGAACGCTGATGAGAGGTGTAGCGGCCTTGAAATCAGTACTGATATGTTCTGATAAAAACTGATTGGATATAAATAATAATATTTTCCAACACAAAAAACTCTTAGTAATTTTGAATTTTCATTATTCAATAAAACTGAACTTGAGCCTGATAATATTACTTTTCATATGTAGATAATAATTATTTTGAATATTTTCTTGATATTAATTGTTTTATTTTTGCAGATTATACATGTTGATATACATACATATATATATATATATATATATATTAGTATATATTATATACATATATTCATACATGTATACTTATTAATTATAATACAACAACATTAGGTGCACAACCTGATTTGTATTCATTGATCATATAAATAGGCTTTGCATTTGATTCTTAATTTTAAGTGGTTATACCTCTAATAAATTTACAATAATACTGTAGCATATTAAGTCTTGCAACATGTCGAGTAAACCTGCAACGTACGACAAACAACCAGTATCTTATTGATAATTATCTGGCAACGCCAGTCAACATTTTTGAAATAGTAGAAACCATGGTAACACTCTAGAAAAAAAAACGAATTTATCATCATTGTGAAATACGTCGCTTGTCAAGACAAAATAGTAAAATTAAATAAAAACTTAAACAAAACATTTAATAATCGTTGTTATAATTATTCCTTGTCATATACTCCATATTGGTGACCCCATACATGAAAATATTATAAATGGTTAATGACGGGGATAAACAACAACAGCAGGAGCCTCATAATCAGGTGCCTCCGCCGCAAGATGACGGTCCCTCAACAAGTGATCGACAATCGTCTTCTGAAGTGTTTCGTGTTGGTATTAAACCGCCAGTTTTTTGTAAGGAACAGCCGGATCTCTATTTTATACAGATGGAATCCCAATTTGCTGTATCTGGTATAACGACTGACAGCACAAAATACCACCACGTTATTGCTTCATTGGAGCCCAAGTATTTATTGCAAGTGGCTGATATAATACGAAAACCACCGATAACCGACAAATATGATGCAGTTAAGCGTGCATTGATAGCTGAATATACCGATTCTGATCAGAAAAAGTTGAGAACATTAATTCGAGAGGTAGAATTAGGTGATCTTAAACCTTCTCAACTTTTAAGACGCATGAAAGAATTGGCAGGCAATAAAATATCAGACGACGCCCTTAAATCTTTATGGATGGAACGATTGCCTGAAAATATTCGATCCGTGGTCTCTATCGTCGATGGCAATTCGTCTAAGATGGCAGAACAGGCCGACAAAATGATGGAAGTACAAAATTTTTCGTTAGTGGCATCCGTTCAAAGTAGTTCACCCCTACAAATCGAAATTGAAAACTTAAGAAAGGAGGTGGCAGAGTTGCGAATGTCTCGACAGAGAACCCAAAGTCATTCAAGATCGAGAAATCATTCTTCTCATCGTAATAAGTCAAAGGTACGTTTTCCATTCTGCAAGTATCATTATCGTTATGGTGATAAAGCGCGAAAATGTGTCGAGCCATGTCAGTACAAGAAACTTACTCCGGAAAACTAACTGCAGCCCTGTCAACGACGGCTGATAGGTATGCAGCAGCAGATTGCCGTCGTCTATTTGTAACGGATAGGAAAACTAAAATAAAATACCTTATAGACACTGGTGCTGATTTTTCAGTAATACCACCTTCACATAGAAAAAATGCACAAACGGGTAACCTTTACGCAGCAAATGGCACTCCTATAAATACCTATGGCACGAGAATAATTTCAGTCGACCTTGGATTGAGGAGAAACATGGACTTTGAATTTCTCGTGGCAGAGGTTACAAGGCCTATTATAGGGGTTGATTTTTTACATAAATATGATTTGCTTGTCGATGTACGCAGGAAAAAATTAATTGATGGTAAAACAAATATTATGGTGAACGGGTTCAAGTGTAAAGATAACCTCGAGCAAATTTATACTATATCACCAACAATTCATACGTGGATCAGAGAATTGCTCGATGATTACAAGGATTTAACACAACCGTTTAAATTTTCTGCTGTCGATGCAAAAATTAATGTTCATCACCACATTATTACAGAAGGCCCTCCCGTTCATTCTAAATCCAGAAGACTAAATCCAGATAAATTGGCAATAGCTAAAAGAGAATTCGACTACATGTTACAACACGCTATATGCCGTCCAAGCAGCAGTCAATGGGCAAGTCTATTGCACCTTGCACCGAAGAAGACCAGTGGGGAATGGCGCCCATGTGGCGATTATCGACGTTTGAACGCAGCCACTAAGCCAGATAGGTATCCTATACCCCATGTACAGGACGTGTCACATAGGTTGTACAAAAAATCAATTTTTACCACTTTGGATCTAGAACGTGCATATAATCAGATCCCTATAGCACCTGAAGACCGTGAAAAAACTGCAATAATAACACCTTTTGGGTTGTACGAATTTAATGTAATGACTTTTGGATTGCGAAATGCAAGTCAAACGTTCCAAAGATTCATGGATCAGATTTTCCGAGATCTTGATTTTGTTGTGGTTTACATTGATGACATATGCATTGCATCCTCTAGTAAGGAACAGCATATGCAACATTTAAAGATTGTTTTTGATCGCCTACGTGAATATGGACTCAGAATTAAAATTTCGAAATGCGTCTTTGGACAAACTGAAATTAATTTTTTGGGTCACTGTATTACGGCGGCTGGTGTTAAGCCAACTACGGAAAAAGTTGCAGCAGTAATGAATTTTAAAAAACCAACAGTTGCTCATGAACTTCGACGATTTATTGCACTTTTAAATTATTATCGTAGATTTATTCCCCAAGCAGCATTTAGACAGAACAAACTACAAAAACTCATAAAAGGGAATAAGAAAAACGATAAGTCTATCGTTGAGTGGGATGACGAAACCTCTTTGGCGTTTGAAGAATGCAAAACTTCTCTTGCAAATGCAACGTTGTTGGCTCACCCATCATTAAATGCGAAACTGGCACTTCATGTCGATGCTAGTAATTTTTGCGTTGGTGCAGCAATCCACGAAATAGAAGATGGTCAACTTAAACCACTAGGATTTTTTTCCAAGAAAATGTCGGACTCTCAAAAGTGGCTTAGCACTTATGATAGAGAATTGCTAGCTATTTATCAATCCATCAAGTATTTTGCTCATTTCATAGATGGTCGAGACTGTGTGGTGATGACTGACCATAAGCCACTAACGTATGCTTTTCGCCAAAAGCCCGAAAAGTTAACACCGAAGCAATGCCGGCAACTAAGTTTTATAAGTGAGTATACTACAAACATACAACATATTTCAGGTAAAAACAATATAGTAGCAGACACATTGTCACGCGTAGAATCCATATTTAACGGCAACCAAATTGATTTTGAACAAGTAAGAGTGCTATATTCGGCTGTGCCGAATCTTATATACCCTTCACCAATGCATATATATGTGATTCGCAGAATATAATAAGCCTGTATATCCTTTGTTAATATCCTTTGATAATACTGTAAGCAGTATGTGTGCATGTTTCATCATTACTTTTTTTCTCACTGAGTTTAAAAGGAATCTAAAATGAAAAACAAATCACATATTTTTTACTTCTAAATACAAAAGCATTTTTAACATACACACATATATGTACATACATATATATATATAAATTAATATGTTTTTGTACATTTTATGTACTACTTTTTTATGATTTTTTTTTTTTTTTTGGAAAATGTACCTACTCTGTGCAAATTATTCGAGAAATATTTTTAAATGAAATATGTAGAAATATGTAGCTATTATACATATTAGGTACATATGTATGTTTGTACTTATATTATCCAATCAGCCTAACAGAACGTATCAGTTTATCGATTTCGAGAAGGCTAAAACAATATTCATTGTTCTAACGTAGGGCTAGTTCAAATAGTAATTATGTAAGTTATTTATTCTTCGTTATTGACCTATTACATAGGTACTTATGTATGTATGTACATATCAAAAAACACCTCATAAAAGGGAAAGTTATTTTACTGGTGACAAAATACTTTTTAGCGACGGCTCATTTCAATTATGTATACAGTATTTTTCGGTTAATTGACCCTACGGTTAATTGGTTTCCACGCTTAATTGAACCACATGATCGGGCAAAAATATATTGCATACGAAAACACATGTAAATTTCCTCGGATAATTGAACCCGGTTAATTGATTTTCCCGCTTAATTGGTTCAAAATTCATGTCATCAAAAATAAATTTCCTCTTACTTTTACCCGGTTAATTGCAAATGAATTGTTTTTATTCTTTAAGTTTATGTTTTTTTTTTTTTGTAAAACCAATATATGAATTTTTTTTTAGTTTATAAATTTTATTTTTTTGTAAAACTAATGTGCACATAAATAGTGCATTTAATAGTAAATATGTACCTACTTACAATAATAAATACCTGCGTATACACATATACATATGTACATTTTTTTCTGTTACTTGCATTTTTTTCGTTTAAGGTAAAAAAAAAATTATTTTGAAAAACTTAAAGTGCACATATGCGATTTCTTTTAATTCATTAGTAGTTCCAATTATGCGGATTCTTGTAATTGAACGATTTGTTCAATTAAGCGGGTATCGGCTAATTGGTTCCCCGGTTAATTGAACAAAAAGTTGTGCAAATTTTGATGTGAAATTAACCGAAAAATACATATATACCTATGTATATATATACACAAATGTATATTTACCGTGTAGTACCTACACCTGTATCATACCATAGCGTTTTAATTTACTTTAGCAAAAATAAAATTTCGGTTCTGATTTTTGATTACATACATATATACAATTTTATAACCCTTTCAGAAATAAATTTAAAATAAATAAATACTCCAGTATTGAACTGAGGAATCGCTCACAATAATCCAACACACGACCCATCGTGCTACTGAGGCTAGATAGTTCTTTGTGTATATTAATTTAAAAAAATATATATATATATATATATGTATAAAATAACCTGTTTATTATTTTCAAAAATAGTTACAAGCCTATGTACATATATTTCAATTTTTAAAATGAAAAACAAATTGACAAATATACAACATTTTAAAAGATAAATACAAAAGCATTTTTAACATACATACATATAAATACATCAGAGTATATTTGTAATCATCAGTGTGCGACATTTTTTTCCACAGAGTTTACTTTGTGGTACGTATAGTGTTCTAAAAACGATGTGTGTGCATACATACATACATATTTATGTTTATAATGTGCTTTGGTGAAAAAAAAAAATTGAAATTTTTTATGTGTGTAGAATAGTGCTTGGTATCAGAGCTGCCGTTTTTTGTTATTTCTAACAAAAATTGGTAATTTTATTTTTCAATGTGAGATGCGAATATTTTTTCATTTTGGTGACTTTTTTCGTTTGAATATTTTTTAACTATATATATAACTTGTTAAACTTTGAAAACAATTTTTAAAATTTTTAATTACCTGTTCATAGTATGATTGGGTCCCAACACTGTCAACACCTCTCCTAAATGTACTACTCAATTATCAAAAAATATTCAATGATTCACATCTAACTAGACCTGACAACTTTCAAAACAAAAATGAGATGAACGAAAAAACTTTCGAACAATTTTTTTATTTCCTACAAAATTTATTATCATTGCCACATAGTTCTGCTGCAGCCGAAAGAATGTTTTCACAGCTTAATTTAAACAAAACCAAATTTCGTAATAGTCTTGATTTTAAAACTATTAACAATATTATCCAATCGAAATATTTGTGCAAAAATCAAAATGTTGCCCATTATTTATAGTCTGAAAAAGATATGAATTGAAAATTCGTACATAATTTCTAATCTCAATACTGTGAATTGTAAATCTATTGATTTTTTGATTTAAAAGAAAAATTTTGTAAAACAATTACATTTTTTTCTGAAGTACAAATATTTTAAATAAATAAACACTTTAAAAAGTTTGTTTAAATTTAAGTTTCTTGTTATGTTTTTCACTTATTAATAAGAATTTTATTAATATGTAAAACAATTTCTTTTTTTCCTTTCTTATTATTTATAAATGTGCAGTACAAATTTTGTTTATTGTAATGATCCTATTCAAAAAAAATTTTAATTTATAAACTTTCAATCAAATGAATTTTGTATAAACATTTGGCGGGTTTAACTCCTATAAAAAAACTATTTTTACGCATAAGGGCTCAAATAAACAAAAACTGATTTCAATTTAAGTTTCTCCTTTTCATTTACTATTAGTATGAATTTTTTTTTTTTTTTTTGTTTTCTTGTTTTGCAATTATTATTTAACTATGTATTAAATGCAAATAAACTGTATGTAATGCAACTTTAAATAAATTTTATTTTTTTTTTTAATAAAAAATGCATTTTAAATTTGGTTATTTTTTCACATTTGGTAACTTTTTCAAAAAATTTGGTTGTAATATTTTTTTGGTCGTGGCACCACCTCTTGGTAAGTTAAAAGCAAATAACGATTTGAATGTGTTGATCTTTTAAAAGCAAATGCTTTGTATTTTTATACACACATGCTTAGATGTGTGACAAAAAGGGGTTTGTACGAAAAAATACGTAAAGTTATAAATAAGTTAATATACAATCAACACTAACAAGCCTGTGTAGCACAATGGTTAGTGGGTAGAATTATTGTGAGCGACTCCTCAGTTCAATACTGGAGCACATAAGTATTAATTTTAAATTTATTTTTGAAAGGTTTATAAAATTGTATATACATATGTAATCAAAACTCAGAACCGAAATTTTATTTTTGCTAAAGTAAATTAAAACGTATGGTATGGTGTAGGTAATACACGGTAAATATATGTGTATAAAGTCGAATTCGGATAAGAACGCACTGTTTATATGTAAAAATCGCTTAATTGAAAATAAAAATTGTTATTTATTAGTTTTGATCAATCTCAAAGCACTTGCTTGCATTTGCTTAAAAGAAAACCTGCTGATTGAAACATATTTTGTTTAGAAATAATCTAATTTATATGAAACAAACATCCCATAAAAGGAAAAATGTTTAATTTCTGGTAACAAAATACTTACTTGTCGAATACGAATAAAAATATATTAAAATAAGCAAATAGTCGAAAAATCGAATACGAATATTCGTAACATTACTAGTACGTAGTAGGTACATACATAAAATAAAGATAATGGAAATTTTTTCAACATCCATCGACAGCTTCTATTATTTATTCATGGATAGCTCAAATATATGTATCAGATCAACATCAAGCTTAGTTAGAACTTTAAAATTCAACAAACATTAACATTTTCAACACAAATACTTACATACATATATATGTAATTCTGCTTCTGTGTGTATTATTGTTTGCAAGTATTTTAAAAACCCTGCAGTCGGCGTAGCTAGCGAATGTCTAGCTATTTCGCCAGCTACCAGCCATTTCCACTAACTACCAGCCTAAAAACTAGCAATGCAGTCGACTGACGATTATAACATACGGATGACATTGACGGTAATCACTTGACACGATCAGACCGATGAGATCACTGGTGAGCAACTCCCAACTATTTCTCTAGTCAAAATGTACCAGTTAGATCAACAATGATATTTCCTAAATGAAAATACTACAGAAATTTAAATTTTTTTTTTATACATATTTGTTTATTTATCAAATTTCTTTTTCAATAGTTATAAAATATTCAATTAATTGTTCTTTTTCTTTGTTTATGCAACGTTTTAGTTGACTTCTGCTCATTTTACCTTTAAAAACACTTTTTTTTACATGTATATGTGTGAGAGTGTCAAAGGCGAACTCTTGCATTACTTGTGGCCACTGTAGTATTTAGTCGGATTTTCGTTAGGGAAATACTTAACGATTTCGATTAAAATTCTACTTTTAAAACTGTAGGGTATGCCCTTTTTATGAAAACATTCAGGCATACATACATATATACATACATATAATTATATAATATATATTTGTACGTATGGTTGGGCGCATGGGCAATAATACAAAATATTTATTTTGTTTTTCTACCGTAAGACATTTCTGTATTATGTCTGAAGTTATACCTATTTGATGTTTACAAGTTTTAAATTGAGTTTGTGAAGAGAAACATTTTTTTTAAAAATTTAATTATTAAGTAAGTATTGCAAAATCAGGTAAAATTCGTTAATACAGTCTTTTTCGGTTAATTGCACATCAAAATTTGCACAACTTTTTGTTCAATTCACCGGGGAACCAATTAGCCGATACCCGCTTAATTGAACAATTCGTTCAATTACAAGAATCCCGTTTAATTGAACAATTTGTTCAATTACAGAAATCACGCATAATTGGAACTACATACTAATGAATTAAAAGAAATCGCATATGTGCACTTTAAGTTTTTCAAAATATTTTTTTTTTACCTTAAACAAAAAAGAGGCAATTAACAGAAAGAAATGTACATATATGTATGTGTATCGCAGGTATTTATTATTGTAGGTACATATGTACTATTAAATGCACTATTTGTGTGCACATGAGTTTTACAAAAAAATAAAATTTATAAACTAAAAAAAAACAATTCATATATTGGTTTTACAAAAAAAAACATAAACTTAAACACAAATTTTTTCACAAATGATGTCAAATATGTATGTGCAAAAATGCCAGATTATTTTTCAATAATAATGCAATTAACCGGGTAAAAGTAAGAGGAAATTTATTTTTGATGACATGAATTTTGCACCAATTAAGCGGGAAAATCAATTAACCGAGTTCAATTATCCGAGGAAATTTACATGTGTTTTCGTATGCAATATTTTTTTGCCCGATCATGTGGTTCAATCAAGCGTGGAAACCAATTAAACGTAGGGTCAATTAACCGAAAAATACTGTATTATTTTTAGTTCAATAGATAAATATAATTAACAAGAAAAATTTAATAAAATTTACAAGATAAATAGTGTTTTATCACGTGCAGATCTTTAGTCAATTAAAAATGATTACGAAAACATTAAGAATAGTCTAAACGACATTTTTAAGACATTTTTTTACAAATCGAAACTTTCGAATTCGTTACAAAATCGAAGTTTTTGGTTTGATGGGTAACTTTGTTTTATATTTATACGCACATTTTTACATACATATGTACATACATACATATGTTTGCCTTATTTTGGCTTGTTACTTTCATTTCAGCACGGATTTAAAGTTGATATTGTTATACATACATATTGATATAATTGCTATGTAGGTACCTACATACATATGTATATTGTTATTTGTTACACACATAATTACCTATTATTTTAACTGTAGGTACCTAATAATTTGATATTTGAAAAGTCAACACTATTTTGAGTTAGCTTAAAGCTTAGTACATATGTACATACCTACTTGCTTAGATGAAAATTCAAATTACTAGGGGGTTTTTAAAAACACATACATATGTACATACATATGTATGTAGCTATTATACATATTAGTTACATACATATGTACTTACTTAGATTATCCAATCAGCCTAACAGAACGTATGAGTTTATCGATTTCGAGAAGGCTAAAACAATATTCATTGTTCTAACGTAGGGCTATTTCAAATAGTAATTATGTAAGTTATGTATTTATTCTTCGTTATTGACATATTACATAGGTACTTATGTATGTATGTACATACATATCAAAAAACACCTCATAAATGAAAAGTTATTTTACTGGTGACAAAATACTTTTTAGCGACGGCTCATTTCAATTATGTATATATATATATATGTATATATATATGTATAAAATAACCTGTTTATTATTTTCAAATGTAGTTACAAGCCTATGTACATATATTTCAATTTTTAAAATGAAAAACAAATTGACAAATATACAACATTTTAAAAGATAAATACAGAAGCATTTTTAACATACATATAAATACATCAGAGCATATTTGTAATCATCAGTGTGCGACATTTTTTTCCACAGAGTTTACTTGTCTGGTACGTATGTATAGTGTTTGTGTGCATACATACATGTTTATGTTTATAATGTGCTTTGGTGAAAAAAAATTGAAATTTTTATGTGTGTAGAATATTGCTTGGTATGTAAAAGCAAATAACGATTTGAGTCTGCTGATCTTTCAAAAGCAAATGCCTTGTGTTTTTATACACACATGCTTAGATGTGTGACAAAAAGGGGTTTGTACGAAAAAATACTTTGAGTTATTATTAAGTTAATATACACAAAGTACTAACAAGCCTCAGTAGCACGATGGGTCGTGTGTTGAATTATTGTCTCTGACACATATTCAATGCGCGTGACCCCGTATTCAATACTACTGAGGCACCTAGTGTATTTATAAATTTATTTCTGCAATGAATATATATATATCTTCATTTATTTGTATATATATCCATTTCAGAATCGATACTTTTATTTTTGCTGATTTTCAATACGAATCATCCTTAGAAAAATCCCTACATTTTACTTTAAGAAACAATTCTCTAGCTCTTCTTGTGTCTTCAGAAAATGGATTTCACGTACAGACAGACGGATAGACGGACAGACGGACAGGGCTCAGTTAAATTTTTTAATTATAAGGATCCAGTATATATATACTATATGGACCTCATATAAATATTGTGGAAATTACACACGTAATGACAAACCTATAAATACCCTTACCATTTTTGGTGAAGGGTATAAAAATTGTCAGCGGATCAAAAGGATAATTTAGAAATTGATGATGCAAAATCGGATACTAGTCTACAATTGAAACTTGTACCAATACTAGGTTCTAACTCCACAGTTTGGTGCGATACTTCTAATAATCGTATACGACCCTACATCACAACAAATTTCAAAGAACAAGTATTCAATTCCATTCATAACATGTCACACCCTGGCAGGCGTTCAACTGTAAAACTAATCACCGAACGTTTTGTTTGGAAGGATATGAAGAAGGACATTTCCTCTATGGTAAAGACCTGCATACCTTGTCAACGATGTAAGATTATAAAACACAACAAAAGTGCTTTGCAACGTTTTAATGTGCCAGACGAACGATTTAGACATGTTAATATAGACATCATAGGACCTCTACCTATTTCAAACGAGTGCAGATATTGTCTTACTTGTGTTGATCGTTTCACTCGGTGGCCTGTTGCAATACCTATGAGGGACATCACTGCCGAAACAGTTGCACGAGCTTTTCTGCATGGTTGGATAGCACAATTTGGAATGCTAAACTAAAGTAACGGGAAAATATAAACAGTGTTATTCACAAACGTTTTATTAGAGGCTAATAAGCAAAATGCGCTAAAGTAGTATTCACAAACGTTTAATAGCACTATGACGCGGTTATTACACGCTAATAAACTCGAAAATTTTATTGTAGGCATCACGCATCTTTAGCCGTTTAATAAGTTGACATTTGCATTTTTTAAAGTAAAAAAATCACTATTTACTTCAAAAAGTATGAAAATAAAAAAAAAGATTCGAATAAAGTAATGATTGTAATATATATAATTTCGACATTCGTTAGTATTATACAAAATATATATACATAAAACTATAATTTTTTTATTAAATTAAATATTTTGCAGATAATGTATTTCAACTCTCCCGATTCTTCCAGTCCTTCTGCAATGTTTACATACATATGTATGTATGTATGTACGTAAAATAAGAAAATTCAAGAAGAAATACATAAATCTGAATGTATGTGAATATGTACATATGTACACAAATGTGTCTGTATGTACTTATGTATATGCATGTACATGCATATTTGTTCACATGCGTACATAACTTAAATTCTACCTGCTCTTTGAAATATTAATATTATTACATCTTTTTTCATGATTTTGTGCATAATTTGTCACATTTCAACCACAACAAGATTAAAAACATTTCCAAATAAATAAAGCAAACATAAGTATTAGTGGTGTGTAATCAAGTGCAACGAACACGGTATTTGAATACTTTTGTAATAACTTATGAAAACACATTGCTAGCAATATCAATACAACACATATTAAAAAATTGTAATATTTTTTTAAATATTATAAGCAATACTCTATTACTCTAACTTGTTTAAATATAATTTATATGACATTATTTTCACATTTTCAAACCATTAGAGACTACTTGCTTATCGAGTATGTTATTGTACACAACACTAATTACAACTTGACAATTAAAATGAAACAATGTTGCTAACACAGAATCACAAAACTGAAAAAATCACACAATAGTTAATTTGGCTTTATTAAACGTTTGTGAATAATGTTTATTATTACCGGGTAATAACACAAAAACTGATTATTAACTAATGTGCACATTATCTCTACAATAAGAATTTTTTATGAATAACACTGAAAGTATTTGAATATTTATGTATAACAAAATGTGAAGTGCATAAAACATTGTTGCTATCACATTTCGCTAGGAAAGAAGTAATAATTTTTCATTAAGTAATAATGCGTCGTAAAAGATGTTTCTTTATTAGAGAGTTTTACCAGTTCCAAGAAAACTTAAATACATCAATTTGTAAAATCTGTACATTGTGCATGCTATGCCTGCAACATAGATTTCGGTGGAAAGATCTTTTTCCGCATTGCGCTTAATATTGACCGACCAACGATGTAATCTGTCAGATGAAAAAATGCAAAAAAATTATGTTCATCAAACTAAATATTTACGGCCGTATTCATAAAAAAATATTATTGTAGGTTTATAGAGTACAATAGCTATCGTAGACTTTTCGTTTTATTAATGATTAATAAAAATTGGTATTCATAAAGGAACAATATCAGTTTTATAGCTGTTGAACGATTGTAGCGACTTTATGTGAATGTATGGCAACTCTCTTTTTATGTGGTTGTCATTTAGTTCTTAGTGATGCTTTAAACCACTGTTTGCTAAACCCGATAATCAAGTAGATATCAGGTTTTCTATAAATTATTTAAAAAATTTAATGAAAAATATATGTTTGCAAAATAAGAAACATAAAAAATGAGTTTGCGAACGATTTTAAATGAAAATCAATAAAGAAACTGTTACCATTTATCAATTTTTGTGATATACGGTAGCAAAGGTAACCGAATAAAGAGTTTGTTTACCTTTAATTTACATCACTATTATAATTCGTCAGCATTTCATATTATTTCTTTGATTTGTGCATAAAGTAAACGTGTTTATAATTTTTTAAATTAAAATGGATGCAGTTAATAAACAAGAATCTTCTGAAAATGAAATGGAAAACATGGTAAATATGTGTATTAATACATGCTTCATATCTACATACTTATATAAATATGTATACTTATGTTAACATATTTTCGTTTTGTTTAGCAAACAAAAGCTAAAGCTAAAAAGCAAAGATCCGAAAACTGGATTGAAGTGGATAAGGTATGTATAAATTTAAATATATGTATTTATTCTTCATATATATGTACATAATTCAATTCTATATATATTTTTACAGGAATTGTTAAAGGAGTTAGTAAAAACGAGAGTTCGGGAAATCGAAAACAAAAATACTGACACAAACACAAACCAAAAAAAGAAGAATGCTTGGATAGATCTGCAGAAAGAGTAAGTTAAAAGCATTTGTTTGCATAATAGTTTTCATGGAATCTAACTCGTTGTTTTTTTAGCTTTAACAGTTTGTGTTCCGGTAAAACCAGGACAATCGGGCAGTTAAAATCGCAATGGACAACTATAAAAATTAATGCCAAAAAGGACGTGGCAGAATTTCGTGCTAAAAGTAAGCAAACTGGTGGAGGGCAACCGCCAACAGATGTTCCATTAAGTGGCAACGATTTGAGCGTTTGGCTGCCAAATGAATTCGTAGTTGATACAAACGAGTACGACTGCGATTTCGTTCCTAAAGACTGCATTATATATGTATGTATATAACATATTCTTAATGAAAATTTACAAATAGAAATAAGTTTTTATGTTTCCTAGGTTGACCCAAATGTACCAGAGAATTGTGATGATTTCCAAGAGCCTCCTTTGGAAAGTGAAAAATTAAAAGTGAAGGCAAAGGAAGCTGCAGCAACCCCCAAGATCACTCCATCAAAAAAAAGGTTTGTACTAAATTATGTATTTATATATGTAAATATATATTAATATATGTAAATATATATTAATATATGTATGTATATACTGATAAAATTTGTTTCTTTGACTATGTATGTATATGACTACAAAGGCTGGTCCTCAAAAAAACAATGCTCCTGAACAAAGCATTTTAAGCATTGCTAAAAATGAAGTAGAGTGCCGGCAGGAGCTCCATCTACTACACTTTGAAGCAGAAAAACAAAGAATTAGAAACCTTGACTTGGAGTTCGAAATTCTTCAAGTAAGGTTACTATTTCATAAAACACAACTAAAAGGTAATTTGCTTGCATATTGTTTATGTATGAAATTTGTTAATAAATATTATTCTTTCAGATACTTCTGATGTTTAAAAATGCATATACATACATACATGTATTTATATACATACATACATATGTATGTACTCTTATATTTTTCAAAACTGAATTGAATATTGAATTGTTTGTTATTTTTAGTTTCTTTAGATTAATTTTTTTTTTGTTATATTTTCTCAATTGTTTGTTAATTTTATTTTCTTTATATTAATTTTATTTGTTATATTTTCTCACTTGTTTGTTAATTTTATTTTCTTTATTTTAATTTTATTTCTTATAATTGCTCAATTCACAATTCGCTTATTTTTGTACATGTATGAAAAAACAATTTCAAACAAAATTTGTATCAACAAAATTAAATTGTTTTTGTTTTGATATATTTTGGTTCATATTTTCTTTTCATACATGTACAACAATAAGCGATACAACTAGACTTGTGAATTAAGCAATTATATTTACTGAAGCTTTATTTAAATTAATTTTGTTTATTTTATAGTTTTACATTTATATATACATATGTATGTACCTACATACATACATACCAGAACTGTAAAATTTGCAATCAATTGTACAATGTACATAATCCTATTTTTTTATGAAGTATTATAAATATGTAAATAAAATGAAAGTTCCATTTTATTTCTTAACATTTCTATCATTTTTATTTAATTTGTATAGCAATTTATTTATATTTATAGAATGAAGTTCATTAAAAATTACTTTGAATGAACGTTTTCAAAAAAGTTTTTGCACTTCCTGCTGACATTGTGGTGTAATTAGGATTTTGAATAGGTTCCATGGAAAGCTGGCCATCTTCATCTAAGTCACCTGAAAATTGTTTAATATATTGTGTTATCAACTGCAACTATTTTTATTATATTTTTGCTTAATTCGCAAGTCTAGTTGCATCGCTTATTGTTGTATACGAAAAGGCAATTTAAAAAAAAGTTTTTCAAACCAATAACAATAAGGTTGACAATTAAGCAATTGTATGTATGTACATAACTAGACTTTTCTATGTAAATATATGTACATACTTATGTACATAAATATATGTACATACTTATGTACATATATTATTCATGACTGAAAATTTTAATCATGAGAAAAACTTATTTAAATATTCTATCACAGCTATACTAAAGTAGCTTCTTACCTGGAGAAGAATCATTTTCTTCAATTGCAATGTTGTGCAGTACGGCAAGGGCAACAATTACAACCTTTGCATTTTTTAGACTTACAGTCATACCTCGTAATAAACACCGAAATCGTTGCTTCCATACTCCAAAACATCTTTCTATTACATTTCGCGTGGCGATGTGAGCAACATTATATTTTATCTCCTTTTCATTTTGCGGTTGATGTAAAGGAGTAAATAAATAATGCGTTAACTTGTAGCCCGAGTCACCAAGTAATCTACCTTTAAATTCCCCATCCTAAAATCGATTTTTAATAGTAGACTCGTTAAATATTCTGCAGTCATGGGTACTACCTCTCCATCTCGCCACAATGTCACGCATTTTTAAGTTTGCATCACATATTACCTGCGTAAAAGAGAAGTAAATAAAATTAAGTTTTTAAATTTGTAGATTTAAAATAAATACTATTCTTACTTGCACATTCAGGGAGTAATATCCTTTTCTATTGATGTAATATTGAGCAAGATCACCCCCTGTTTTTCGTAATTTTATATGGGTGCCATCAATGGCTCCAATTACTCCTGGAAAATTTCTTAATGTTTTGAAGTCTCTCATTAGAATCGCCTCCTCCTCCAAAGTCGTTGGCATTTTAATTTTATTTCGGGCATAACAAGCCAAAGCACGAGCAACTCTTTCACAGATTCGTGACACTGTTGCTTGTGTGAGACCATGAAGATCAGCAGCATCGTCTTGGTACTAAGAAATATTTACATATATAAGTCTTAGTTATGTAAATATAAAATATGTCAACACTAGTATGGTGGTATCATATCTTACCTCTCCACGTCCCCAACAACGCAAGGCAATCATTACCTGTAGCTCGGCGGACGTTCCACATCCTCTTTTATCCATGTTAATGTTCTCTTTGACTAAATCTAAAATTTTTCGCACAGTGGATTTTTTAAAACGATATTTCATTTTAAATTGATCTTCTGGAATGGAAAATGGATTCACTCTTTCCTTGTACACTTTCGAATTCCGATAGTTTGACATGTGTGATAAAAGCTCTGAAAACTTTAGCAGTTTTTAAGTAAATTCACTTTTTTATATATCATTCACTTACCTATACTACGAATTGTATTTATCGAATGCATTGTAATTATTAAATCACTTTTTTATTACAAATATTCTGCAGATTTATTTTTATGGAATTTAAACAAATGATTAAACAAAATGTCTGAATACAAAATGTCACTTTATTTTTGGTTTAAAGAAGGGCAAATCCAACAATAAATTTTTTGACTTTACTGATGGTTTACTAAAGGTTTAATAAAATTTTTTCGTTTATGAATACAACTTTAACAATTTTGGCTGATAAACCGCCAATAAATCTGAAATAAATTTTTATGAATACGGCTGTTAATGTATTTTGAAATACTCACTATTGGTGTTCCCTTTTTGTTATAGTTTTTCAATAATTTTAAAGTTAACAAGTGTTATTTCTTTTTAAATAGAGCAGTGAATTAAAAAATCAATTTTTTCTATGTTTTGTTTCTATTTAAACCTCTTAACTACAATAAAACATCATTTATAAAACAATTTGTGTGACTAAACTTTATTTATAAAATGAGTTATAACGATTATGTTATTTCTTATTCATAACTATTAAAAATAATTAGTAATATATTTATCGAATAGTAGTAGTTATGCTTGAAAAATATTTTTATTTGATACCCATAATAGTTATCATCAATTTTTTTAAATAAAAATTGGAAATAATAATTATTCTTAATATATAAAATAAATATTTATTCGTAATAATTATTCGCAATTTTTATCGAATAAAAGTTATAACTATTAAGTCCTTGGAAAAAACATATATTTTACGATCATTTTTCACATATAATTGATTACGGGGTTAATCAATTAATGGGTTAAATCGTCAGTAACCACTAAAGCTGGAGTTACATACCACGCGTTATACGCGTCGACGCGTTTCATGCGTCTGTCAGAAAAGTAGAATCAGTGCATTTGCATGTGATAAGTTACACAGCACGACGCGTAGAACGCACGCGACGCATGCGACGCGAAAAGTAGATCTACTTTCTACTTTTGTACGCGTCAGACGCGTCATATAAATAAACACAGCTGTATTTGTTAGTCATGGATGGTAAATAATATTCAATTTCCAATGTTATCGATAAATATTTTTGTGTCGTGGATAAATTGTTTAATTTTTTTTTCATAAAAAGTGCTGAATATACAAAAATCTTTTGTAATTAAGCTTGTAAATATTGAACACAATAATAAAATGCATTTTAATGCACATTTTACTACAATTATGTAATCAACAAAATTTGCATTTAATTATCGATAACTTTTAAGTTGTTTGTATCATCTCCATTGCATGTTTATTAAAAAAAAGTGTAAAATATTGTGTGCAAAATGGAAGAGCAATTAATAAATTCTATTAATTCTTTTAAAACATCGATTTCACTGTCCAACAATTTATTTTATTTAACTGGTATGTATGTATAAGTAAACAAGTTCACTTTACTTGAACAACAGCTGATCAATACGAACAGTTTGGCGCATAGAACGCGTTGCATGTAACTTGAATTTAAAAAAAGTGTACAACGCGTACAACGCGTAAAAAGCGTAGAACGCGTGACGCGTAGGACGCGTGGTATGTAACTCCAGCTTAAATGACAACCAAATGAAAAGAGAGTTGCCGTACATAAACATAACATTAACCAAAATGTCTTAGAGTGCTATTGTACTCTGTAAGCTCACAATAAGATTTTTTTAATAATACATCCGTGAGTCGGCATTATAGTTATGTGATGATTGACCCTATAGCATTTGTTAACAACTTTTCCGATAAATATTTTATGTGAACACATTTTCTTTACTTTAGATGCTCCAACGTGCGTAACAAACCAACCAAGAATTTATGGTGTAGCTAAACAAGAAGATGCTAAAATTAAATGTTCTGTTGATGCTAATCCCCCAGATGTTGACTTTAGTTGGACTTTTAACAACTCAGCAGAAAGTATAGACGTCGCAACTAATCATATCTCAAGACTCGGTAGGTTCTTTCAGTAAGTATTAAGTAGATTAATTAAGTAGTGTTGTCTTAAATTTAAAAAAGTTGGTACAGAAAATTTTGTGAAAAATGTAATTACACTACCCAATATCTACCTGTGATATTAAAAACAAATACATATGTTAATTTCTTTTCGACCTTACAATTTGTAAATATATTCGTTGTATATATAAGTATTCGATAAACATTATGTGAATATTGCACTAAAAACTGACAAAATATTAAATTCATGGCTTTCAAAAATAAAAGCAAAGGTGGATATAACAGATGAATCCAATGTTATGTAGCAAATACCTTTTACTGGCGACAAGATGAATGCATGTAATAAAATATACGTAGTAACGACAAAGTCTAAACTACGAACAAGATTACCAGCACATAAATCTTACTATTAAACACATAAAGGTAAAACAAAACAAAAAACCGCCTTAACAGTCCACTGTGCAACTAGTAAGTAGAGCATATACAAATATTACAATAAGAGAACAATTACAAAAATATATAACAATTGAAAAGTTACATATAATCCATATGTGTAGTGACAAATTTTAATTTTTTCTATTTGGCAGAAACGCCACAATATAGCCATTAATCTAGAGACAAAACATAGTCAAACTGCATACTTGGTTTTTCATTTCCTCATCTTTTGTTCCTTTTAAAGCACTAAACATTTTTCAAGAATGCTTATTTTAAATTTTTTTTTTAAATATTAGTATCTAATTATTCTTCTATTTTTTTGACCTTATTTAATTTTATATTTATCTATTTTTTAAGGATTTAGGTCACTATTTTTTTTTATTTTTTATAAAAAACTTTAACAATGTTTATTATTTTTCAAATATTTCGCCACTTCCTTATGTGGCTTCTTCAGGAATATACAAATTTTGGTGTAAAATTATTATAATAGCATTTAACAAATTGAAAAAACAAACAATATTTGTCAAAATGAAATTTTTTTTTTTTTTTATTTTCATTTTGACAAATATTGTTTGTTTTTTCAATTTGTTAAATGTTATTATAATAATTTTACACCAAAATTTGTATATTCCTGAAGAAGCCACACAAGGAAGTGGCGAAATATTGGAAAAATAATAAACGTTGTTAAAGTTTTTTATAAAAAAAAAAAAAAATAGTGACCTAAATCCTTAAAAAATAGATAAGTATATTAGTATTTAATATTTTTTAACAAACTTGGTACCAAATGAAAGCGAAAGCTCTATAGAATTTTATAAAAATATTTACTTCCGTACCCCTGAATAAAAATATGTCCTTTTAAAAATATATCCTTCCATATCCTTGAAAGTTTTTATTAAAAAAATTTTTTTAATTATATGTTGTTGCCTTAAATTAACTCTATAAGACTTCGAAATTTCATGATTTTATCTCTCTTAGTTCAAAAGGTGTGATGGGTTTTTTCGGGGTACAAAATTAATTTATATATATTAAATATGAAAAACAACTTATGATATATAACATATAACTAACTATGTGGTTTTAATAAAAACGAAGTCGTACGCTTTTTCGTGTTAGAATCGCGACAAAGTGACCAGCAATATTCTGCAAGCATATTTTTCCAAGAATTCTTTCCCATATTATAAAGGCAAAAAAATTTTGCCAAGCTTACAAGTTGAATAGAAATGAGATGGAATTGTACCTATCAAGAACTTGGACCTTATTTTGATCTCAGTACTTTTTACGGCCGAAATTTTTTGGATAAGAACTTGGACTTATTTTCAGATTTATGTTTTTGTGCGGATCTCACTTCTTTTTGCTAAGTTGTTTTTGTATAAATATTTATATGTATTGCCTATCTGGGCCTACCTGTGTAGAAAATTTCTGCTTTCTAGCTATACTAGAAGTGCCCCATACAATGAAGGGGTATGATTGTCCCCCCAGATGAAAAGTGCCCGTTAAAAATCATTTTCGGTAATTTTTCATCACTACCTACCTGTGTACGAAATTTCAGCTTTCTAGCTATACTAAAAGTGCCCCATACAAAGAAGGGGCATGATTGTCCCCCTAGATGAAAAGTGCCCGTTAAAAAATCATTTTCGGTAATTTCTCATCACTACCTACCTATGTACGAAATTTCAGGTTTCTAGCTAACTAGAAGTGCCCCATACAAAGAAGGGGCATGATTGTACCCCCAGATGAAAAGTGCCCGTAACAAAATTATTTTCGGTAATTTCTCATCACTACCTACCTGTGTCCCAAATTTCAGCTTTCTAGCTATACTGGAAAGGCCCCATACAAATAAGGGAACCCCAGTCCCCCCAGGTGAAAAGTGCCCGTTAAATTTTCAATAATTTCTTATCACTACCTTCCTGTGTACAAAATTTCAGCTTTCTAGCTATACTAGAAGTGCCCCACACAAAGAAGGGGCATGATTGTCCCCCCAGATGAAAAGTGCCCGTTAAAAAATCATTTCAGTAATTTCTCATCACTACCTACCTGTGTACGAAATTTCAGCTTTCTAGCTATACTAGAAGTGTCCCATACAAAGAAGGGGCATGATTGTCCCCCCTGATGAACAGTGCCCGTTAAAAAATCATTTTCGGTAATTTTTCATCACTACCTACCTATGTACGAAATTTCAGGTTTCTAGCTAACTAGAAGTGCCCCATACAAAGAAGGGGCATGATTGTCCCCCAGAGGAAAAGTGCCCGTTAAAAAATCATTTTCAGTAATTTCTCATCACACCTACCTGTGTACGAAATTTCAGCTTTATCGCTATACTAGAAGTGCCCCATACAAAGAAGGTGCATGATTGTCCCCCCAGATGAAAAGTGCCCGTTAAAAAATCATTTTCGGTAATTTGTCATCACTACCATCTGTTTACGAAATTTCAGCTTTCTAGCTATACTAGAAGTGCCCCATACAGAGAAGGGGCATGATTGTCCCCCCAGATGAAAAGTGCCCGTTAAAAAATCATTTTCGGTAATTTCTCATCACTACCTACCTGTGTACGAAATTTCAGGTTTCTAGCTAACTAGAAGTGCCCTATACAAAGAAGGGGCATGATTGTCCCAACAGATGAAAAGTGCCCATTAAAAAATCATTTTCGGTAATTTGTCATCACTACCATCTGTTTACGAAATTTCAGCTTTCTAGCTATACTAGAAGTGCCCCATACAGAGAAGGGGCATGATTGTCCCCCCAGATGAAAAGTGCCCGTTAAAAAATCATTTTCGGTAATTTCTCATCACTACCTACCTATGTACGAAATTTCAGGTTTCTAGCTAACTAGAAGTGCCCTATACAAAGAAGGGGCATGATTGTCCCCCCAGATGAAAAGTGCCCGTTAAAAAATCATTTTCGGTAATTTCTCATCACTACCTACCTGTGTGCCCGTTTTCAGATTTTTCTGGTTTTTTTCTGTACCAAGTTTAAGCTCTCTAGCTTTACTGGAAGTGCCCAACTTTTCACACCTTAATCTCGGGAAGCTTTTATGTTAGAACTTTCAAATTTAAACTGTGAGGTCACCTCTGTGGGGAGACCTTATGTTTCAAGTTTCATTTTATTATGATCAAGAGGAGCAAAGTTATGAGGGGGTAAAAACAGCTCGAATGGTTTCGTGTAAATATACGCACTGTGTGGCCGAATTTGGCCTGGCGCACTAGATTTTTAGCGACATGTTTACACCCATTTCTACAAAGTTATGAATTAAGCTTCGGACGATTTCTTCATAATTATGGGCTTTTTTAGATATTATCGAATCGAAGCTTATAGATTGTCTAGAAATGAGATGATATTGAACCCTTCAAAAACTTGGTATTTATTTTGATCTTAGTACTTTTTACGTACGAAATTTTTTGGATAGGAACTTAGCCTTATTTTCACATTTATATTTTTGTGCGGATCTCACTTCTTTTTTCTAAGTTGTTTTTGTATAAATATTTATATGAAAAATTTTACATTTATTTGAGCATGTACTCAGGTATTTATGTTTTAAATTTTATTTATTTGAATTTTATTTATCTAAATATATATAGATATTGCTAGCCCGCAACAAATAAATAAAATTTTAAACATAAATACTTGATTGCATGCTCAAATAAATGTAAAATTTTGTAAAGGAGAGATTTACTTTTCATTTTTTGCTACTTTTAATGGCAACCAACGGTTGTCTAATTGCATAGGTGTAGAAAAGTAAACACATTCATAATGGAAAATTATTTGTTGTGTATGTTTGAAAAGTTTTTAAAGACTATTTTTATGCTTTGTAATTCACAAATTTATTTATAAGTTTTCGTATAAATGGATGAGCTTTAAAATTTTTTAAACATAAAGGGTAAAAAATCTACTGATGAGTTGGTATGGCTACGAAATATATATTTAGATATTGGTAACCCGCAACAAATAAATAAAATTTAAAATATTTATATGTACTGTAGCATGTGACCACCAGTGTGTAGGATGCATTGCGATTCAATAGTACCGCAACATGCAAGCGTTGACAAACTGCAAGCAAGATATTTTGTGTGACGGTAATTTGACACTTGTACGGTTAATCAAGTGCAGCAGCACAATGCTTTTAAATGAATCACATTTATTAACTGCATTTGTTTGATTGTAAATATAAGCAACACAGAGCATTTGTTGCATTTAGGTATGCACTCGTTGGACTTTAAAACTGTTGAACACATACCATACATAAATACTGGGAAGCTAAATATGCTTACCCAACAGTAATATATATTTCTATTCTTTTACTCTTTTGTTAAGGTACCCCTAAGAATTATTCTCATACTTAGTATATAAGCCAATGTCATCTAGTTTATAATTCAATTAATAAATCTGACTTAGGAGCTCCAACTATTCAAGCTATAAGTCAAAATAAAATAAAAAAACTATTTTTATTACATGGCGATCCTGCCAGTCTTCTTCAGCGAGTGCTACTAAATTGCACCCAGAAGAAGCAAGAGCAGAATGCATGTTCCAAGAGTGCTGTAAAATACTAAGCACCTTGGAATGAGCAGAATAAGGAGAGGGTCCGCCTGGCCAAAAGGCATTAATAAATGAAGGAAGACACCAACTCTGAAGAAAATAAAGGTCCGCCTGGCCAAGAGGCACAACAAATAAAAGAAGGAAGACCACCACCCCAGACAACAACACAACAAAACAAAAAAAATATACAATAACAACAATATGTATTTATATCATTTATTTCCAAAGTGGTGCGCTAAAGTCGCACACTAGGGCCAGTAAGCGTTAACCGCTCGTGGTAAACATTTTTTCATAATTATGGATTACTAAATAGCTCATAGCTAAAATCTTACCTAAATAAAAACAAAAAGAATATTTTTAAATTTTGCAATGGATTAAAGATAATAAAATTAAATTAAATTTTAACAATTAGAATAAAATAATTAAAGTTAATTTAACTTTTTAATGTTTTAAGACAAAATAATATGTATATAAAATAATATTGTAAAATTAAAAAATGGGCAAAACAGAATCAAAATTAGAAAAGCCCAGTGCAAACGTGGTTACCAATATGGAAATCATAGACCATAAGTCAGAAATAAATTCATTATGGCTACTAATGCTGATAATATCAGCAATAAATCTATTACTTAACAGGCTGTCCACACCAGCAATAAGTTTGGCAATTATTGCCCTTTTTATTAGAAATTTGATTGCCGACACAAGATATTTGCGTGTGGACCGCACGAATATGTGTTCAAACACATGTTTAGCATCAATTGCTAGAAGATATTGCTGAGCAATTATCTCTGAACACATGCTGTCAAATTCAATTGTGATTTCTATGAAAATTATTTTTTATGGGCAAATAGAATAAAAAAATTAAAAAACAAATGTATAAATAAATGATAACCAGAAAAAAGTGAAACATTTTTAAAATAAACATTCATACTATTGATAATACTGAATTTTTTTTTACAATTAAGCCCGTTTTCTAGCAACTGGCGACTACAATGCTAAACACACTTTTTGGGGCTCACGTTTATTCAGTCCTAAGGGTCGTGTTTTGTTTGACACAATTTCAAAAATGGGTTTGAATGTAGTTTCAAGTGGTCTGCCAACATATTGGCCAACGGATCGTCAAAAAATTCCTAATGTTATCGACTTTGGGATTATGAAAGGCGTGCCCAGCGAAATGATTGAAGTAGAAGCATCTGTGGATTTGTCTTCAGATCACTCGCCTACTATTATCACTATTTACTCACACACAACTACAACACCAACATGTGATTTACCGCTGACACCTGCACGTATTAACTGGCTGAAATACAAAAAATATTTGAGTGCTCATTGCACGGAAAATATGCCATTGAGAACAGCTGCTGACATAGAAAATTCTATTAGGTTGTTTGAAGCACATGCTAAACAAGCTGCTCTTAATGCTTCTTCAATTCAACCAAATCAACAAACGGATTATAGTCATTAATTAATATGGACCCCCTAAACCGAATAATATTATACAACCTTTTGTTAGATGATAATATTTTCGAGCCGCTATTGACTCAGCCACACCGTTAATTTCAACAGCGTCAGTCACTTGACGCGGGAACCCAAACCTACATACAGTTGCATAGTCGCGCTTAGTTTTCTTCTTTCGTAAACAGTACGTATTATGCCTATGCGTTTGATATTTGACAACGCGATCGTACAACGTAGGTAAAGTCCTTGTTAGGAATAGCAGAAGTGATGTATTTAGATATAAATTCTGCCACCTCCTCAACAGTCGACTCATCCAATATTAGTGTGGCTTTTACCCAGAGCATTAAATGAAAGTGTTGGAGGCCTCTGGACTGATACTCTCTGCACCAGAAGTAATGAGTGACCTCACCACATCCACTCATATGGGCTAATTGTTAAAGTCCACATGGCAGGACCGTAGTTTTTAGTCATGCAGACCACGTCACTTCTCGGTGTCTTCCAGAACTGTTCGGTATTCCTCAGCTGGCTGAATATAGCTTGTAAGTCTCCTTCCAACTGGTCGCTTCGATCTGTTTTTTAATATAAGATGCTGCTGTAAGCTTTTCTTTTTGTTGAGTAACGTGTAGTGTGTTTGTCAGAACACATCACAATTACCTAAAAATAATAATCACAATTACCTAAAAATAATATGTAGCGTGTTTATTGTAACACAACACCAACAACACAAAGTTCTTTATGAAAATTATTGTAAACTAAAACCACTTAGCACACTTTTACTGAGACCACACAAAATACAATATTTATGTGTACAAACAAAGGGTATTGCACTTAAGAAATATGTCAATGCAAGCGAATTGAGTAAACACATTGTATTCGAAATATTACGAGGGATAATATTTCAAAACACAATGTGTAAATGAAAAGTAAGAAAATAAGGCAATGCACTTGAAATAATTCAAAGAATAATATGTCGAATAAAAAAGATTGAATGAATAATGAATAGAAATTTAAAGTAAAAGATTGAGTGGAAATTAGGTTAAAACACTGACCAATCAAAATGAAATGTTTTAACTCAATAAATCTCATCATAGGTTAGAGAGGGTAGAATATAACATAGAATTAAGAATTGTAAATATCACAAAATAGTATAAATAAGAAAGATTTTTAAATAAAGAATCAGAATACTTTTGAAAATCAAACTTGTTCTCACCTTCTAGCCGGGCACCTTAAATAGTGCTCAGAAGAAGTAAAACGTGCTGTGGCTAAGCATAGCATAAACAACTTAGCAAAAAAAAACTCTTTACATTTTTCCTCACACAATAAATTACAATCCTTTATATGGCGATCCTGCCAGGATCTAGCCGGGCACCTTAAACAGTGCTCAGAAGAAGTAAAACGTGCTGTGGCTAAGCATAGCATCATAAACAACTTAGCAAAAACACTCTTTACATTTTTCCTCACACAATAAATTACAATCCTTTATATGGCGATCCTGCCAGGATCTAGCCGGGCACCTTAAACAGTGCTCAGAAGAAGTAAAACGTGCTGTGGCTAAGCATATCATCATAAACAACATAGCAAAAACACTCTTTACATTTTTCTTCACACAATAAATTACAATCCTTTATAAACGTTATGTTTATAAAAGACACCAGCGCTTAACTGCCTGATATTAGCATCATTAAGGAGATAGTACAGATACTGCTGATTCAAACGAAACCTTGGATCTTTAGATGTTAAGAGAGACTTAATAAATTCAGCTGGCGTGAGCTTTACTGGACGTGGATGAAACTGACCAAACTGTCCTTACTCACAATATGCGGCCACAGCCATTTGGTTCACCTCCGGGTGGGATGCAGAATATCTGGCTACAGCCCTTTGGTGCACCTCGAGGTGAGACTCAGAATATTTAGCCGCAGCTTCATGCAACTGTTCTGCTCTGGTCTTGGCTGTAGTCTTAGGCTTCCCTACATTTTTGCCTTGGGGCGGCCCCTTTTCTTAATGCTCTTCAACTCTCTTTTCATACTCTATTTGTCGCTCTGTTTCCTCTTCTACCTGATTTCTAGCTACGTAATGAGCTCTATGGTACACACTTACATTCCGGTCAGTGGCCAAATGGTTGATAGTAGGTCTGGACGGTGGAGATTTGTAGTGAAACAAAGTGTCAGCAGGCCAGAGGAAATCGAAATGGCCCTCATCTCTTTCACCCGAGAACTCAGTAACAATAACCGGCCATTGCTCTCAGCCGATATTAAACTATATGTATTCACACCGAACTGCTATAATACGGACTTGAAATATAGCACAAGTCGCGATGATCTCTACATACTCACCGTACACATAAGGACGAGTCATGTAGTCACAATCCTGCTCGGCCGTAGGATTCTCAGATAGCCTTTGCATATTAATGCCATGAACATATTCCTGATAATGCTCAACAGTATGAAAAAAAAACACTAACAAAATATTGATTAAACAGTAATACTGGTTTTTATTTAACTTTTTGCTTGCGTCTAATATACATTTATATTTGCAAATAAAAACTCATATAGTGAACACAAAAAAGAGAACTCTAAATAAGTTCATCTTCTGCCAACAACAACAATAAAAAACCTAAAAGCAGTAAGAAAGTTTATTTAACTTTGGTTTATAACGACGAAAATGAAAAAATTCTTCACAACACACAACTACTCGTGCGCGATCTTGCTCTCCAAACATAAATATAGATCGAGAAGCAACAACAATTACACCTTTCAGCAAACTTGTCAGCTTAGCTGTACAAACAAACAAACAAAAAATTAGTAACAAGGTGACGAACGTGCACAAAATTGTAAATGCGGTGAGTATAATAAGTGATAATAATAAAATTCAAACAGGTATGGATAGATACATAACCGTGTTAAAAAGTTGAAGAAGTCCAAAATCAGCTCAAATTGCTTCAACAGCGAAAGTTCCTAGAGATGGAAAAAATACTAAAAATACCGAAAAAAAACCACCTTTACTCGTTTTTAAAGAATTCATCAAACAAAAAAACTAATGCTACTCCCGCTCAGCCTAAAACCCCTATTAACTATCCACAGTTTCCACAACCGTCCAACAGCCAGAATCAATATTCAAACGTTTTCAAGTCTAACGCGACTAGTGCTCAACAACAAGCTAATAACAAATTTTCATACGCTAGTATATTAAAAAGCAACCAGTGTACGGCACAAAAAACCGTAAATGTAAATAAAGACTTGGGGTCTAATTTTAGTCGTATTGAAGCCTCAATTAAGAGCTTAATAAAAACTTTAAATACATTAACTCTCAACATGTCCTGTATGATGCAGGAAATGTTGAAAAAGAAGTCTAGCCTATTGCAGACTGTATTAAACAAGCTATGAACTTAAAAATATGTTTTTTGAACGCAAACGGCATATTCCAACATAAAAACGAAATAGAATACTTTCTTCTGGATAAACAAATCGATGTTATGCTTATCTCAGAAACTCATTTGACCTCCCGAATTTTTTTTAGAATTAGTGGATATAATTTCTACGACATCAAGGATACTCGTGGTAGAGCTTGTGGTGTTTCGGAATCCTTAGAAAAACGCGAATAAAACACCACCTGTTGAATGATTTTTGTGAAGATTATCTTCAAGCAATAAACATTTCATTGCAAATTACTATCAAAAATTTGTAATACCATCTGTCTATTCCCTTCCAAGATTTTCAATTACAGAGAGTCAATATACGCATTTTTATAAATCACTGGGCCCCCGTTTTCTAGAAGCTGGCGACTACAATGCTAAACACATATTCTGGGGTTTACGTTTAATCACACAATATCTAAAATGGGTTTGAATGTAGTTTCAAGTGGTCAGCCAACATATTGGCCAACAGATCGAAAAAAAAATTCCTGATGTTATCGACTTTGGAATCGTGAAAGGTGTGCCCAGCATAATGATTGCAGTTCAATCATCTTTGGATTTATCTTCAGACCACTCGCCTACAATTGTCACTATATACTCACACACAAAATGTGATTTAGCGAAGACATCTGCACGTATTAACTGGCTGAAATATAGAAAATATCTGAGTGCTCATTGCTCGGAAAAAATGCCGCTGAGAACACCTTCAGACATAGACGATTCTCTCAGGTTGTTTGAAGTACATGTTAAACAAGCTGCTTTTAATGCTACTTCAAATGAAATAAACCAACCAGTGAGATTTAACAATATTTTTTCTGTAGATATAGAAAGGCTATTGACTGAAAAACGGCGAGCTCGACGAGAATGGCAGCGCTACAGATCGCCCCAGCTAAAATTAAGGCTTAAGGAGTGTACCAAGCAGCTTAGGAAAGTTTTGCAAACTCAAAAAACAGCTTCCCTTGAAATTGAAAATTTTCAATTTCTTATGATTTGTGCGCGCACAGCCCCATTAACTTGTAACAAGACGTCGAACACGTACAAATCACACGCACAAATCAATCGTGTGTGGGCACCTTAAGTCATAATGCTCATTATGAAGTTGTGTGTTTTCTCTGTTGCCTTTTTTACTACGTATGTTTTTTTTAGCAAAGATAAACAAAGAAATGAAGATTTGTATTGCTTATTTCATATGTACATATTTGCTTTATTGTTTCTTCACTTTTACACTTGTTATTATTACATTTGGTAGGTATATAAAGCAATAAAATATAAAAAATAAAATAAGTATGTATATTAATTTTTACATTTCACATTACATACATATTACATACTAGGCGATATTTTTGAAGAATTTTTAATTTTTGCTGTTTCCACCTGAAACTATAAATAAGTACATATCGTCATCTAAAATACAAAAAGCCGTAAGTACACTTTTCAGTTTTTTACAGGAGGAGGAAAACACTTTATAAATTTCAGACTATTTTATTCTTAATAGCGAAATTTGGAAATCAACCTTTAGGTGACGATATGTACATACATACATACATATTAAACAAATAAATCCAAAAATGATAATTTATTAGAAATAATTTCATATTTAAAAGAACATATTCTTATAAAAAGAATTAAGGAATGAAATATTGTCAACCATTTTGGGGGCTAATCTATTGCGCTTTTCAGTAATAATATTTCCAGCCAAAAAAAAAAGACTCGCTCCGACGCAGCACTGCTGGCTGGAATTGATAGAATGCGCAATGCTAGCTTTGATAATCTCGGATATTTTTCAGAATTGGCTCTCCACCATTGCATAACATCAAAATATTCATCTATTAATATGTTTTCCATACAGTAGCGTGATACCTCTTCCCTTGCACTTTCTGGGGCTGTCATCATAGAGCGTCTCAATAAATTTGAAAAAAAAACGCACTTCTTTGTTTAATGAAGTATTGGAATTAGGTGAAATATTCGTAGGACTTTCACTTGAGATATTATTGTGAGATATATGTAAATTAGGTGATGGTGATATTGGCAAGGGTGAAATTGGATATAATAAATTCAGTGGCGATGGAGTTAAACTAGTTACGTTGTATGGCAAATCTGATGTTGTAGTTGGTAATGCAGGAATTGATTGAGACTCATTTTGCTCATAATATGTAATTTCACTCACACAGAACTTTTTTATTTCATCCAAATCACTTTCTTGCTCATTAATTGCTGGTGGATACAAAAAAAAGCAGTTTTGTGCCATATACTCAAATTTGAAACCCAAGTCTCATCTAACTGTTTCAATATATTTGTTTTCAAGGCTGAAATTTCTTGAACATCATTTTGTTTAACTTCACAAATTTCCTTCAGACGGTTAATTGATGGAATAATAAAACATATTGAAGGGAAACTACATCCTTGAAGTTTTTTGAAAATGACGTCAAAAGAGGCACACATATCAACCAAGCATTGCAGAATTGAAATATTTATACTTGATAATCTGTGCGCTTCCGAGTTATCGGTTAAAATTTCATTTACTTTTATCCAGTTGTCTAAAATTGATTTAAACATGGCATAATGTGAATTCCAACGTGTAAGGCAATGGCTTTTCAATGAAGTTTGCAGCAGATGTTGGAGACTTGCCTTTTTAAAATATTTTACAATTTTTTTGCAAAATCTAGTAAGTTCTTTTAGCTCGTCTGTACAGTCAAACGCAGAGTCCAGTACATTGGAAAATAAATGACTTGAACAGCTCAGCCTTGTGTAGTTTTCCATCTTTAAAAGTTATTTTCAAACCTAAAAATAAAAGGTCGAAAAAAACTCTTAAAAATAGAGTTTTATTTCGCCATCATAAAATAAAACTCATTTTAGAAGTTTTATTTTTTCCGTCTAAAATAAAACTCATTTTAGGAGTTTTATTTTTTCCGTCTAAAGTAAAACTCATTTTAGGAGTTTTATTTTTTCCGTCAGAAAATAAAACTCGTATGAGTTTTATTTTTTCCGCCAGAAACACATTTGCATATTAAAACAATTTATTTTGCACTAAGTTCATTGCAAAAATCTGATTTTTTCAACACAGCCAAATGTGACCGTACCTTAACGAACAAAAAAAGTGCAAAAAAGAGACCACATTAAAGTGCGAGTTATGATATCGTACTGAATCGTACTTATCAGCACTATTTTGAATTTATTTTAATCGTTACTTTTCTTTTACTCTTTCATTCAACAAATAACGGTATAAACTTGTTTTATTAAATTTAAGAATTTTTATATTGTCATAATTTTGTAACTAGGTTTAAGTTAGTCAGTCGTATATGAACTCTGGAATAATAAAGTTGTTTGAAAGTATTTTGTAATAATTTTTTCTGTGTTTTAATTTTACTTTTCAATAAGTTGAAATTGTGATCATGGGTCGTAATTCCGATATTACAAGTCGTAAATTTTTTGATAAAGTTGATAATACACATGTATGCCGGCTGTGTAATAAAGTTTTTAAAAGTGATCATGTGAGCAATTTAAAGCGTCATTTAATCAAGACGCATAAACAGCAATACAATATGGAACTGAATAATGAAGAGACCAAATGTGAAGTTCCATTAAAAAACTAAGATCTTCGGTAACAATGGCTCCTGAAGAAATTAAAAAAGCATGTGTTGAGTTAGTCACAACAGAAAAATTACCGTTTGCCGTTTTTGATTCAGATGCTTTCAAGGTCATTACGAATCAACTTTTTGATGGACTTGGTATCCCAGCAGTTACGTCCAGAAATATAACTGAGTTTGTTAATGAAGCCTACGAAAAAGAAAGAAGCTGGATAAAAGAGAAACTAGAAAATAAGTTGCTGTCTTTGAAAATCGACATGGCCACAAGAATTCAACGCAGCATAATGGGTATAAATGTTCAGTTTTACAGCAAATCGAAGATTATTATAAAAACGCTAGGCTGCATTGAGCTGACAGAGCGTCATACAGGTAAATACATTAATTACACATTGTATATAACAAACTACTATTAATGTCAATTTATAGCTGAGTATCTTTAAACTAAAGTTGAAAACGTTTTGGAGAGCTTTGGTATTGAAAAGAACCAAAGGATAATGGCCGGAATTTAATTAAAATGGTTAGCTTATTCGGCGAGGAAGATGAAAGCGAGTCTGATTATACAGCCTCTAGCGACAGTCTTCAAGAAGTCACCGTGTTTTCAGTACAATCACTGAAGTGTGCTGCTCATTCACTGCAGCTGGTAGTTAAGGATTACTTAGAGACAATTAATAAGGACTTACTAAGGCGCGTCCGAAATTTAGCAAAGGGCCTACGGACTCCTACGTATAGGTTTGTTGTACACAAGATGCATTTAATTGAACTTTTTACACAATGAGTTTAAAACAATTCTAGGAGCAAGACTAGTAATCTTAATTTACCGCAAGTTAACATGGATGTACAGACACGATGGAATTCAACATACATTATGATGAAAAGCTTAATGGCCTACAAATCATTTTGCTTGAAAAATGTCGATGCCGCTCTTTTCCTACATAAGTCAGAATGGGAAAATATGGAAGCCTTATTAACCGTCTTGGAGCCTGTATACATCGCTACACAAAAGCTTCAAGAAGAGCAATTATTTTTTAGCGATTTTTTTAAAATATGGCTTGAAATTAAGCTTGAAATTCAGACAAAGTCCGATAGCTCTGCATTTTTAGAAAAATTAGAACGGCGTGAGAAAATGCTACTTAACAATCCAACATTCCTTGCAGCTTTATATTTGGATCCGCGTCTTCAGTGCATCATTGCAAAGGAGCCTTTACAATTAATATGTGCTCGAAGCCATCTTAAAGAAGTAATTGTCCGGATTTTAAGGTTGGAAAAGCAAGTAAGTTTTATAAAATATTTCTTTAATCTTTTTCTTAAAATGGTTTTTACTTTTATTTCTTTTTGCAGATCAAAAATAACCAATGCGATGATCGACCGTCGACAAGCAAGGAAGCCTTACGATCTTCACCGGATCTTTTCCCATCTTCGCCGGGTGTTTGTGATACATCCCAATCTCAAGCATCGCTTTTGGGTCAGTATTTGAACTCCCTTAATGTAGATAGGGAACAAGAAGAGGAAGAAAGTGACAACGATTTAGAAAAAAAAGCAGTCTTTGAAATCGATAACTTTTTTCCAAGGCAGTTATCGATTGATAAACCTCTTTTTGAATACTGGGAGGCAAAAAAAATATGCTATCCTTACTTGTATAAATTGGCAAAACAGTGCAATGTGTTCCTGCAACCCAAGTAAGCGTGGAAAGAGCATTCTCTGCTCTTAAGTTGGTACTGAGCGACCTGCGGTCAAATCTTTCACCTGAAGATTTGGAAAAAATCATGTTTGTTAAATTAAACAAATAAAAAGACAAAAAAAAAACACTTTTAAAATGAGTTTGATCTTATATGGAAAAAATAAACCTCCTAAAATGAGTTTTATCTTATAGGGAAAAAATAAAACTACTCAAATGAGTTTTATTTTAGACGGAAAAAATAAAACTCCAAAAATGAGTTTTATTTTAGACGGAAAAAATAAAACTCCTAAAATGAGTTTTATTTTAGACGGAAAAAATAAAACTCTTAAAATGAGTTTTATTTTAGACGGAAAAAATAAAACTCTTGAAATGAGTTTTGCTTTAGACGGAAAAAATAAAACTCCTCAAATGAGTTTTATTTTTCACGGAAAACATAAAACTCTTTTTTTAAGATCACCACAGATTCTGAGAGAGCTCCTCAGTACGAATCTATTGATATATAACACTATAGGTCTCCGTTGGCTCTAGCATGAAGAGTTTTTATGTTTAAATTTTCTGGATAACTGTTATTTACGGTCCCTGCCTTTAACAACTCGAAAGTCAATAACATCAGGAATTTTTTGTCGATCTGTTGGCCAATATGTTGGCTGACCACTTGAATCTACATTGAAACCCATTTTTGATATTGTGTCGACAAAACACGACCCTTAGCAGTGATTAAACGTGAACCCCAGAATGTGTGCTTAGCATTATAGTCGCCAGCTGCTAGAAAACGGGGGCCCAGTGATTTATAAACATCCGTATATTGACTCTCGGTAATAGAAAATCTTGGGGGGGAATAGACAGATGATATTACAAATTTTTGATAATAATTTTCAATACAGATGTTTGTTGCTTGAAGATAATCTTCACAAAAATCATTCAACAGGTAGTGTTTTATTCGCGTTTTTATTAGGATTCCCGAACCACTACAAGCTCTACCTCGAGGATCCTTGGTGTCGTAGAAATTATATCCACTAATTCTAAAATGGCTTCGGGCGGTCAAATGAGTTTCTGAGATAAGCATAACATCGATTTGTTTATCCAGAAGAAAGTATTCTATTTCGTTTTTATGTTGGCAGATGCCGTTTGTGTTCCAAAAACAGATTCTTAAGTTCATGGTTTTTTAAATACAGCCTGCAACAAGGTAGATTGCATTTTCAACATTTCCTGCATCACACATGACATGTTGTGAGTAAAAGTATTTCCATTTTGTATAAAGCTTTCAATTGAGGCTTCAATACGACTAAAATTAGAGCCTGGAACTTCGTTTAATGATTGGTGTAATGTGTTACAGTTTTCCCTATAGCACTTTGGGTTATTTGTAGCTCAAGTGTGTTCTGAGCTAGTTACTACAATATTTGTTAGTTAGTTGTTAGTTATTACACAATTTGTTTTCTCTTGCTTTCTGTATTGTTTTCTTTTTCACAAGCATTTTGTTGGCTGTTAGATGGGCGTGTTGCAATTTTGTTTTAAGTTCTGTCAAGTAATCGTCAAAATTATAGAACGTTTGTTCTGCGTGTATTTCATTCGGTAGTGTGGCTAATTTACCAAAGACTAGCTCGAAAGGTGAGTAACCTGTAGTTGTGTGTGGGGTAGTGTTGTAAGCAAAGGCGTAATAAGTGTAATATCAGAATTTTGCAAACATTATTTATTTCAATAATTATTAAATAATGTCTCAAAAAAACACACATAGCAAATATTTGTTTGTTTTGTACACCCTTAAATTCAAGGTACTTTTATTAATTGTGTACATTTAACAAATAAAGTCCCCCTAGGTTCGTCCCTTTCATTTTTTTATGTCCACCAATATCTAAAAGTGCGTATAATGGCAATCATATTTTGAATTATTTCTTTTCTCAATTTCGACATAACATGTATTTTACACTTAATGTAAGTAAAGTAATTACCGAAAAATAGTTTCTGACCTTGAGTCAAAAAACAAAAATTTTTATACGTACCAATTAAAGAGTGCTAAAGGTCTAACCGTCGTAATAAAAGGTATAGACTCTAGTGTGGATCCAGAAGAGTTTAAGTCTGGCCTTGAAAATAATGGCTTCAAGGTTAAAAATGTTTCTAACATCAAAAATAGGGAAAAAATAACCCAACCTATTTTTAGAGTCGAGCTACAGCCAGGTGACTTGAAAATTAAAAAAAATGAATCGCACCCAATCTATAATCTAAAGTACTTGTTACACAGAAGAGTTACAGTTGAGATGCCACATAAAAAAAATGGACCTATCCAATGCATGAACTGTCAAGAATTTGGCCATACCAAAACTTATTGCAAGTTGCCTACCGTTTGCGTTGTATGTGGTGAGTTGCACAGTACCGCTAACTGTGACAAAATAAAAGGTGATACCAAGGCAAAAAAATGCGGCAATTGCAGTGGAAACCACACTGCTAACTATAGAGGCTGCCCTCTTTACTCTTTTTTTAAAAATTCGTCGAACAGAAAAACAAATGCTACTCCCGATCAGCCCAACACCCCCTTAAACTACCCTCAGTTACCTCAACCGTCGTCTAGCCATAATCAATACTCAAATGTTCTAAAGTCTAACACGACTCTTACTCAGCAAAAACCTAATAGTCAATTTTCATACGCTAATATTTTAAAGAGTAACCAGACTCCGGCGCAAAAAACTGTACCAGCTAATGAAGAATCAGGGCATAATTTTAGTCGTATTGAAGCCTCAATAGAGATCCTAATACAAACAGTAAATACATTTACTCTCAACATGTCCTGTATGATGCAGGAAATGTTGAAAATGCAGTCTACCTTGTTGCAGGCTGTATTGAAAAAACCATGAACTTAAGAATCTGTTATTGGAACGCAAACGGCATCTGCCAACATAAAAATGAAATAGAATATTTTCTTCTGGATAAACAAATCGACGTTATGCTTATCTCAGAAACTCATTTAACGTCTCGAAGCTATTTTAAAATTAGTGGATATAATTTCTACGATACTAAGGATCCTCGAGGTAGAGCTTGTGGTGGCTCTGGAATCCTAATAAAAACTCGAATAAAACACTACCTACTAAATGACCTTCGTGAAGAATATCTACAAGCAACGAACATCTGTATTGAAAATTTTTATCAAAAGCTTGTGATATCAGCTGTTTACTCTCCTCCCAGGTTTTCAATTTCAGAGAGTCAATATACCGCATTTTATACAACACTGGGGTCCCGTTTTCTAGCAGCTGGCGACTACAATGCTAAACACACTTTTTGGGGCTCACGTTTAATCAGTCCTAAGGGTCGTGTTTTGTTTGACACAATTTCAAAAATGGGTTTGAATGTAGTTTCAAGTGGTCAGCCAACATATTGGCCAACGGATCGTCAAAAAATTCCTGATGTTATCGACTTTGGGATTATGAAAGGCGTGCGCAGCGAAATGACGGAAGTAGAAGCATCTTTGGATTTGTCTTCAGATCACTCGCCTACTATTATCACTATTTACTCACACACAACCGCAAGACCAACATGTGATTTACCGCTGACATCTGCACGTATTAACTGGCTGAAATACAAAAAATATTTGAGTGCTCATTGCACGGAAAATATGCCATTGAGAACACCTACTGACATAGAAAATTCTATTAGGTTGTTTGAAGCAAATGCCAAACAAGCTGCTCTTAATGCTTCTTCAATTCAACCAAATCAGCAAGCGAGATTTAACAATATTTTTTGTGCAGATATAGAAAGGCTATTGACTGAAAAACGGAGAGCTCGACGAGAATGGCAACGATACAGATCGCCTCAGCTAAAATTAAGGCTTAAGGAGTGTACCAAACAGCTAAGAAAAGTTTTACAATCACAAAAAACAGCTTCGCTGCAAAAATTTCTGCAAGAACTCGATGCAACACCATCAACAGATTATTCGCTGTGGCGTGCAGCCAGAGGACTTAAAAGGCCGGTGATATGTAAACCTCCATTACGAGCTTCAAATGGTGACTGGGCAAGAACTGATGCTGAAAAATGTGCCCTTTTTGTTAAACACTTAGAAAAAGTATTTACTCCAAATATTTCTGCTGATATTACTGAACTGCCGCCAGTCGTCGCTTTACCAGAAATTCCGCTAAGATTTAATATTGTGGATATTCAAAAGGCTATTACAAGTCTAAACTCAAAAAAAGCCCCAGGTATTGATAGAAGAAGCAACAAAATGCTGCAAGAATTGCCTTACACTGCAAAAAGAATAATACTATTCATTTTTAACAGTATTCTACGCCTAGAACACTATCCTAAAGAATGGAAGGTTTCGCTAATTACTATAATACCAAAGCCCGGCAAGGATCATACGAAGGTTGAATCCTATCGGCCTATTAGTTTACTGTCTAACTTTTCAAAACTATTTGAAAAGCTGTGTATGAGCAAACTGATGCCTATAGGGACTAGAATGGATGCATTCTAGATCATCAATTCGGTTTTAACAGACAACATAGCACAATTGAACAAACTCACAGACTTGTGAATGTTGTTAGAGACACTTTTGAAAAAAGAAATACTGCTCTGCGCTCTTTATAGATGTCTCACAAGCTTTCGATAAAGTATGGAACGAAGGTCTTTTCAACAAATTAACACAAAATCTACCCGCAAACATCGTCAGGCTCTTAAAAAGCTATCTAGAGGAACGAAAATTTGTAGTTAAGGAAGGCAATTTTTCAAGCCCCCCGCAGTCGATTGAAGACGGAGTCCCTCAAGGCAGTATCTTCGGTCCTTTACTTTATTTAGTATATGCCTCTGACTTACCGTTAAGCAGTATCATTCACACGTCAACATTTGCTGATGATACGGCTTTTCTAAGCGTTCATGAAAATCCTGTAGAAGCTTCTCGGAATCTACAAGGGTACATCTCAAAATTGGAAACATGGCTAAAACAATGGCGGATAAAAGTGAATGAGCAGAAATGTGTACACGTTACTTTTACTTTACGCAGGGAAACATGCCCGCCTATACAAATCAACACCGAGACTATACCGCAACACACTGTAGTAAAATATCTAGACGTTTATCTTGATCGTCGTTTAACATGGAAGTCGCATATAGACGCAAAGTTGACACAAATGAAATTAAAAGCAGCCCAAATGAATTGGCTTATTGGAAAAAATTCTATATTAGGTCTTGACTGTAAACTTTTGTTGTACAACGCGATCCTGAAACCAATATGGTCCTATGTTATCCAGTTATGGGGCACTGCCTCAGCATCAAGTGTAGAAAAAATTAAAAGGCGACAAACAAAATTCTACGTACAATTACTGCAGCCCCCTGGTATATCCGAAATCAGCGAATTCACAAAGATCTTGATGTTCCGTTGGTGAAGACAGTATTTTCAAAACACGCTAAAAAATATATTGAAAAACTAGTATTGCACCCAAATCCACTTGCGCGCAACATTCTGAATTATAGAGGCCACACCCGGTTGAGAAGGAGGGATACTCTTTCTCTCAGCCGTACACGAGAGATGTAAAACATCAAAAATCAACAGTTGGAATTAAAAATTTTGTTTAGCACTGGCTAAACATATATTTATGTATTTTTAGATTTAAGATTTGAAAAACTTATTGATGTTTCAATTTATAATTGAAGATTCAATAAATAATAAAACTACCACAAAAAAAAAAAAAAAAATGTAAGTGATCAATATACATGATGAGTGAGATGCAAATATCGATTAACTGTATTTTCAAGCTTTTAATATTGAATTCGAAAAAAAAACTCGAATTAAATAAAAAAATGCAACTTGTAACAATGAGAGTCGACATGTGTTACAAAATTCATATATGCATTCTTTCTCAAGTTGAACTTCATACCATTAGCATCAAAAGCGGGTAACTTAAATATCTAACTAAATAACTAAGAGAAAAACTTAAAATAAAATAAATAAAATAAAATAAATAAATAATATTGTACGAGAAAATAAAATAATTTAGTGACCAATTAGACCATTTTTGGCGAGACAGTACAGTATTCCTTATTTTATTACTTCGCTAAGGCAGCGATAATAAGGATTTTTCTTAAATTTGGACACAAGGTAACAATGAAAAATTATTGTAATTTTTGATTGCAACAGAGATAAACCTTTCTTTATTTTTATGAAGGGAGCCGGCCTGGTCCGGAGTTTTTGGTTCCTTATATTTATATTAACAGTAAACTCTGTATAAAACCTTCACCAGCAATTCTAACCCATATTGATTTGCATATCACCTAACGGAATATAGGGATTGTCCCGTTATAACAACAGTTATCTATTGATTTGAATGCACTGCCAGTCAACATCGCATGTATAAAGGCATCATTGCTTGCAATTAAAAGTATCACCTTTTAACATCCGCAGAAACCTGAATCCCTAAATAGTGACTCCATACAACCGTATCAATTCTTTTGTTTTCGTTACTCATCCACAACACCATATAAATGAATAAAACTCCAAAATTCTCATCAACTTAAAGATTTCTAAAACACCCTTAGCTCATGAAGAATAAAAGAACATGAATATTAAAATATCACCTATATATCTAATAACTAGTATACACCCTTATAATTATATAATTAATCCTAATATATAAATAATATGAATTCGTAAAAAAAAAATTCCCTTAACATTTCATTTCCGTAAAAATCTAACTCATATCCTAAAATAACTAATATCCCTATATTAATTCCTAAAACAAAAAAAAAAAAAAAGAACATAAATTCCTAATATTCATTACCATTCCAATTATACCCATTAACTTGAGTATTGTAAAAATACCCCTACATTAAAACCATACAGAGAAAAAATAATTTCTTAAAATTCTATTAAATACGTAAATGATTGAACCAGCTACTCATCGAATGTTGGAGGCCTTCATACAACGATGGAGTCATAAATAAGAGAATGTAAGTGGAGAAATTTTATTATCAGTTTTGTTATTTCTAATTATTCATGTAATTTTGGTTCTCTTAATGGTTGTTTTATTTGCGATTATTTAAACAAAGAATATTTGTGCCTCTTCCCCTACATGCAGTTTGATATTGTTGTTGTTATTGTAATAAGTTAATGCATGTAGGAGAAGCGATATAACTTCTCTTTGTAATAACACAAATTTTTTTTGTTCCCTTTTTTTTATATATATGTACATACATATGTACATACTTACATTGAAATCTTAAATTTTGTTAACATTATCGTACTTATGTTTGTATATACAGATATACATATGTATATGCTTTTACAAAGGGCATTAGCCATATAATGAATTAGTATGTTTCATTTTTCTTTTGTTTACATAAACTTTATTATCCCTATTACCTTAACCCTAGTAAGGCTAGATCAAAATAGTTGATACGGATGTACATATAAATATTTAGTTTCGATAAATTTGTATTTTTTTGATAATAAATAAGAAATAAATTTGAAAATGGAATAATTTATTTAAAAAGGTAAATCTTCTAGGTCTAAGGAATCAGGTGTTGTGTAAGTGGGGTTTTCCAACTATACCTAAGTAGGCCGTATGGAAAACCATAGGTTGGGTGGGTATAGAGGCCACGAACGTCACCATCGCGTTCTGAAAGGTCTTAGAGAAAAAAAATTAGAGTAGTTTCTCTTATCTTTATTTAAGGGCATAGAAAAGCACACGTGAATTTTTTTTTTGTAGTGTAACGCGTAACGTCAGCGTGTAAAACAAGAACCCTGCCCATTTCCCGAACTAGCTAGCTTAGCAAGCGCGTGTGCAAAGTTTTTCAAGTGACGTAAGAGTTTAAATGGTAAATATCTTAACCATTGATTAATGTTTGTCTCACGGACAATCATTAATAATTTCCACCTTCAACAACCAAGCGAGTTTAAAAATCCTTTCGTTTTAAAATTATCACATTACAATAAAATGGCGCCCAACGTGGGGCCCCCGAAATGGCTGCAAGATACGTATTTTATTTTTGCTTTTGCAAAATTACAAAATAAACATCATAGTTATAATATCTTTTCTTAGTATCTGTAGTTTTTGGGACCTCTTATTTTTCAACATCTATTATTTATTTAAAAAAGATGAAAGTTATAAATTAGATTTTGGTTCTGTTATTTTCAATTGTGAGTTGTCTATTTTATTGGATTTTGATCCATGAATGTAATGTCATTCAGTCATATTGGAAATACAGTAGTTAAACGAGTTTTTGTAGTTTTTTACTGTCCTTGTTGGCTCGAGTGATTATTCATTCCTTTTTGTTGTGAAATATAACATAACGAATATCTTTTTAGGATAGATATTAATTATATGGTGACACCATTTTCTGTTGTCTGTTAAATATTTGGAATAGCAATTATGAAGCATTAGAAAGTTGCTCTAATTGACCATATTTTACAGATAATTGTTATGATGACTGTCTTCATTATGTTAGTTTCTGCCCAAAAGCTGTTTTTTTTTTATTTCTTGAAAGACCTACCTTTAATTTACATTATTTTATTTATACACAACCTGTTCCGAAGACCAAGTAAGAAGTTTTACCGAAATTAAAATCATTAGAAATTTTTTATGGCGAATAACCAAACCACTGAAAATATTCCAAAATTACTAATAATAGCGTTTTATCTTGCTCTATTTGTGAAAAGGAGTATGAGATCGATGACATCGAAGTTTCGACTCCCTGCAGTCATGTTTTCACAAGGACTGCATACTCAAAGTTATTAAAGACACACAAAGTTATCCTACTAGAATTAAATATTATAAAAGCTAGAATTGGTACGACAAAGAGCTCAGCAAAATATTAGACAGGCATATGAGAGAAATGTCAAGACGTACAACCTTCGCTCGCGTCCGATTAACTATGAACCTGGTCAAATCGTATTTCGTAGAAACTTTGCACAATCTAAAGCTGTTGACCATTTTAATAAAAAATTGGCTAATCAATTTGAAAAAGCTAAAATTATAGCAAAACATAGCTCAAGTTATTACGAGTTGGAAGACATGTCAGGTAAAAATATTGGTAAATTTCATGCCAAAGACATTCGCCTATGACTTCAGTTGTTGCTTTAGTATTTAAAATAAAACCTCATCAACATCTGTTTTGTAATATCAGAATTTTGCAAACATTATTTATTTCAATATTTATTAAATAATGTCTCAAAAAAACACACATAGCAAATATTTGTTTGTTTTGTACACCCTTAAATTCAAGGTACTTTTATTAATTGTGTACATTTAACAAATAAAGTCCCCCTAGGTTCGTCCCTTTCATTTTTTTATGTCCACCAATATCTAAAAGTGCGTATAATGGCAATCATATTTTGCATTATTTCTTTTCTCAATTTCGACATAACATGTATTTTACACTTAATGTAAGTGATCAATATACATGATGAGTGAGATGCAAATATCGATTAACTGTATTTTCAAGCTTTTAATATTGAATTCGGAAAAAAAACTCGAATTAAATAAAAAAATGCAACTTGTAACAATGAGAGTCGACATGTGTTACAAAATTCATATATGCATTCTTTCTCAAGTTGAACTTCATACCATTAGCATCAAAAGCGGGTAACTTAAATATCTAACTAAATAACTAAGAGAAAAACTTAAAATAAAATAAATAAAATAAAATAAATAAATAATATTGTACGAGAAAATAAAATAATTTAGTGACCAATTAGACCATTTTTGGCGAGACAGTACAGTATTCCTTATTTTATTACTTCGCTAAGGCAGCGATAATAAGGATTTTTCTTAAATTTGGACACAAGGTAACAATGAAAAATTATTGTAATTTTTGATTGCAACAGAGATAAACCTTTCTTTATTTTTATGAAGGAAGCCGGCCTGGTCCGGAGTTTTTGGTTCCTTATATTTATATTAACAGTAAACTCTGTATAAAACCTTCACCAGCAATTCTAACCCATATTGATTTGCATATCACCTAACGGAATATAGGGATTGTCCCGTTATAACAACAGTTATCTATTGATTTGAATGCACTGGCAGTCAACATCGCATGTATAAAGACATCATTGCTTGCAATTAAAAGTATCACCTTTTAACATCCGCAGAAACCTGAATCCCTAAATAGTGACTCCATACAACCGTATCAATGCTTTTGTTTTCGTTACTCATCCACAACACCATATAAATGAATAAAACTCCAAAATTCTCATCAACTTAAAGATTTCTAAAACACCCTTAGCTCATGAAGAATAAAAGAACATGAATATTAAAATATCACCTATATATCTAACAACTAGTATACACCCTTATAATTATATAATTAATCCTAATATATAAATAATATGAATTCGTAAAAAAAAAATTCCCTTAACATTTCATTTCCGTAAAACTCTAACTCATATCCTAAAATAACTAATATCCCTATATTAATTCCTAAAACAAAACAAAAAAAAAAGAACATAAATTCCTAATATTCATTACCATTCCAATTATACCCATTAACTTGAGTATTGTAAAAATACCCCTACATTAAAACCCTACAGAGAAAAAATAATTTCTTAAAATTCTATTAAATACGTAAATGATTGAACCAGCTACTCATCGAATGTTGGAGGCCTTCATACAACGATGGAGTCATAAATAAGAGAATGTAAGTGGAGAAATTTTATTATCAGTTTTGTTATTTCTAATTATTCATGTAATTTTGGTTCTCTTAATGGTTGTTTTATTTGCGATTATTTAAACAAAGAATATTTGTGCCTCTTCCCCTACATGCAGTTTGATATTGTTGTTGTTATTGTAATAAGTTAATGCATGTAGGAGAAGCGATATAACTTCTCTTTGTAATAACACAAATTTTTTTTGTTCCCTTTTTTTTATATATATGTACATACATATGTACATACTTACATTGAAATCTTAACTTTTGTTAACATTATCGTACTTATGTTTGTATATACAGATATACATATATGCTTTTACAAAGGGCATTAGCCATATAATGAATTAGTATGTTTCATTTTTCTTTTGTTTACATAAACTTTATTATCCCTATTACCTTAACCCTAGTAAGGCTAGATCAAAATAGTTGATACGGATGTACATATAAATATTTAGTTTCGATAAATTTGTATTTTTTTGATAATAAATAAGAAATAAATTTGAAAATGGAATAATTTATTTAAAAAAGTAAATCTTCTAGGTCTAAGGAATCAGGTGTTGTGTAAGTGGGGTTTTCCAACTATAAGTAGGCCGTATGGAAAACCATAGGTTGGGTGGGTATAGAGGCCACGAACGTCACCATCGCGTTCTGAAAGGTCTTAGAGAAATAAAATTAGAGTAGTTTCTCTTATCTTTATTTAAGGGCATAGAAAAGCACACGTGAATTTTTTTTTTGTAGTGTAACGCGTAACGTCAGCCTGTAAAACAAGAACCCTGCCCATTTCCCGAACTAGCTAGCTTAGCAAGCGCGTGTGCGAAGTTTTTCAAGTGACGTAAGAGTTTAAATGGTAAATATCTTAACCATTGATTAATGTTTGTCTCACGGACAATCATTAATAATTTCCACCTTCAACAACCAAGCGAGTTTAGGAATCCTTTCGTTTTAAAATTATCACATTACATAAGGTAAAAATTCATCCCAGTTATAGTTGTCAGTAAAAGATAACATGTATTCGTTTAGTACTCTATGGTTTCTTTCTATAGATCCTAATGTTTCGTGATGGTATGCTGTTGATTTCGAATGATTTATTTTGAGTAACTTACAAATTCTGTACCCATGTTCTGTAACTCCCGCTACGAGAAACTTTTCGATTGAAACGTGCAAAATGAAACAAAAATGTCATAAATTGAAACAAACAGTTGATTTTCTCACTAAACTGAACCTGTAAGTTTTTTTGTGAGTAACAACTGTCACGTAAGAAAATTTCTCGCAAATTTACAGAAATACTGTGTCTCTAAAACTTTTGCGGAAAAAGTTCTCACTTTGAACTGTCAAATATACTCACAACAAAAAACGCGGTGAGTTAACATCATAACAATGTTATTCGAAATAAAATTAATGAAAAAATTGGTATTTCAAGGTTAACTAATTGTTTAATTATTATTATATTTTTATAATATTAGAAAAATGATTAAAAATGTTTTTAATAGAAAGTGCTTCCAAAACTATTTTGCAAACAACAATCATTAAAGCCGCACTACACATTATTTTGTATAGCCGACGGCAGTATATTTGACGCCGCCGTTTATATTCTTCGACTTTAGTGTATTTTGGTCGCCGTAGAAGATTGTTTTGGCTAGCATTCTTATCGCCTTTAATTACATATCGACATTGAGCTATATTTTCTGACATTTCTAACGTAACGACGTAAGCATTTTTGGAAGTTTTCGACATGAGTTACAGATTCATTTTTTTCTCACTTTTCGAGAAACGATGCAATAATTTGTTTCACATATTTTCGCCACTAGAACTTCTCACTAAAGTTACAGAACATGGGTACTGGTCATTAAGTCATTTACAAATTCTGTACCTCTATCTGTTTTTAATGTTTTGAAAATGCCATACCTAAGAATGATTTTTTCCACTATTTCTTTGGCTATTACATTTGCTTCTTTAGTTTCAATTGGAATTGTTTCACATTGTGCAGTCAGTATGTATCTATATCCATTGGAAATGCGTAATGGACCTACTGTATCTACCTGAATAGTATGAAATGGTGTTGTTGGTGTGCTGGTGATTGTTAAGGGATCTTTATTGTGCTTAGTTATTTTGTTTTTAGCGCAGTTTATGCATTGTTTAATATATTCCTTTATCATTTTATTCATGTGTTTCCATATATACTTTTGTTTTATTCTAATAATTGTTATTTTTACTCCTACGTGACCTCCTTGTGGTGAGTCATGGTATTCTTTCCTTCGTGTTTCAACTCTCGTAGTGAACAGACGCGTTTTTATAATCGTCGCAACTGAATATAAAAAAAAATTAAATAAAAAAAATATTTTCAAGTCACAAATAATAAAAAAAAAACAAAACATTTATTGAACAGTTATTTTACTGGTTTTATTTTATTTTTTGCTTGTGTGCAATATACATAAATATTTGCATACACAAACTAATATAAGTGCAAATAAAAAAAGAGAACTCTGATGAGTTCATCTTCTGACAAAAACAACAATAATCCTACAAGCAGTAGGAATGTGCAATATATAACTTTAGTTGCTGATGACGACAATAAAAAAAATTAATTAAACAAAAACCTGAATTTAACAGTAAACACAAATACTCGTGCGCGATCATTATCTCTGAACATATTAAATAGTGATCAAGAAGCAACAACAATTGCACCTATCAGCAAACTTGTCAGCTTAGCTGTACAAACAAACAAACAAACAATAAGTAACAAGGTGACCAACGTGCACAAAATGGTAGATGCGGTGAGTACAATAAATGATAATAAAATTCAAACAGGAATGGACAGATACATAACCGTCTTAAAAAGGGGAAGAAGTCCAAAATCAGCTCAAATTGCTTCAACATCGAAAGTTCCCAGAGATGGAAAAAACAATATAATAAATTCCGAAAATCGTTTCGCGATTTTATCTGAACAAGGCGATGAAGACACAACTACAACAAGTTCGAGTAAGCCCCCACCCATATATTTAAGAGAGCAGAATTCCAGTTTGCTGGTAAAAAGTCTTATCTCATTAATTGGAGAAAATGAGTTTTATGTAACTCCAATTAAGCGCGGAAATATCAATGAAACAAAAATTCAGGTAGCTCATGAAAATAATTACCGAAAAATTGTTTCAGATTTAGAATCTAAAAATAAAAACTTCTACACGTACCAATTAAAGAGTGCTAAAGGTGTAACAGTCGTAATAAAAGGTATAGACTCTAGCGTGGATCCGGAAGAGGTCAAGTCTGGCCTTGAAAATAGTGGCTACAAGGTGAAAAATGTCTCAAACATTAAAAATAGAGAAAAAATCCCCCAACCAATATTTAGAGTCGAGTTACAGCCAGATGGCATAAAAATAAAAAATAATGAAGCGCATCCAATATATGACTTAAAGTACTTGTTGAATCGAAGAGTTACTGTTGAGCTTCCACATAAAAGAGCTGGACCTGTTCAATGCCTGAACTGCCAAGAATTTGGGCACACGAAGACTTATTGCAAGTTGCCTACAGTCTGCGTTGTATGTGGTGAGTTACACAGTACTGCTAACTGTGATAAAATAAAAGGTGATACCAAGGCGAAAAAATGTGGCAATTGCGGCGGAAATCACACTGCCAACTATAGAGGCTGCCCCCTTTACTCGTTTTTAAGAATTCATCAACCAAAAAAACCAATGCTACTCCCGCTCAACCTAAAACCCCTATTAACTATCCACAGTTACCTCAACCGTCCACCAGCCAAAATCAATTTTCAAACATTTTCAAATCTAACGCGACTAGTGCTCAACAACAATCTAACAACAAATTTTCATACGCTAGTATTTTAAAAAGCAATCAGAGTACGGCGCAAAAAACCGTAAATGTAAATGAAGATTCGGGGTATAATTTCAGTCGTATTGAAGCCTCAATTGAGAGCTTAATACAAACTGTAAATACATTTACTCTCAACATGTCCTGTATGATGCAGGAAATGTTGAAAATGCAGTCTACCTTGTTGCAGGCTGTACTAAGCAAACCATGAACTTAAAAATCTGTTTTTGGAACGCAAACGGCATCTGCCAACATAAAAACGAAATAGAATATTTTCTTCAGGATAAACAAATCGATGTTATGCTTATCTCAGAAACTCATTTGACATCTCGAAGTTGTTTCAGAATTAGTGGATATAATTTTTACGACATTTTAGGTTCGGGAATCCTAATAAAAACGCGAATAAAACACCACCTGTTGAATGATTTTTGTGAAGATTATCTTCAAGCAACGAACATCTGCATCGAAACTTACTATCAAAAACTTGTAATATCATCTGTCTATTCGCCCCCCAGATTCACAATTACCGAGAGTCAATATACGGCTTTTTATAAATCACTGGGCCTCCGTTTTCTAGCAGCTGGCGACTACAATGCTAAACACACATTTTGGGGTTCACGTTTAATCACACCTAAGGGATGGGAAAATGGGTTTGAATGTAGTTTCAAGTGGACAGCCAACATATTGGCCAACAGATCGTCAAAAAATTCCTGATGTTATCGACTTTGGAATTGTGAAAGGCGTGCCCAGCGAGATGGTTGAAGTTGAAGCATCTTTGGACTTATCTTCAGACCACTCGCCTACTATTGTCACTATTTACTCACACACAACATGTGATTTAGCGACGACATCTGCACGTATTAACTGGCTGAAATACAGAAAATATCTGAGTGCTCATTGCTCGGAAAAAATGCCGCTGAGAACACCTTCAGACATAGACGATTCTCTCAGGTTGTTTGAAGCGCATGTTAAACAAGCTGCTTTTAATGCTACTTCAAATAAAATAAACCAACCAGTGAGATTTAACAATATTTTTTCTGTACATATAGAAAGGCTATTGACTGAAAAACGGCGAGCTCGACGAGAATGGCAGCGCTACAGATCGCCCCAGCTAAAATTAAGGCTTAAGGAGTGTACCAAGCAGCTTAGGAAAGTTTTACAAGCTCAAAAAACAGCTTCCCTTCAAAAATTCCTTCAAGAGCTAGATGCAACACCACAAACAGATTATTCACTGTGGCGTGCAGCCAGAGGACTAAAAAGGCCGGTGATATGCAAACCCCCATTACGAGCCCCAAATGGTGACTGGGCAAAAACTGATGCTGAAAAAGGTGCACTCTTTGTTAAACACTTAGAAAAAGTTTTCACTCCGAATATTTCTGCTGATATTGTTGAACTGCCACCAGTCGTCCCTTTACCAGAAATACCGATGAGATTTAACATGACGGAGATTGAAAATACTATTACTAGTCTTAACACCAGAAAAGCCCCAGGTGTCGACAAAATAAGCAACAAAATGCTTCAAGAATTGCCTTACACGGCAAAAAGAATAATACTATTAATTTTTAACAGTATTCTACGCCTAGAACACTATCCTAAAGAATGGAAGGTTTCGCTAATTACTATGATACCAAAGCCCGGCAAGGATCATACAAAGGTTGAATCCTATCGGCCTATTAGTTTACTGTCTAACATTTCAAAACTATTTGAAAAGCTGTATATGAGCAAGCTGATGCCTATAGTGACTAGTAATGGATGTATTCCAGATCATCAATTCGGTTTTCGCAGACAACATAACACAATTGAACAAACTCACAGGCTTGTGAATGTCGTTAGAGACACTTTTGAAAAAAAGAAATACTGCTCTGCGCTCTTTATTGATGTCTCACAAGCTTTCGATAAAGTATGGCACGAAGGTCTTTTCAATAAATTAACACAAAATCTACCAGCAAACATCGTAAAGCTTTTAAAAAGCTATTTGATGGAACGTAAATTTGTAGTTAGGGAAGGCAATTTTTTAAGCCCTCCGCAGTCGATTGAAGCCGGAGTCCCTCAAGGCAGTATCTTCGGACCCTTACTTTATTTAATATATACCTCTGACTTACCGTTAAACAGTAACATTCATACATCAACATTTGCGGATGATACAGCCTTTCTAAGCGTTCACGAAAATCCTGTAGAAGCTTCCCGCAACTTACAAGAATATATTTCCAAACTGGAAAAATGGCTCAAACAATGGCGTATAAAAGTTAACGAGCAGAAATGTGCAGACGTCACTTTTACGTTGCGCAGGGAAACATGCCCGCCTATAAAAATTAACACCGAGACTATACCACAACACACTGTAGTCAAATATCTAGGCGTTCATCTTGATCGTCGTTTAACATGGAAATCGCATATAGACGCAAAGTTGACTCAAATGAAATTAAAAGCAGCTCAAATGAATTGGCTTATTGGAAGAAATTCTATATTAAGTCTTGACTGTAAACTTTTGTTATACAACACGATCCTGAAACCAATATGGTCCTATGGAATCCAGTTATGGGGCACTGCCTCAGCATCGAATGTCGAAAGAATTCAAAGGCGACAGAATAAAATCCTACGTACAATAACAGCAGCCCCCTGGTATGTCAGAAACCATCGAATTCATAAAGACCTAGACGTTCCGTTGGTGAAGACAGTATTTTCAAAACACGCGAAAAAATAGATTAAAAAACTTGTGTTGCACCCAAATCCACTTGCGCGCAATATTCTTCATTATAGAGGCCACACCCGGCTGAAAAGAAGGGATACTCTTTTTCTCAGCCGTTCACGAGAAATGTAAAACAACAAAAATTAACCGTTGAAATTAAAATTTTGTTTAGCATTGGCTAAACTTATATTTAATATTTTTTTAGATTTAAGATTTGAAAAACTTATTGATAATTCAATTTAAATAATTAAAGATTCAATAAATAATAAAATTATCACAAAAAAAAAAAAAAAAAAAAAAAAAAAACTTTTATCTTGCACCTTTAGCGGTGGATTATATAATAAAATTCTTGTAGGTGTTTGCCAACCTTTCCATTCATTTTGCATGCTATTATATGTTTTAATGAGCTCTTTTTCATTTATATATTCAAATATCATATCGTCTTTTGCTAACGAAATTTTGTCGATGTTACTATCAGATAACACTATTGTGAGCTTCTGCAAGATTTTACCTAAGTCTAAATATGCATTATCGCTGCACTGTGTTATTACAGTAACGGTTCTTTTATCATTAATTGTAATCTTTGCCAAACTTTGGCGCGCTTCAAATTTTTTTTCTTTATAATTTCAAATTTCAATCTAGGTATACCTTTGATATCAGAAAAAGAAATACTATTCCACATGTAGAGTTGATCAGGATCTGTGTCATAAATTCTTTCTGTATCCTTGTCTCGAGATTTGCTTTTATCTTCTTTTATATTTGTTATATCCTTCACCATGCTCCTGGTCACTATTTCTATATTTTTAGGTAACATTTCCTTTAATGCAGTAGAGTCTAATTGTATTCTAGATAGTGCATCAGCGTTAGTATTAATCCTTCCCTGTTTAAAAACTATATTTAAATCGTAATCAGCTAGATCTAACCTAATACGTGTTAATCGTGAAGATGGGTTTTTGTGAGTAAATAAAGAAATGAGGGGTCGATGGTCTGTTACAACCGTGAATTTTCTACCGTAAAGGTATGGTCGAAAGCATGTGATTCCCCAATGAATCGCTAATAGTTCTTTTTCTATCACGGGTTTATTCAATTCATGCTTGTTTAAAGATCTACTTGCGTAGGATATGGGTAAGTCTTTTCCTATACCTCCTTGTGACAGAATGGCACCAAGCGCGTAACTGGATGCGTCTGTTGTTAAAATAAATTCGTTTTCGAAATTCGGATACTGTAGTATTGGAGGGTTAGTTATTATTTCTTTCAGGTTTTCAAATGATCTCTCACAATCATTAGTCCAACTAAATTCCTTATTTTTCTTCAACAACTCATTCAGTGGTTTTGCTATGTTGGCGAAGTTTTTTACAAATCTTCTACAGTAATTACAGAAAACTACGAATCTTCTAACTTCGTCTGAGTTTGTTTGGCTTAGCATACTTTTTCACAGCTTCGCATTTACTGGGATCTGCAGTTACGCCTTTATCTGTTATTAGATGTCCTAGATATATAACTTCTTGTTTGAGGAAATTACATTTTTCAGGGTTTAATTTCAAATTATGTTTTCGCAAACGTTGAAAGACTTTTATGAGGGTTTTATTGTGATGATTTAGTGAGCAACCAAAAACTATGATGTCGTCAACGTATATGAATGCGCTTGCTGAGAGGTCCGCTAATGCTATCGTTAGCATTCTTTGAAAGCTATTTGATGATATCTTGATGCCAAATGGTAGTCGTTTGAACTGGTAATGGCCGTTGTTGGTAGAAAATGCAGTTAATGGTCGTGACTCTTCATCAAGTTCTATTTGTCATATCCAGTGTAGTAAAATATTTTGCACGACCGATTTGGTCTAAAACATCATCCAAGCGTGTTAGAGGGAATTTGTCATCGACTATCTTTTTATTCAGTTGCCTGTAATCGACTACTAATCGCCATTTTTTAGTATCATCAGAACTCTTTTTTGGTACTACAAGTAGTGAGGAGTTGTATGGACTTGTGGAGGATTCTACTAGATCGTCATTTATCAATTTTTGAACTTGTTTTTGGATCTCCTCTTGTTGAATATGAGGTAACCTGTAATTTCTAACATAGACTGGAGTCTTGTCTGAAGTTTGTATATGTTGTTTATAGAAATTGTTGGTAGATAATTTCTCTCCTTCTAAGGGGAATATATCTTGAAATTCTTCGCAGATGTTTTCAATGCAGGCAGTTGCTGATAATTCAAGTGTGGTTATGTTTAACTTTTCTCTTAGTTTTTTCCACTTTCCCTTGTTATTGCCGTACTTTACTGGCTTAATAATTTTGAACAGTGATAAAGGTAATAAGGATAGTTGTGGATTCGAGACTGTTATAGGCTTGGTTGTTGCGTTGAGCAATCTAATGTGCTGAATTAATTCTTTAGGAATGATAGTGTTACCCAAGAATAAGCCTTTTGTTAATTTGCTACTGCAGACTATACTGTCTTCATTTATATTTAATTCAATAGGATGTAGTACTTCAATTCTAGGTGGTACATATATATTATTTGATTTATTTCTCATAGGTAAGATATATTCTTTATTGTTGGAAAGTAACGATACTGTTGCTGTCTCGTAATCGATTTTTGACATCAATTTCGTAAAGAAATCCCTACCTAAGATACCGTCTAATAAGAGTGGAAAATCAGAAGTTACTACCTGAAATGAATGCTGTTCCAGCGGCTCTGGAAATTTAAATGTTAAGTTGCATTCTCCTACTGTGGTTATTGCCTCGTTAGTAATACCGGTTAGCTTGCACGATTTGTTGTTTTCTATTACTTTATTTTCTATACACGACTCTTTGAAAAGTGAAATATCTGCGCCCGTATCTATTAAAAATTTTATATTCGTAACTTCAATTGTTGTCAGTATTACATATTGTGGAATCTCTTTGTATGTAGTATATGTTCGTAAATTATATGTGTGTTTTTCCCCTATACCCTTACTTAATGTTCGTTGTTTGGGGTACTGGGGTTTTCCCCGTTTCCCTGATTTGTAAGGTAGACTTTTCTATTACTTGGTCTGCTACGATTATTGTTCGTTCTTCTATCGTCAATGTTCCTGTAATTATTGTTATTTCTATTGTTGTAATTTCTGTTATTGTTATTTCAATAGTCGATATTTTGGTTGTTGTGGTTCCTATTATAGTTACTGTTGTTATTATTTCTTTGGTTATAATTTGTTCTAGTATGGCTGTTATGGTTTCTTCGGTTGTGGGTATATCTACTTCCATAATTTTTATTGTAATGTACATACATAATACTACTTTGTGTGTTTGATGTCGTGGATTCGACAGCTATGTCTATTGCTTCTTGTAAGTTTTTGGGTCTAGATGCCATAACTATCGATTTTTGCGTTTCTTTTAAGCCATTCTTGAAAGCAGTTAAACCAATTTCATCGTTCAGTTTTGTAATTATTTGTCTATGTTCTGATCCCTGCTCTAATATCTGTAATTCATTCAGTGCTGCTATCAGTCCTTCCTTCAATGTGTGTAGCAAACGCAGTTATCGTTTGGTTATTTTGATGTGCTCGGGCTAGTTCAGCGTGCAGAGTTGCAGTGGTTTTAAATGATTTGAAACAATTCTTTAATAAGGTAGACAATGCCTCGTAAGTTGTTGGGATTTGGTATGAAACAATTTTGTTTTTAACTTTTTCTGATAGCTTTGTATCTATTATGAATTTAATAAGGTTAGGCTTGTCCGCTGTTGTCAATGTGTTATAATAAAATTTTGTAACCCCCAAAAATTTGAAAGTTCTTTGTGGCTACCTGTGAACTCATGAATTAGCTTAGAAGCTGTAACTAAATCGAAACTTGCCATAGTGTCGGAATTGTTTGTTTCTGATGTTTTAGCTTTGAGTAATGTCCGTATCTGTCCTATCAGTCGTTCTAATATTGCCACTTGCTCATCTAACAGATCAACTGGTGTGGTCTTATAAATCTGTTCGCGAGTTTGCTGTATTAACTCTTCCTGTTCCTTAATGTAAGCAGGATAAGTTCTATTTGGAGCCTTTTTTAAATTATTCAATAAGCTTTGTAATTCTGATATTCCCATCTATAATTCGTGTAATTTATTTTATAATATTTTATATATTTTATACCATTTATTTTATAATATTTGCTTTATATCTTTATACCGTTTAAGAGCTTTTTTTTCATATAGTATTTATAATATTCATTTAATTTAAATAAAAATAAAATTAGCAATATCAATAAAGTTATTTGTTGTATGTGATCGGACGTAACCGTCAACACTGCAGACCCTTTTTTATAAGTGGTGATAATAGCTTCTTTAGAGAACCATCCCCCCATTATTCTGCTATACGCTTCCTGATTTCCTTTATCTGGGTTTTATATTTCAGTTTATCCACTTTGTTTATAGCAAGGTTTAGATCACGATACGCGATTGTTAATTCCTTCCTTTTTTTAAATGCTTTACCGGACCGTCTAGTTTTCTTCTTTTCGGTTTTGGTACGTCGACTTCTTCTGTCTTGTTTATGCTGGCGCTGGCGATATTCTTCAATCGTAATTCTATTCGTGGGCTTATACACAGGAGGATTTGGGTTGTTTTGTGATACTGGTTCTGGGATGTATGGATTCAAATATTCTTCCCACTTTCTGAAGATCTGGTCGATTTTTTGCCTGTCTGCTTCAAAACTTTCAACTATCAACATTTCTTTTCAATAAAGTCTGTATGAAAGAATCTGGATTTCCCTAGGATCAGAATTTCTTAAAGTGGCAGGACGTAAGAATCAGAATTTCCCTAGGATTATAATTTCTGTAGTATCAGGACCTGGCAGGATCGCCATGTAATGATTGGTGTAATGTGTTAGAGTTTTCCCTATAGCACTTTGGTTTATTTGTAGCTCAAGTGTGTTCTGAGCTAGTTAATAGGCTGCTACTAGTGATTTACTAGGTGCCTGAATATGAGAGTCAAAAGCAGATTTTGATTGCCAGTATGATTCTGATTTTATTTGCAATTAACTTTTTTATTTATACAATTTTTGTTAACATACATTAAATTTACTATTATGCATTTTTGGCTTAATTTTTGTTAGCATACTTAAAATCTACTACTATGCAGTTTTTTTCTTAACATACTTAAAAAACTTTCTTATTACAGAAATTTCAATTTTACATAGTTGCTAATGTTTAAACGAGTTCGTTGGTCTACTTTATTTATTTATTTTATTATTTTTTTTGTGCTCATATTTTGTTTTATTTAATTTGTTTGTGATTGCTTAGTCTTATATTTTTGGTGACTAAGTGTGCGTACTTTACATTCGTTTCTCAAAATTTTTAATTATAATATACATATGAAAAGTAAATCTTCTAATATATAAAATTCTCGTGTCACGATGTTTGTTATCGAATTCCTCCGAAACGGCAGGATCGATTTTAATGAAATTTTTTATGCATATTTGGCAGGTATGCGAATAGGTTCTAAGGTATATTTTAAATCGCTAGTGGCATGAGGAGGAGAGGGAGGGGACAATTTCTGTATTAACGAAACGTCTTGACCGATTCTTATGAAATTTTTTATGCATATTCACTAAGTCTGAGAATCGTCTACTATCTATTTTTCAAACCGCTATCGGCACGAGGAGGGGAGGGAGGGAGCAATTTCTGTATTTACTAAACTATTAACCCAACAGATGGTGCTATGTCCGTCTCATAATTATTTTTGTTGTTGAATGACAGATGACTCTATGTTCGTCTCATGCAGGAGAATCGTCCTTGTTCGTATTTCAAACAGAACAAAATTATTGTATGTTATGTTTTTCATCGGCGGTCATCGTGACGCACTTAACACATTCCCTTTTTTTATATATTACCCAAAATATGCACTAGAAATATTTTGTATGACAAAACAACGTTTGCCGGGTCATCTAGTATAATATAAATATTTTTTAATTCGTATGTATCAATGTGGAACAGAAATCAACAGATAATGTACATATGTATGTATGTACTTGATATGTACATACCCTGTCGGAAAAAAAACTAGCTTTAATGTATGGAAAAAACTAACTTTTTTAACATTGCGATGTCCTTGGAAGTAATCAGTTTTCTTTCCACTACATGTAGCTAACTTTAAAGTTAGTTTTAAAAAGTCAAAATGTAGTAAGTTAGTATACATAAAAAAAATATATATCTTTTTTATTTTATTTTCTCAGTTCTATATTCAGTAGTTTTATTGCAATAATAAATTTTTCTTAAAATTTTTTTTCACCGGTGCTGTGCATTGTATTGTAGTTAGCTCTATAGTTAGTCTAGAAAAATCAATTTAAAAGTTAGCTTTTCTTGTATCTAGCTACACATTTGACGAAAGGGTATATATACATATTATGTATGTAGCAAAAAATTTTAAATAAACGCAAGAATATGTTTTTAAATAATTTTTTTAGTTTGAATGAAAACTAGCACTGCACTATACATTTGGGTTTTTATTTAAATAAAAAAAAAATTATAAAGAACAATTGCTGTTTTGTAATTTAAAATTTTTCAGCCTTTCATTGTTTTGCTTTTGTTATAGTTAATTTCCCTCGTTGACGGTTCTTTTACATTTGACACTTAATTATTGGAAACATTCTAGTAAGAACAAAATCAGGGCTGCTTGTTTTCGCATTCAAATACAGAAACACTTTTTTCTCACAATTCGAGAAACGATGGAATTTTTTGTTTCACACTTCATGTGAAAAACTTTACGATGCGAGAAATGCAAAAACGAGTTACTGGCTATTTTTTAAAATGTTTGCTGAGTAAGAGACTTTAAAACATTTGAATATTGATTATGGCTAGACGATGGTTGAGGAAACTGTGGGTAGTTTAAAGGGGTGTTGGGCTGAGCGGGAATAACATTTGTTTTTCTGTTCGACGAATTTTTAAAAAACGAGTAAAGAGGGCAGCTTCTATAGTTGGCAGTGTGATTACCGCTGCAATGGCCACATTTTTTCGCCTTGTGATCACCTTTTATTTTGTCGCAGTTCGCGGTACTGTGTAGCTCACCACATACAACGCAACAGTAGGCAACTTGCAGTAAGTTTTGGTATGTGTTATGAGTCATTTTCCCCTAACCAACAGAAGTATCAGCGACAGCAGAACATACGCTGCACACACATACTGACGTTGAGTTATTTTCCCTCAACCAACAAAAATACCAACGGCAGCAAAATACCGCTGTATGCATTACTGACGTTATTACCAGTAATTTTCCTACAGATATATGCTGACGATGCAATACCGCTGCATACATGTATATGCCAGTAACTTTCCTACAGAATATGCTGAATTTGCATACTAGCACACTTAGCAATGACCACGCCAGCGGCAGCGAACGTCAGCAGCACCGTTCATCGAGCAGCACAAAAGTGGGTATAAAAGCGGAGGGTGATTTGGTATGGAGGTCTAGTCAACTGTAGTCCGTAGTCAGTCGATCGTAGTCAACGGTAGTCAGTGGAGTCAGCTCTAGTCTAGTGAAGTCGAGTCAGTTCTTAGCACAGAACACACATAACAAAAACCTGATCAAACACCAGCCTTAAAAAGCGCGTCCCTGTGAAGGCTTAATATATTTCCCAAACAAAAACCTGATCAAACACCAGCCTTAAAAAGCGGGTCCCTGTGAAGGCTAAGTAACATTTTAGACATAACATGTGGTTAATAAAAATAAATAATTAAAATAAATAATAAAAATAAATCTTTTAATTTAAAACATAACATTTTGGCGCAGCCGGTAGCCGCGTAAATAATAACATCAAAGAAATATAATAATCCTTGTGTTGATCTTGCTCAAGAAAAACTGTCCGGTGTAGCAAAACCAACAATACATAAAAGTCTAAATCCTAGCTACCTTGTATTGTTGCATCCTACATTCGACGGTGTAGAACTGCACAGACAAATTGAATAAAGTCTAAATCCTAGCTACCCTCATATTGTAGTTGCAGGACTAATCGCTAAAGCGGATCAAGGCAAAAAGGAGAATTACTTTGATTGTAAAAATTCTGCGCGGTTGCGAACAAACACATAATATAAAATAATAATAATAATATAAAGTGAAAATAATCCTAAACCACAGACCACTATCAGGATAATAACCAGCGGAATATGGGTAAGTAGAAGACAGTTTTAATGGCCAATCCACAGACACAGACAGACAAATTAATAGAACGACAAGTATAGTTATTAAATGGACAGTCTACAAGTTCTCGCGTGGACACAGCCCACTACCAAGATGATTACCAGCGGAACATAGAAAGACGATCACCGTCACCCCAGCAAAACCATACTACTGAGAGAGCGGAAATTGAAAGGATCAAAATGCCTTCGCTGTATGAGATTATTAAGATCGTAAACAACACAGTCCCATCATTCTTCGGGACCGATGGACCTGACTTACCATCAGAAGTATGCAGGTACATACAAGGATGCAAGATGGTAGAAAGAGAAGTACTCACAGGTGCAAATAACGTTCTAACACAAGATGTGATACAGTGCCTGAAATTGCGACTGCTGGGGGGTGCATACTCAAAAATATCCCAGATGACTTTTGGTTCAGTGGACGCATACTGTAACACCATCAAGAAGTTTTATCTAAAAAATAAAAGCCTGGATAAGATAAGGGAGCTGATCTTGGGTTGCAAACAGAGCATCAGAGAGTCAGCATGCGAATTTGGAGAACGCCTGGATAGCCTATTAAATGAGGCAAAAACAACAATAGAGAACGAATGGCCGGTGGGACCTGGCCGGGAAACCATGCTAAAAGACTTCAAACGGATAGCAGTGAGAAGTTTCATCAAGGGGTTGAAAGACCATGCTCTCAAAGCTCGATTTGTGGGTCAGGAAGAGGAAGAGCTCACTAAGTTGTAGTTTTTGTAACAAGATGGGACATGAATGGAATAGCTGCAAAAAGCGGCTAAACATACCATACTGTATGAGAAAATACGGCCATGAAATGGGGCCACTGTGCAGGAATATCGTGAGCTGTGCGTTCTGTGGAAACGGCCGGCACGACGTGGAAAACTGCAGAAAGAGACTAAGCTCCTTATACTGCCGATTGTGTGGAATAAATGGCCACAAGGAAACCCCTTTCTGCGAGCCAAAAAGAAACCTACCCAACCAAAATCAATTGGATAGAAGGACGGCAGAAACAAATAGGAGGATAACAAACACAGAATTCCGTGGAGGCCCACAAATGGCGATGGGACAAAATACGAACAGAGGGGCAAACAGAAACAATGGTACACTCCCAACCTGCTTTAAATGTCAACAAAAAGGACATTTTGCACGGGACTGCAGAAGTAATGTTAGACAGACTGAAGCAATGGATGCAGGGATCTACCAACAGGCACGAAATAGCAACAACGGCAGGGACCTAGCTAACAATGCCGTAGAGGCCCATAGCAACACAAATCGGACATATGCTCAGGGAAACGAAATTCGGCCCAGTTATCGCCAATAACTGGGGTCCCGCAAATTAACAGAAAATTAGATTGGCATAAAAAAGAGAACAAATACAAGTATAATAAAGAAACAGAAACAAAGACTCAGGTAAATAAAGATGATACGGAGACTGACTCAGAAACAGAGCAGCCAACCAGGATAGTAACCGAGGCAGCTGTACACTCGGTAAATAAGGAGAACGGGCGTACTATAGAAGAAAATACTGCAAAAGATAATAAATTAAACAAAAAAAAGGAGGAAAAAAGTGAAGAGATAATGCCAAATATAAATAGTAGTACTGAATCACCGGGCAATGTGGACACAGCTTTTATTACGCTACCCTGCCAAGGAGCTAGGGAGCGAAAATTGGTCTTACTTGTAGATACTGGAGCAGTTACTAAAGTGCCGGTTAATATCATATCAAGAGATAAAACCGTGGTTTTGCATAAACAGGCAAATCAAGAGAACGGGTAAACTTTGGAAGTGAAAGCAGAAAAAGAAAAAGTATTAAAACATAAATATGAAGAGAAACAAAGTGAAGAGATAATGCCAAATATAAATAATACTACTGAATCACCGAGCAATGTGGACACAGTTTTTATGACGCTACCCTGCCAAGGAGCTAGGGAGGGAAGATTGGTCTTACTTGTAGATACGGGAGCAGTTACTAAAGGGCCGGTTAATATCATTTCGAGAGATAAAACTGTGGTTGTACAAAAACAGGAGATTTCCCCTGGAGTTTATGTTGGAAATACTGTGGTCAACATTAAAAATGGAGGCACAGCAGTACCCATACTGAACACAACCGAGAAAGATATCCAGTCGAGATTTTCAAAATTCAACCACTACACGCAGTATGGAGGAACACAACAACACACATTGTCATTGGCAAAACAGGAGGAAAGAATAAGGCGTCTAAAAACCAACATTATGACGGAAATGAATTGGAAAAAGAGAAGAAGGAAAAACTCACCACAAAATCGACACTGGAGCAGTGTTGTTATACCATGCCTATCATGGTCTTAAGGTCTTCAATGGCTGAAATAGAAAAAGAAATACATATTTATACAGGTCTAAATTAAGGAATAACGGAACTTAACATGCCGTAGGAAATTTTTTTTTTATTTATCCCTCGCTTGTAATTTCCTATTACTTTTATAGGTTGACGTCAAAGGATCTGAAAGATGCAAAATAATTAGTAAAAGGAAAAGGTTAAAAAAAAGAAGGAACGTTACTGACCCGGTATCACCTTCTAATCGGCCAACGGATACTATTCTAAAAATAAAATTAAGCAGACAGATTAGTTAGATGCCGCAACAGATTTACGAAAACGTATTAAAATAAGAATAAATAAGAGACGTATAAAATTTTTTTTAATAATATTTAAATTCTGGAAATTTAGCGAGCAATGAAATTTTTAAAAAAATATTCTTCAAAAATGAAACTAAAGAGTAAATTTTAAATTTTACTTTTTCAAATTTGTTTGTTTTTGCAAACAAATCATTAATGAATTGAAGATGAAGTACACATACACACATATGTACATATGTATATACTTTAACTACGCTGTAGTCTAGATATTTATTAAGCTGTAATTCAGTCGTGTTTTGGAAATGGAATAAATTTCAGATTGAACATTATAAACTTCTTCTAAAATCTGTCTTTTGTTGCATCGAATTGGTGGTTTAACCTACCGTACAAGTTACAATTACAATCACAGTTAATTTACTTGAAGACAGTGCTTGCTGCTGCAAGTTCTTGTGATTAAAAACAGGCAATTAAAGTTATTAAAAAGTGTATGCATGTATTAAGGTAAAATGATTAGTATGTATGTATGTCTAACCTGTGTGTGGCAATTAAAGTTATTAAAAAGTGTATGCATGTATTAAGGTAAAATGATTAGTATGTATGTATGTCTAACCTGTGTGTATACCTAAAAAGACTTGTTTCCATTTTAAAAGATCAAACTTTTTACTATTTCTTTGGCATTTTCATTGATTATACAAATTATGCAAGTGATTTTTAGCATGTGGAAAACAGACTAGTTTTAGAAAAAAAAAAGCTCAATTCCAGTCTCCAATATTTTTAAAAATTTTTTTGGAAAAAGTGTTTATCCATAGAAGATGTTTTTGATTAATAAAAGAAGGAGGTTTGTTTGTCAAACGACATTTGTATAAAATCACGTTTTTTTTTAATAAATTGTCATTGCTTAAGCTGTTGTGATTAGCTAACTTGAAAAGTCAGTGAAATTACAATTGATATTCCTTTTTATATACAATTTGGAAAAATGTTTTTCAAACAAACAAAGAAACGGAATATTGTTGAGATATTTGTTTTCTTTTTTTCTTTTTTTTTTTTGTTAAACTAAATATTTTTAATTTGCACATAAATTTAATAAATATATAATTTTATAAAAAGAGAAATTGTATCTCTTTTAAAAGCTACAACAAACATAAGATATCTTTACAGCACCTTAATAAAATCCACACAAGTTTCACTGCTCTATCCTTTTCTATCTTTTTTTTATCCTTCTTCTATTTCCTTTTGTATTATTATTTAAAAAAAAAAAGACAACATAAGAAAGAGAGATTTTAGTTAGAAAAGTTATTGGAAAACAAAAAAGAAATTTATCTCATGGATGAATGTGGCGCATTAGGTGTATTTGATTTTTGATTTGTTATCCATTAAATAAATTTGCATTTATTCATTCTTTATAGTAGTTTTTTCACCAAAACAAAAGTATTTGGTACTTAAATACAAAATGAATTTTTTTTGAATTTTTTTTTTTAATTTTTAAATTTGTGCATTAGTGCAGTTCTAATGTTTAAAAAAAAAGAAGAAAACAAAACCCTGCAGTTTTATGCACATTAATAGAAACATAAATAAAGCAATTGCAAACATTTTTAATGTTTGCAAATGCTTACAACCGCAGGGTAAAAAATGAATGCAATATATCCAAACTGAAACAATTTTTTTCTTTTTTCATTTTTTTTTTGCATGACTTTAGTTGAGTACTTGGCTGTGAAATATGATTACACAGCAAAATTCTGCCAGACTATTTCACAGCCGGGTACAACTGAATAAACAGATATACACATGCATGTATGTGTGTAAGAATACAAATAAGTTTGGCATTGACATTGAAACAAAAAATAAAAGCCAACAATACATACATGCATGGTATTTCAGTAATACTAACAATAATAATAAAAAGCACGAATTAATGAAATAATTTCAACAAATTTCCTATTAATATTTATTTTTGTCTTTCATCTAAATAACAAACTATTTGCAATTTTAAACTTTCCTAATTTTCTGCCATTTTTGCTGTTGATTTAAAAAAAATTATAAGCAAGTGAATAATTTTTCTTTCAAATCATTAAAACAGCAAAGGTGTTAAATTTCTTTAACAAAGACAAGGATAAATACAAGCTAAACTAAACTCATTTTTTTTATATATATAAAAAAAAGGAGAGGAAAAAATTTTTAAATAGGTTGAAATTTGATATATGTAGTACTAAATGTAATGAAGTTTTTTTTTTTCTCTTACTCATTTTTGCAACGTTTTCAAATAATTTAAAAATTTTCAATTTCTTGTATGACTTTATTTCAAGGTTAATATAAGAGTACATATATATAAATATCAATACACATACACAATAATTATACAATTAACTTGTAAATGCATAACTATTATAAATTTTTTGTGTGTCATACATACATACAATTTTGTATTAAGTTGAATAGAAAAAATAAACATACAATTAAAAATACACATATATATATATATATTGAAAAATTACTTCTAGAACAGATAGAACAAATAGTTTCATGTAAGAAAAAAAATTTTTGATATAAGTATATGTAAGAAGAAATTGTTAGTTATAAGATTAAAAATATTAACCAGCGTTTTAAAAATCAACCAACAATCATCCCGTTAACAATGAAGAATCCAACAATCATCAACAGCAGCCTATATCTATCAACCTCACGCAACCGCAAAACCTATATACGATACCACAACGCATACATGGACGAAAAACCCAGTTCCGACAACAATAAAGAATCCAATCCAACGATCAACAGACAGACAGCCATAACCTTCAACCTCTCACAACCATAATCAACAGTTAAAGCTATATGCGATGGCACAACACATACATGGACGGAAAACGCAGTTCCGTTAGAAAATGGTAAATCACCCCAACGTCAGTAAAAACCTCAACATTTCACCAACAACATCATATATTTTCCTTGGTGACGCAGCAAACGTACCAAGTCGACAGACACTTAGCAGTCACCAACTAATGGTAAACTGCGAACCTTCAGGCATTCGAGGCTCGGGAGATAATTACATATTACTCCGAGAGCTGCCAAAGCTGTATCGCCAAGTCGGATGCATACACACATCCATTTTGACTTGATTCCAGAAGGATGGCTACGAAACGTCCTAAGACAGGATGTTTCTTGTCCGTAAGCGGGGAGGGATGTTATGAGTCATTTTCCCCTAACACACATACTGACGTTGAAACCAACATGTCTCTAATTTTGTTTGTGGGTAAACCCGCGCTAATGCTTTTCTTAAGCCATACTCAAAATCCGTGTTGAATGTTGTGGGCTTTATGTCAAAAATATTACTTTGAATATATTGTAGTACGTGGATATATGCTTTGAAAGATTTGCTTGACATTAAAATGGACATAAAAGGAAATGTCTGCAAAAAAGCATACAAAAATATTAATTTAACTGCAACAATATTGAAAATCTTTGCTTTATAAAGTTTTTCTGCATGGCGGCCTGGGGCCGCTCTTAGGGGTTTTCTCCTCCATGGGACGCGGCAGGTGGCTTCGCTGAATAAAGTTTCTCTGCGCGCGTCACACTACGGAATATAATGAGACGCGCGCAGGAAAACTGTATTCAGCGAAGCCACCTGCTGCGTCCTATCGAGGAGAAAACTCCTAAGATCGGCCGCAGGCCGCCACGCAGAAAAACTGTCTAAAGTGAAGATTTAGGTGACGTTTTCCTACGTAGTGCATAAAGTCCATGAACATTATGTTACTATTTGTGTGTCACAATATTCATGGACATTAAAATGGTGTTGGGCTGAGCGGGAATAACATTTGTTTTTCTGTTCGACGAATTTTTAAAAAACGAGTAAAGAGGGCAGCTTCTATAGTTGGCAGTGTGATTACCGCTGCAATGGCCACATTTTTTCGCCTTGTGATCACCTTTTATTTTGTCGCAGTTCGCGGTACTGTGTAGCTCACCACATACAACGCAAACAGTAGGCAACTTGCAGTAAGTTTTGGTATGGCCAAATTCTTGGCAGTTCAGGCATTGAACAGGACCAGTTTTTTTATGTGGCATCTCAACGGTAACTCTTCGGTGTAACAAGTACTTTAAATTATAAATTTGGTGCGATTCGTTTTTTTTTATTTTCAAGTCACCTGGCTGTAGCTCGACTCTGAATATAGGTTGGGGGATTTTTTCCCTATTTTTAATGTTTGAAACATTTTTAACTTTGAATCCACTATTTTCAAGCCCAGACTTTACCTCTTCTGGATCCACGATAGAGTCTACACCTTTTATTACGACGGTTAGACCTTTAGCACTCTTTAATTGGTACGTGTAAAAATTTTTGGTTTTTGACTTAAGGTCAGAAACTATTTTTCGGTAAATATTTTCTTGCACTACCTGGATTTTTGTTTCGTTAATATTTCCGCGCTTGACTGGAGTTACATAGAACTCATTTTCTCCAATTAGGGATATAAGGGTTTTGACCAAAAAACTAGAGTTCTGCTCTCTTAAATATATCGGCGGAGGTTTACTCGACCTTTTAGTTGTGTCTTCATCGCCTTGACAGCTAAAATCGCGAAACGATTTTCGGAATTTTTGATATTGTTTTTTCATCTCTGGGAACTTTCGCGGTTGACGCTATTTGGGCTGATTTTGGACTTTTTCCCCTTTTTAACACGGTTATGTTTCTGTCCATACCTGTTTGAATTTTATTATCACATTTTGTACTCACCGCATCTACAATTTTGTGCACGTTGGTCACCTTGTTACTGATTGTTTGTTTGTTTGTTTGTTTGAATGTACAGCTAAGCTGACAAGTTTGCTTATGGGTCCAATTGTTGTTGCTTCTTGATCACTATGTAACATGTACGGAGAGCATGATCTCGCACGAGTATTTGTATTTTGTGTAAAGTTTAAGTTTGTGTTTAAATTATTTTTTTCGTTGCCCTCATCAGCAACCAAGGTTTAATATAAATTCCTACTGCTTGTAGGTTTATTGTTGTTGTTGTCAGAAGATGAACTTATTTAGAGCTCTCTTTTTTATGTGTTCACTGTATAAGTTTGTGTATGCAAATATTTAAGTATATTACACGCAAGCGAAAAAAAAGAAAATAAAACCAGTATAATAATTGATGGGGTGCAATAACGCCTTACGAAATACGGCCTTAAAGGCTTTATTTCTCAATGGAAAGTGATATAAGGCCTTTATTTCCAAAAAGGTTTTATTGCACTTTGAAAGTGAAATAAAGCCGTAAAGGTCTTATTTCACTTAAATTTCTTTTTAAATGAAGCAATAAAATTTCTTATTCTTCTTATATTTTATTGAACAATTATAAAAAAATTTCATATTAACAAAAATTAATAGAACATTAATAATTAATCCCACTTCTGGAAACGAAATAATTCCCACCAAAATGAAAAAAAAAATCACTTTAATCATTACACATTTTTGCAAATATGATCATAAGCAAAAATTAATAGAACATTAATAATTCAACAAAAAATTTTCATATTAACAAAAATTAATAGAACATTAATAATTAATAAAAAAAAACGCAAAATAAACGGAAGAAAATTAAACAAAAATTTGTTTGACTTCTTGAACAATGATTTTACACACTGGACATAAAGTTGAGACAGAATTCTTTTTTTTTCCGCGTCCAATTTTTCATAGCAATCACTGCAAAGCTTAAAATGACTACATGGCAATAACAATGTATTTTTTTCTTTTTCCTAACAAATAATGCATGTAAAATTATTTGCAATGGTGCAAGGTACAAAAGATGGTAAAGTATCTATTATTGGATCAACCTCATCATTCTGATCACCTGTCGCCGTCGTAATACTATTTTGCTCCAGAATCTCGTTCAAAGACAAGTCATTATAACTTCACTGGTTAAGACAGTCGTTCACACTGATTATCCTATTTTCCAATTTTTTTAAGATAGTTGTAATCATGCTTTCTCTCGTCTTTTGCCTTTTTAATTTTGCTGCACAGATTGAAATACCGCCGTCCAATGATTTTTTAAAATCAATTGATTTTGTCACATCTACATCTAATAAATGGTCTATGAATTTATAAAAACTTCCGTTTTTTGCAAGGCATTTACTCAATTGCCCATGAAACGATTCTATTAACCTTCTTGTTTTAATGGGTTCGTTATAAACGGAGAATTTTGATGCACCTTCCAAAAACAAAGTCATATATATATTTCATTTCTTAAAAGGAGAATATTAAATATTTTATCTAATTTACCTTTTTAATCCACTGTCTCTCGAAATATGCTATGAATGGTTCAAAAATACTATTAAAATTCTTACTCATAGCCTGATTTTTGAGATTTTTATATCCAATAGCTATGTCGTTTGGTTTTAATAGCGGTAATATTAGAAATTTCCGAAACAATTTTTTGGCAACATTATCCTTAATTAATTTCGACATGAAGTTATTAAATGTTGAAGCATTCCTTCTAACAGCTTGTGTAAAATGGAACCAACATGTCTGTTAACACATAATATAATGTCAACACAAAAAACATAATTAACACATAATAATTATTAAAATGCAAAATGCTTATATGACAAAATGCAGTCATTTCCTTTCTTTGAAATGTTTAACATAAATAAAGTTATCAACCTTAGAATTGTTTTACCTTGAGAAAGGTTTAATATTACAATAAATAAAGTTATTAACCTTAGAATTGTTTTACCTTGAGAAAGGCTTAATATTACAATAAATAAGTTTTTTTACCTTTAGAATTGCTTTACCTTGAGAAAGGTTTAATGTTACAATAAATAAAGTCATTTACCGCTAGAAATGTTTACCTTGAGAAATGTTTAATGTTTAAAATATCTGCAAAAGAATGAATTTTTAAAATTGTTGAAAATGTATATTTGTTATTATTTTTAGTTAGACGTAAGAAATTAAATGTATAAAAAGACATGCAAAAATAAAGAACTTGTGGCATACAAAGAGTAACTCTTATGATTGCTTGACCAGTCTTTGTGTTTCTACTAAGGCTTACATCTTATTTACAATAGCACATGGTGTTTCTACCTGGGCTAACCCAAGTCATAAAATATTAAATCTGAGCTCCAAAGGAAACCTTTGGTGCTCAATACTTTTTTAGTTGACAACTCAACATTTGGTGACCCCTAGATTTTCATAATTGACAAAGTTTCCCCCCCACCAGTGGTAAGGAGCTTTGAAAATTAAGAAAAAACACGCAACACATGCTAACAAAGTGATCCTGTAATAAGGCACAGGATAATACTTTGGATGCACTCAACAGGACAACAGTCAAAAAATACAACAGGCAATATTTGGGCAGATCCCCAAAAACGCAACATTTGCTATCGACTTACTCCTGTAACAAGGCACAGAATTATACAACGAATTACATTTGGGCAGATCCCCAAAATTCAACAATTACTATCGGCGTAATCCTGTAACAAGGCACAGGTTTATATTTCGGCTACACACACAAGGACGTCATCAGTCCACACATTAGGACATCAGCCCAAAAAGAAAAGTAAAACACGTACATTTGATTTAAAACAGCAACGCTTCAACAACTATGGCATCTTTTGAAGAGCTGATAGCAGTCCAGCAGAAGACGGCGGAAGAAATACAAGCGATAATCCGCAATTTTAAAAACGACTCTCCCACAAGGAAGACCAGAGAATACTACTTGGAGCGTCTACAACGGCTTGACACGGCATGGCTAGAATTTGAAAGCACAACAAATCTATCAAATCTACCATTGCAACACAATTATTTTACGGAGCTGTACTTGCGTATCTCAGACGACACAATGAAGTATAAAGAATTGTTTGAGTCCGAAAGTAAAAAAGTGGCAAAACCAACACCTTCCACCAGACAATACACAGAGACCGAAAGCACAAGCAGCGGTACGCAGGGCGAGACACAACTTGACGAAATCGCAAGCAAAGTTCTTCGCAATCAGCGGGCATTGATGAGAGCGCTAAGACGAACTATTTATGAAGTCATGGCGGAGGAAAATAAAGAAGATTCATATTGCCAGGCCAAATTAGCACTCGTTGATAAATATATGGAGGATTTCTCGAAAAATAACGATACCTTATGGCAATTAACTACCGAAGACCAAATAGATGGTTATACCTTGTATGAATTTTACCAAATGCAAGCTAAGGTACACAACGTCCAATGCAAGCTACAATACGATGTAAATATTTCCGGCGAAAATAATCCACGAAAGATTAACAGGATTGAGCATTATCAACCCCATCTACCAAAAGTTCAGATTCCAAGATTCAGCGGCAGTTACCTACAATGGGTAGCTTTTAAAGACCTTTACACCCAGCTGATCCACAACGCATCAATGAGCGAGGTTGAGAAAATGTTTAACTTAACCACACACCTGGCAGATGAGCCAAAAAATCTAATAAAACATTTGCCAATTACAACAGCAAATTATGCAATCACGTGGAATATTCTGGTGAATAGATACGACAACAAAAGACTCATTGTGACAACACTATTAAACAACTTGATGTCTCATCCACAAATGAAAAACGAAACGGCACAAGCGCTAAAAGCCTTACATGATGTCACTAAAGAATGCATCTATGGTTTAAGCGCACAAGGACTTCCAGTGGACAAATGGGACGCCATATTATTGAAAAAACTTGATCACTCAACTCAAACAATATTTGAACAAGCACTAGAAGACAATAAGAACCTCGTAAGTCTAAATGCACTACTTAGATTTCTCGAACATCGGTTCCAAGCATTGGAAACTCGCGGAAGGTCTCACGAATGTGGCGGAGGGAAGGATAGAGCCAAAATTATTACAGCAGCTACATCAACCCAAACTTGTAAGGTATGTGGATCGACAGGACATCCCATATATTACTGCGAAAAGTTCGTAAAAAGGTCCCCAGCTGAGAGACTACAATGGACACAAAAAAACAGACTTTGCGTGAATTGCTTTAAGTCAGATCATGCTACCAAGGCATGCACTTCACGGTCTTGCTCAAAGTGTACAAAAAAACAAAACACATTATTGCACTTGGAATTAGCAAGAGAAAACACATCAGCAACTTCGGCAGAAAGCTACAAAAAATCACAACACCCAGCCTCTGAACCAAATAAAAATACTCCAATCGTAGCTGCAACAAACAATCAAGTCATCGACAACACCCATGTATTACTAGCCACTGCAAGAGTGAATATAATTGGAGCCAATGGCCGTACCAGCATATTCCGAGCTCTGCTAGATTCTGGATCACAAGTTAATTTGGTGACAAACAGAGTACTGAACAAATTATCATTGGACTCTTCCGATTCTTCATTGTGCATTGAAGGAATAGGCCGTAAGATTCACAACGTATCCCAACGAATCAATATAGAGCTACATGCATGTTCAGGCAGTTATGCTACCAGAATCGAAGCATTTGTTCTTCCAACCATTGTATCACCTCAGCCTACAAAATCATTCCATACATAAGATTGGAAACTTCCCGAAGATAGTAGTTTAGCAGATCCATGGTTCAATCAAATGGATAAAATTGACATTTTGATTGGAGCAGAATTTTATCATCAATAAATGCGCCCACAACAGATAAGGATCGACCAGAACTTACCAATCCTACAAAATACAGTTTTGGGTTGGATCGTGACAGGTAAATTACAAGAAAAAAATGACAGCGTGCTTACCTGTGCAGTGTTTACCCCAGAACAACAAACCAACTTATTGAAAAATTTTGGAGGCTTGAAGACACGAATAATACAGAACGAGCACTATCTTTGGCTGAGAAACGATGTGAGGATCATTTTGCCCAAAACGTAAAAAGAAACGAAGAAGGGAGGTTCATTGTTCGCCTACCTTTTGCTGAGAACCCATCCATTCTCGGAAGTTCTAAGACAATGGCCTTCAATCGATTTCTAGCATTGGAAAAACGATTGAACCCTAATCCTGAGCTTAGAACAGAATACAACATGTTCATGCAAGAGTGTGAAACTTTGGGACACATGGAAGAAATACATGAAGACGACATTCCCGAATTACATTACGTCATGCCCCACCACTGCGTGCTGAAACCCGAAAGCTCCACTACAAAATTGCGAGTAGTTTTTGACGCATCGGAAAAAACATCTAGCGGTTCCTCGCTCAGTGACATCATACATGCCGGGCTGACAGTACAAAGTGAATTGTTTTCAGTTCTGCTGCGATTTCGAATGCATAAAATTGTCTTCACTGCGGACATCGAAAAAATGTACCGGCAAATTCGAGTCAATGACACAGACCAGATGTTCCAGCTCATCATTTGGAGATACAATAAGCATCAAGACATCAAGTACTATCGTCTAAAAACTGTAACCTATGGAACCTCGTCTGCACCGTACTTAGCAACCAAATGCCTGCAACATTTAGCTATTCAAAACGCTACAAAATATCCACAAGGTGCCTCAATATTACGTGACGATTTTTATGTAGACGATTGCCTCAGTGGTGCTGATTCCATCAGTACAGCATTAGAGTCACAACGACAACTAAGCTCACTTCTAAGAGAAGCAGGTTTTAAACTTCGGAAATGGTGTTCGAATTATCCTCAATTACTAAGTGGAATTGCTCCTGAAGACCAGGAGGTCAACTTGGACTTAGACGAAAATTCTGATTACTCGGTTAAAACACTTGGATTAATATGGCTGCCAATGTGTGATCAGTTATGTGGACGATCACAGAGGCCAACGAAAAGGAGTGTGACAAAAAGAATAGTCAGCTCAGAACTAGCCAAGATCTTTGATCCACTAGCACTTTTTGGACCGGTAGTTGTACGGGCCAAAATATTCTTGCAGGAGCTGTGGCAAGTATCGATTTCTTGGGATGACGAACTACCCATGAATCTTCAAAACGAATGGAATAAATTTCGCACAAGCATAGAAACGTTAAACTAAACTAAGATTGATAGATTCGTATTAAAAAACGAAAAACCAGTAACAACGCAAATTCACACGTTTGTGTTCGCATCTGAACGAGCTTATGGAACAGCAATATATCTTCGTTCAACATATAATGACAAAACTGTAGTAACAAGATTGATATGTTCCAAGTCCCGAGTAGCACCAATTAAAAAACAAACGTTGCCTCGCTTGGAATTATGCGCCGCGGTGCTAGGTGCAGAGGTAAAAAGTAGAGTCAAACAAGATCTTCGCCTACAAAATACTGCCAACTTTTTTTGGTCAGACTCAAAAATTGTTGTTGCTTGGATAAATTCATCAGCAGCATCCTATCACACATTTGTAGCAAACAGGATAGCGAAAATTCAAAGTTTAAGCGATTCAAATCAATGGTTACACATCAGTTCAAAAGAAAATCCTGCTGACGCAATATCCCGAGGACTAGCACCAGAAACCCTATCACAACACTCAATTTGGTTTTATGGTCCCCTGTTTCTCTCGGGACAAAAGAGTGAATGGACAATTGCACATTCACAAATTACCGATATACCTTGTAACGAAGAACGTAAGGTATCGAAGCAGGTCTTAACAATATCAACCTCGCAGCAAAACTATGAAGACAGTATAAATAGGATAAACCATCGCAATTCATTCAAAACTCTTCAACACACGATCGGTTATGTGTTAAGATTTATCAGAAAATCCAAGACCTCAAGGGTTTATCGTCCAACGAAAAGAGCGCTCGATGCACATGAAATGGAAGAAGCTATGAACGTTATCATCAAGATCGTCCAAGCGGCAGAATTCGGGGAAGACTTGCAAAAACTATCACACCAAACACCTGTACATAAATCAAGTCCGTTGGCTTCATTAAATCCATTCTTGGATGAGCATCAGATAATGCGCGTGGGTGGTCGCTTGGAGCAGGCAACGTTACCATTCAAAGCAAAGCATCCAGCGATTTTATCACACAATCACCTTATGATAAAGTTATTGATGCACATGCTACGCGAAGAAAATCGTCATTGCGGCCCACAGGCACTGTTGGCAGCATCCAGGTCACAATTCTGGATTACGAACGGAAAATCACTAGCGCGTAGTACTGTCCATAAATGCATACGTTGCACCAAGGCTAGCCCAGTGCTTTTTAAACAATTAATGGGGAATCTCCCAGCTGACAGAGTGACACCAGCGCGCCCATTCATAACTACAGGAATTGATTACTTTGGGCCGATTTGGATCCATCACAAAATCAGAGGCAAAAGACCAGACAAGGCTTATATTGCAGTGTTTTGTTGTTTCGCAACTAAAGCCATTCACATGGAGGTCGTGCTTAATCTGTCTACAGAAGCTTTCATAGGAGCACTGCGACGTTTCATCAGTAGAAGAGGCCATTGTCAGACATTGTACTGCGACAATGCTACTAATTTCGTGGGAGCAAACAACAAAATCACCGAATTAGAAGAATCAATATATTCTCAATCGGCGCAAGAAAAAATTACACGAATATGCAGCAATCAATCAATAAACTTTTAATTCATTCCACCAAGAGCACCCCACTTCGGGGGGCTTTGGAAAGCGGCAGTCAAATCCGCCAAACATCTCTTACTGAGAAGCGTGTCTACTGCATCACTTACCTATGAGGAATTGGAAACAATAGTGGTTCAAATAGAAGCAATCTTAAACTCGCGACCATTGATTCCTCCGTCATCAAATTACGATGATCTTCAAGCTCTTACGCCAGGTCACTTTGTAGTTGGTGAACCCTTGACATCAGCCGTGGATGTGAATGCCCAATCTCCAAGAATACCGCTAGATGCACGATGGAAAATAACGTCAGAAATCAAACATAAATTCTGGAAAGAATGGTCACAAAAATATCTACATGAGCTACAGCAAAGGGGCAAATGGAAGTCACCTTCACCGAACGTTATTGAAGGCTTGCTTGTTATTCTCAAAGAGGATAATACTCCAGTATTGCAGTGGCCATTGGGTAGAATAAGCAAGACTTACAAGGGAGATGATGGACTTATTAGGGTCTGCGACGTCAAAACAGCAAAGGGAACCTTCAAGAGGCCAATACATAGATTGGCACCACTGTTCAACGATTCCCACATGGACTGTTCCGGCTATGACAATTTCACTTCGCAAAAGAGGCAACACTCATCAGAAGGCGACAGCCAAAACGCAAAATAGTGTCATATTATTCACTGCGATTCTTCAGTACAATTCTTATTTCACTTCTTCTGCTGCCGATAATATTAGCATCTCCAATCAATATTACGGAATTTTCTTCCAATCCAGGATTATATTTCGACGGCATCGGGTCGGCAAAATTGGTGACAGCTAACTGGAAGTTCATTATATACTACGATCTCACAACAATTTGGGATAGGAATAAGGTTCTGGAAGCTGGAATAACATCAATCTCAAGGCTCTGCAAGCAATCGATAGCTATTGAATCATGTGAATTGCTATACCTACAACTTCAGCATACTTGGGACAACCTTATGCAAGAATCAGACCTTTTGATTCCAAGGAGAAGCCGGAGAGCGGCTCTTGATATTGTAGGGAACATGGCACATGCTCTATTTGGAGTCCTGGACTCAGACTATGCAGAACAAATGGCTCAAACTATAGCTAACGTCAAGGAAAACGAGGAGTATCTTCATCTATTACTAAGAAACCAAACTTCAGTGATAGATTCGACAATTAACATTCTTAAGCAAAGCGAAACAATACTAAGGTACGCTTTTCAGAGCTTAAGAAAACCATCAGGTGCAGCATTTTAATGGGAAAGTCGGAAACAACAATCCGTGGCATTGTCAAGTACTGAAGCTGAGTATATGGCACTATTTTCAGTAGCAAAAGAAGCAACATATATCAGGAAGATAATAGATGAAATCGGATTATGTGGTGGCGATGTAATTGAAATCCAGGAAGACAATATGGGAGCATTGCATCTAGTGAGGAACCCAGTATATCATGCTCGCAGTAAACACATTGATATCAAATTTCATCACGTTAGAAAAGAACCAAATAAATTTAAAATATTGCAAAACAAAGGACATGATTGCTGATGTGCTAACTCAGAACCTGCAAAGAGTTTTTATTGTTTTTTTTTTTTTGATAGTTTTATTATTTATTGAATCTTTAATTATAAATTAAATTATCAATAAGTTTTTCAAATCTTAAATCTAAAAAAATATTAAATATAAGTTTAGCCAATGCTAAACAAAATTTTTAATTTCAACGGTTAATTTTTGTTGTTTTACATCTCTCGGAAGGCCGGAAGTGGCCTCTATAATGAAGAATATTGCGCGCAAGTGGATTTGGGTGCAACTCAAGTTTTTTTATATAGTTTTTCGCGTGTTTTGAAAATACTGTCTTCACCAACGGAACGTCTAGTTCTTTATGAATTCGATGGTTTCTGACATACCAGGGGGCTGCTGTTATTGTACGTAGGATTTTATTCTGTCGCCTTTGAATTCTTTCGACATTCGATGCTGAGGCTGTGCCCCATAACTGGATTCCATAGGACCATATTGGTTTCAGGATCGCGTTGTATAAGAAAAGTTTACAGTCAAGGCTTAGTATAGAGTTTCTTCCAATAAGCCAATTCATTTGGGCTGCTTTTAGTTTCATTTGTGTTAACTTTGCGTCTATATGCCATTTCCATTTTAAACGACGATCAAGATGAACGCCTAGATATTTGACTACAGTGTGTTGTGGTATAGTCTCAATGTTAATTTTTATAGGCGGGCATGTTTCCCTGCGCAACGTGACGTGTGCACATTTCTGCTCGTTAACTATCATACGCCATTGTTTGAGCCATTTTTCTAGTTTGGATATATATTCTTGTAAGTTGCGGGAAGCTTCTACAGGATTTTCTTGAACGCTTAGAAAATCTGTATCATCCGCAAATGTTGATGTATGAATGTTACTGCTTAACGGTAAGTCAGAGGCATATATTAAATAAAGTAAGGGTCCGAAGATACTGCCTTGAGGGAGTCCGGCTTCAATCGACTGCGGAGGGCTTAAAAAATTGCCTTCCCTAACTACAAATTTACGTTCCATTAAATAGCTCTTTAAAAGCTTTACGATCTTTGCTGGTAGATTTTGTGTTAATTTGTTGAAAAGACCTTCGTGCCATACTTTATCGAAAGCTTGTGAGACATCAATAAAGAGCGCAGAGCAGTATTTCTTTTTTTCAAAAGTGTCTCTAACGACATTCACAAGTCTGCGAGTTTGTTCAATTGTGTTATGTTGTCTGCGAAAACCGAATTGATGATCTGGAATACATCCATTACTAGTCACTATAGGCATCAGCTTGCTCATATATAGCTTTTCAAATAGTTTTGAAATGTTGGACAGTAAACTAATAGGCCGATAGGATTCAGGCTTTGTATGATCCTTGTCGGGCTTTGGTATCATAGTAATTAGCGAAACCTTCCATTCTTTAGGATAGTGTTCTGTGCGTAGAATACTGTTAAAAATGAATAGTATTATTCTTTTTGCAGTGTAAGGCAATTCTTAAAGTATTTTGTTGGCTATTTTCTCGACACCTGGGGCTTTTCTGGTGTTAAGACTAGTAATAGTATTTTCAATCTCCGTCATGTTAAATCTCATCGGTATTTCTGGTAAAGAGACGACTGGTGGCAGTTCAACAATATCAGCAGAAATGTTCGGAGTGAAAACTTTTTCTAAGTGTTTAACAAAAAGTGCACCATTTTCAGCATCACTTTTTGCCCAGTCACCATTAGGAGGGGCTCGTAATGGGGGTTTGCATATCACCGGCCTTTTTAGTCCTCTGGCTGCAAGCCACAGTGAATAATCTGTTTGTGGTGTTGCATCTAGCTGTTGAAGGAATTTTTGAAGGGAAGCTGTTTTTTGAGTTTGCAAAACTTTCCTAATCTGCTTGGTACACTCCTTAAGCCTTAATTTTAGCTGGGGCGATCTGTAGCGCTGCCATTCTCGTCGAGCTCTCCGTTTTTCAGTCAATAGCCTTTCTATATCTACAGAAAAAATATTGTTAAAACTCTACGGATAGTTTATTTCATTTGAAGTAGCATTAAAAGCAGCTTGTTTGACATGCGCTTCAAACAACCTGAGAGAATCGTCTATGTCTGAAGGTGTTCTCAGCAGCATTTTTTCCGAGCAATGAGCACTCAGATATTTTCTGTATTTCAGCCAGTTAATACGTGCAGATGTCGTCGCTAAATCGAATGTTGTGTGTGAGTAAATAGTGACAATTGTAGGCGAGTGGTCTGAAGATAAGTCCAAAGATGCTTCAACTTCAACCATCTCGCTGGGCACGCCTTTCACAATTCCAAAGTCGATAACATCAGGAATTTTTTGTCGATCTGTTGGCCAATATGTTGGCTGTCCACTTGAAACTACATTCAAACCCATTTTAGATATTGCGTCGAATAAAATTCGTCCCTTAGGAGTGATTAAACGTGAACCCCAAAATGTGTGTTTAGCATTGTAGTCGCCAGCTGCTAGAAAACGGAGGCCCAGTGATTTATAAAAAGCCGTATATTGACTCTCGGTAATTGAGAATCTGGGGGACGAATTTTCAGATGATATTACAAGTTTTTGATAGTAAGTTTCGATGCAGATGTTCGTTGCTTGAAGATAATTTTCACAAAAATCATTCAACAGGTGGTGTTTTATTCGCGTTTTTATTAGGATTCCCGAACCTAAAATGTCGTAAAAATTATATCCACTAATTCTGAAACAACTTCGAGATGTCAAATGAGTTTCTGAGATAAGCATAACATCGATTTGTTTATCCTGAAGAAAATATTCTATTTCGTTTTTATGTTGGCAGATGCCGTTTGCGTTCCAAAAACAGATTTTTAAGTTCATGGTTTGCTTAGTACAGCCTGCAACAAGGTAGACTGCATTTTCAACATTTCCTGCATCATACAGGACATGTTGAGAGTAAATGTATTTACAGTTTGTATTAAGCTCTCAATTGAGGCTTCAATACGACTGAAATTATACCCCGAATCTTCATTTACATTTACGGTTTTTTGCGCCGTACTCTGATTGCTTTTTAAAATACTAGCGTATGAAAATTTGTTGTTAGATTGTTGTTGAGCACTAGTCGCGTTAGACTTGAAAATGTTTGAAAATTGATTTTGACTGCTGGACGGTTGAGGTAACTGTGGATAGTTAATAGGGGTTTTAGGCTGAGCGGGTAGCATTGTAGCATTGGTTTTTTTGGTTGATGAATTCAAAAAAAAACGAGTAAAGGGGGCAGCCTCTATAGTTGGCAGTGTGATTTCCGCCGCAATTGCCACATTTTTTCGCCTTGGGATCACCTTTTATTTTATCACAATTAGCAGTACTGTGTAACTCACCACATACAACGCAGACTGTAGGCAACTTGCAATAAGTCTTCGTGTGCCCAAATTCTTGGCGGTTCAGGCATTGAACAGGTCCAGCTCTTTTATGTGGAAGCTCAACAGTAACTCTTCGATGCAACAAGTACTTTAAGTCATATATTGGATGTGCTTCATTCTTTTTTATTTGTATGCCATCTGGCTGTAACTCGACTCTAAATATTGGTTATTGGATTTTTTCTCTATTTTTAATGTTTGAGACATTTTTCACCTTGTAGCCACTATTTTTAAGGCCAGACTTGACCTTTTCTGGATCCACGCTAGAGTCTATACCTTTTATTACGACTGTTAGACCTTTAGCACTCTTTAATTGGTACGTGTAGAAGTTTTTATTTTTAGATTCTAAATCTGAAACAATTTTTCGGTAATTATTTTCATGAGCTACCTGAATTTTTGTTTCATTGATGTTTCCGCGCTTAATTGGAGTTACATAAAACTCATTTTCTCCAATTAATGAGATAAGACTTTTAACCAGCAAACTGGAATTCTGCTCACTTAAATATATGGGTGGGGGCTTACTCGAACTTATTGTAGTTGTGTCTTCATCGCCTTGGTCAGATAAAATCGCGAACCGATTTTCGGAATTTTTTATATTGTTTTTTCCATCTCTGGGAACTTTCGCTGTTGAAGCAATTTGAGCTAATTTTGGACTTCTTCCTCTTTTTAACACGGTTATGTATCTGTCCATTCCTGGTTGAATTTTATTATCATTTATTGTACTCACCGCATCTACCATTTTGTGCACGTTGGTCACCTTGTTACTTATTGTTTGTTTGTTTGTTTGTTTGTACAGCTAAGCTGACAAGTTTGCTGATGGGTGCAATTGTTGTTGCTTCTTAATCACTATTTAACATGTTCAGAGATAATGATCGCGCACGAATATTTGTGTTTTCTGTTAAATTCAGGTTTTTGTTTAATTCATTTTTTTTTATTGTCGTCATCAGCAACTAAAGTTATATATTGTACATTCCTACTGCTTGTAGGATTATTGTTGTTGTTGTCAGAAGATGAACTCATCAGAGTTCTCTTTTTTTTATTTTCACTTATATTAGTTTGTGTATGCAAATATTTATGTATATTGCACGCAAGCAAAAAATAAAATAAAACCAGTAAAATAACTGTTAAATAAATGTTTTGTTTTTTTTATATTTTTTGTGACTTTAAAAATTTTTTTTTTATTTTTTTTTATATTCAGTTGCGACGATTATAAAAACGCGTCTGTTCACTACGAGAGTTGAAACTGAGTTTTTATTGTAAAAGAAATTTTATATTTATATGTTGAATTTAATATATGTACATTAGACTGTCTCAGTTTTTATACTTTTTCGAAATTCCTTCTTAATCTACTTTAAATCCCGAGAATTTTGTTGTATAACACTTAAATATTGATGAACGGGAAGTTGTCTCTCAAATCGTTTTTTTTTTTTTGTTTTTTTACGAAAAATGCCTTTCTTCCAAAAAATGAAAAAATCTTTCTTTAGTAATTTGCTTTTAACTTCAGCAGTTCTAAACGGATTTGAACCTAATTACATGCATTAGAAAGCTTATTAAATTTCCTAAAAGTTTCTCAAAGCAACATGATGTAGGTTTTTCAATTTTCCAAATTTGTTAATATTGTTCTTTTTTTGCGGTTTAGATGAGTTTTGTGAAAATGCTCGTTGGCTTGAATCAAATCATTTTGCTCACTGTTTTCCATCACCAGTGTGTTGTTGACGGATTTTGAAGGATAATATCTGGTCTTGTACATAAGGCAATATACATAACAGAACCTATTAACGACTGGTATTCAACTTAATCTGCATTCTTACATTTTTCATTATTACATGCCACTTGGAAATTAAGCTCTTAAGGTGTTTTCAACGATCTTAAGTCTTCCATGCTATATCGTTTTAATAAATATTCAATGCTCCCTCGTTGACTTATTGCAATTGTACCCATCTTGGTCCATCTCTTTCTTTTCAATATTGAAAAAATGATTCACTGGTCCTTTCTCTACTACTTCCACTCTTTTTGCAATTTCATTTTTAATATAAAATATGTCCTTAATAATATCTGTACACCCATGTAACATATCGTCAACGTATACTGCGATTATATTAATCTTATTGTTTTTTATCTTTCTCTACATGAAAGCATGGCTCACTCTTGCATGCAATTAAACTCAATAAATGTAGTTCATACTCAGCTGCCAAAGCAAACACCATCCTTATGGTCTCGTATCTAACAACAGGGAAAAATGTTTTATCATAATTGATTCTATAAATCTGTGCACATCCTTTTGCCACTAGCCCGGCCTTAAATCTTTCGATATCATCTTTTTTATTTTTCTTACGCGAAAACACCCATCGACAACCTACAGCCTTCTGATCAGTAGGGGGCTCAATGAGTTCCCACGTTTCATATTTTAAAAGTGCATTGTACTCACTTTCCATGGCACCCTTCCAATATTGCGCATGCTCACACGAATAATTTTTCCTGTTGTCCTGTCTAATAGCAAATGTTTGTTTGATGTTCATTTATAGACTAATTTATTTTATGACAACGAACTTCTTAAAAGCTATTATTTACATTTAAACATTTAGTATGAAAAAAATCGAAAGATTCTACCGTTACTTGAATATAGAAAAAAAAAACAAATGTATGTAAAATAAAATAAGAAATAAATGTACGAGGGAAGGCTTAAAATTAATAAGGCAAAACCAGCCTTGAACGACGTTCAACATTCCTTTGGCAGTGGGTGAAGTTTAGCAATAGGCCTTTTGAAAGTTGAAATTTCCGTCTTGACAGTTACTCCTCGTACAAGACCGTCGGACCCAGCATGAGTTTCAATGATACGACCCAGCTTCCAGGAAGCGAGGGGGTTGATTGTCCTCACGTAGCAAGACGATGTCGCCAACACATAAGTTAGACTTTTTTTTTAGCCATTTAGATTTCGGTTGAAGTGAGAGTAAATACTTAGTTGACCAACGAGACCAAAAATATTGAGTTAAGCTACGTTCACATTTATCAAATATTTGCCCAAAAAAACGTAACCAATAGTTTTGCTTAGGGATAGTGTCATTTAACACGATTTTTATATTACAAAATTAAATTAAGAAAATATTGGAATTAAAGGAAACAACTTATTAGTTTTTTTCTTGGTTACGTTTTTTTCGACAAATATTTGATAAATGTGAACGTAGCTTTAGTTGTTGTACTAGTCGCCATTTGGATAATGAAGAAGTATGCAAATGAGTGACATCAGTTTCTGGCAAAGCATTAACACGTCTTCCAATTAAGAAATGTCCGGGGGATATATATGGAATTTCATCCGAGTCAGCTTGGACAAGAGGCCGAGAATTTAATATGGCTTCAAGTTGTCAACTCTTCAAAAGTAAGAGTAGCTTGACCCATTGTTGTTCGTAGATGAAACTTCATCGACTTGACTGTCGATTCCCATGCTCCACCAAAATGTGGGGCACTTGGCGGAATAAAGTGCCACTGTATACCTTTGGAAGACAAAAAATTCGAAATTTTATGGTTAGATTTAAAAGAAGTTATCATCTGATGAATTTCATTAAGCTTGCGGGAAGCTCCACGGAAGTTAGTGCCGTTATCATTATGAATATGAGCACATAGTCCTCTTCGAGCGACAAATCGGTCAAGGGCAGTAAAAAGGCATCAGTACTTAAGTCGGAAACGAGTTCCAAGTGGACTGCTTTGGTCACCAGGCAAATAAAAACAGCAATATATGCTTTAACAATTGGATATTTTCTTCCAGTTCGTTGTTTATATAATATTGGTCCAGCATAATCGCACCCAACTTCGTAAAATGGAAAAGCAGCGTTGACTCTAAACTTGGGCAATTCACCCATAAGTTGTTCTTGGACCCGTGAACTGTAGCGAAGACAAACTCCACACTGCTGAGTAATGACTTTAACAATTTCTCGTGCACCAATTATCCAATATTTTTGACGCAGTGTAGCAACTAACAACGTTATTCCAGCATGAAGATTTTGTATGTGTAAATCATGTACAATTTTGTGTACAATAGGGCTGTCCTTATGAAGAATTATTTGATGTTGGCTGTCGTATGATATATCGGCTTTAGTTAATCTTCCTCCAACACGTAGCAGTCCATCAGAATCTTGAAACGGTGATAGTTTCTTAAGTTTTTTATTAGTTAAGGTAGCGCGACCAATTTTAAGTGCTCCAATAACATCAGCAAAGTGTTGTGTCTGGTAATAATTAAAAATTTCTACTTCCGCATGTTTTAATTTATTAACTTGGAGGAGTTTGTTGTGTTTAGTTTTGGATTTAAGATTATTAAGATATCTGAAGCAGTAAGCAAGTACTCTCACCATTTTAGACCAACGGGAAACTCTTTCGTTTATTCTACTAATAACATCTAGGTTGTATGCTGTTGAAGCAAGAGTTACCTGTTTACCAGGCCGAAGTTCTTCACTGGTAGTATTTTTCGCGGCGCCTTGAACTGGCCAGTAGCTGTCTTCTTTAGGCAGCCATGACGGCCCGTTAAACCACATTTCGTCGCATATCAAATAACTGGATCTAATGCCTCTGCTAGCGGCATCGGCTGGGATCTGTTTACTGGGAACATATAGCCAATTTAATCTTGGAAGGATTCCCAAAATATGTTCGATGGCTTATAAAAGTTTTCCACTTTGGTGGATGTGAAGAAAGCCATGCTAGCACCGTTTTGCTATCAGACCAGCATACTACCTCCTCCCAGATTACGCTGATAACAGAAGATAAATATTCAAATAGTTTCGTTAGCAGATATGCTGCACAAAGTTCCAGCCGGGGAATTGAATACGATGCAATTGGAGCCACCTTCGTTTTAGAGATGACGAGGTTGGTGGACAATTTACCATCCGCCGCTACCTTGCGACAGTAAATCACAGCAGCGTATGTGACGCTAGAAGCATCACAAAATCCATGAAAGGTTATATTTTTCTCTGTCGAAAAAATAAGTCGGGGGCTATTAATATTATTCAGTAAATGAAATTCTGAAAATAGCAATTTGACTTCATTTAATATATATCATTAGGCAACGGCTCGTCCCAATCCGGATTTGATAGCCACAAACGTTGAATAATTATTTTCACAGCAATGATTGCAGGTGAGATCCAGCCAAGGGGATCAAAAATTTTAGATATCTCAGAAAGCAAGTTCCTTTTGGTGTCAAGACAATAATCATTTTCTTTTTCCTTATAAGAAAAACAGACCTTAACAGGATTCCAAATAATACCAAGGAGGCAAACTGTTATGTCTGGAGGGATATCTACCATGCTCTCAATTTTATCACTATGTGGAATTTTTTGAAGAACTCTGCTATCATTAGTGGCCCACTTTCTTAAATGAAAGCCACCAGCCATAAGCAAATTGTTCAACTGATCAGCTAGCTCCTTTGCCTCCTCTATTGTATTAGAACCTGCCATGCAGTCGTCGACGTAAAATGAGTTTTTGACGGCTGCACTACCCATGGGATAGCGATTCTTTTCGTCGTCACTTAGTTGCAGAAGAGTGCGAATTGATAGATAGGGCGCAGGTCGAGTGCCATATGTCACGGTAGTAAGTCGATAGTGTTGGACCTGATCATTAGAAGATTCACGCCATAATATACGCTGATAGTCTTGGTCACACTCATGAACGTTAATCATTCTAAACATCTGTTTAATGTCGGCAGAGAAACAGTATTTCTTGCACCTATATCTTAAAATTACTGCCACTAGGTCTTGTTGTAATATTGGGCCTTTAAGTAAATTATCATTGAGTGATGTTCCATTAGAAGATTTAGCGGAACCATCAAACACTACTCTGAGTTTGGTGGTCAGACTATTTTCTTTAAGCACAGCATGGTGCGGCAGATAATAAACCTTTTTAGATGGATCATTTATTTTATTATGGGGCACTAGTTTCATATGACCCAGTGACAGGTATTCGTTCATAAATTCTGAGTAAGCTAGCATTAAATCTGGGTTCGATTTAAATTTTCTCTCCATAGTCATTAGTCTTTTTAGAGCGCAAGTAAAGGACTCACCAATATCTATGTTTTGAGAGAATGGAAGTCTAACAGAATACCTTTTATCACGGGTAGTAATCGATTTATAAAAATCTTCAGTTTGTTGATCTTCAACGGTAAAGCTAGGTGTAAGCTGAGGTACACTTTCAATTTTTCAAAATAACTGTATGGTTTTATTTAAGTCGTCATCCGAGAGTACTGTGTCATCACGTAGCAGGCACTCATATTGGATTCGAGATTACATCCGTACGTAGCCAAACATAGTATTTTGCGCCAGTAGATTACCATCTTTAACAATACGGCCGTCTCTTAAAAGGGCAAATAAATAATCGTAGCCCACTAAAATTTCTATATCTTTCGGAGTATCAAAGTTTGGATCAGCAAGAGACAAATTTTTTTCATCATCCCAATAGTTTATAGTAAGGGGAGAGCATGGCAATTGAGAGGTAAGACTCTTAAAGACATGGGCTAGCATGACAATAGAATCAGAATTATATAAAGATTTTACCTGTAGCTCGACTACTCCTCTCGTCGCACCTGCTTTATTGTTTCCTAATCCACTTACGAATATTTTAGATGGTGTTCGTTGTAGTCCAAGTCTATTAGCACATCGTTCAGAAATTAATGTGTTTTGACATCCAGAATCAAGTAAAATATTGCAGCTTTGGTGGCTACCCAGATTATTTTTAACCAGAACAGTTGCTGTGGGTAAAAGCATATTTAAATTTTTTACCTCAGTTAGGGCGGCAATATTCACTGATGAGTCAGAAAAAGGTGCAGAGTTGGTAGCAGTTTCAGATATTTTGGAACCACCATCCTTTGGCAAACCAGCATACACGCTCTTTACTGTTGCAACTTGAGTTACATTACCTTCCAAATGAATACAAGAATGGTGGTGACCTTTACAGCTCTCACAAACGTGCTTTGATGGACAGTCCATATGTCCCGATTTTAGGCAATTAAAGCACAGTTTATTGTCTTTAACAAAACTTATACGGCTAGGTACAGACTTCTTGGTAAAGGTTTGACAATAGGCCAGGTGATGATTCTGTGAACAGGCCACACACGCTCTTTTCATAACACTGTTATATGACCGAACGGACTTACTTTTTACTTGTGACGCAGTATAGCGTTGTTTATCACTTGAAGATGGCACACGTTCAAGAGCATCACAGCGTTCATTAATAAAATTAATAAAACTATCCAGCGGAGGAAAAGTCGTTTTACTACAATATTCAGCCCATGACTGATGAGTTTCTCTGTCAACCTTTTTTTAATAACAGATGTATCAGCCATGGATCACGTTTTTCTGCTTCAGAACCTTGTGCTCGCAGACCTCGTATAACTTCATCAGCGATATTAGAGACATTTCTAATGCCTTGCGGACCATCTGCTTTAGAAATGGATAAAAACGTTTCAATCAAGGAATCAATTACCAACGAGGGCTTATCATAACGCTCTTGAATCTTTTTCATAGCTTCCACATAGTTTTGATCGGACATAGGAAGATGTCGTATAAGCATAGCAGGCTTACCCTTAAATAGACCTTTAAGGTATTGGAACTTCTGGGATGCAGTTAGCGAATAATTGTTGTGTACAGAGCTGCTAAATAAATCAAAAAACGATTTGAAGTCAGAATAGCTACCTTCAAATTCTGGTATATTTACTACCTGGTCCACGATGCCGACCGCAATCGCTCGCTTGCTTTTGTGACGACAAACAGCTGATTTGCGCCCCACTAAGAGTTTTCAGCACGACAAGTCGATCGACAATCAAAGCGAGCGATAACGTAAGCATTCTTGTACAAATTTGCGCCCCACTAAGAAATATTGTACGACAACAACTGTCAAAATCAGTCACTTGCTTTTTGGTTGTCGACTGAGAAATTAATTTGACAAAATATATAAAAAATTGGTTATTTTATAAATAATTTTAAAAATTTCATGATGGAAAATTGATATGTACTCGTAGGTATTCATGTATATAAATATGTATTTTGATAAAAATATTCTTGTACAGCTAATAATTATCTATTACCAACAACATTTTCAGCCTTAAAAAGGCAAATCTGAAGCAGATGCAGGTTCTAGTTGAATTTGTAATATATACACAATATCAAAAAATTATTTTGCTATAAGTTATTTTTCACAAAATTGATTTATTGAAAACATTTGTTTTGTGTTTACATTTGAAGCAAGGCATATTCAAGAGGTGAGCTGACTAGCACAGCTGACTCAGATAGCTTTAGATCAAATTTGCATACTAACTGATACAGTTTTACAGCATACACAAATAATTGTTACAGTTTGTAAAGCATTTTTAAGAAATTGATAAATTTATTTGATTGTTTCAATAAAAAAGCGAGTATTTTATACCAACAATATACTAGTTGTTTTTTGTTTGTTGTACTTGTTATCGAAGTGTGCATACCTGGTAGTTGTGCCACGTTCAAATGGCCATATTTATGGCTCAACTAACATGGAATATTTGATGAGGCAATATAGTCATTTGACAATGATTACGTTAAGCACGTAAAGCCAGACGACCGGCAAGTCGATATTTAGTGGGGCGCTTAAGCGATCGATAGTGAGTGACTTGCTGTCGCTCGCTTAAGTTGTCGATCGACATCGCGGACCAGGCAGTTAGTTTTGGAAGTCTGACATCAGCAGTCTGGATAGACGTATTTGCAGTTTGTGATAAAGAAGTTGGAAGCTGTTTGAGATTCCAAAAGCTTATGCATGGCATCTTGATGCATCGTTGTGGAATTAAGTGGATCACCAACAACATTAGAAGCTTGTAGTCGAGAATCAATAATTTCGCAATACTTAGTTTTCACTCGAAAATATTTGGCTTCAAATTCCTCCAATTCACTATCACGATCTTTAGCAGCATCGCCATGGGCAGCCATTTCAATATCCAAGACTTGAAAATTTTCATAAAGGATTTCTAATTTTTCAAGCCTGGCTCGTAGCTCAAACAGTGAAGTTTCACTATTCACATTTAATAAGAAATTTTCCAGCCTTGTGGCTGTACCCTTAATATTTGATCTTTTATTACGTAGAGTTTCAATAGTGCTCATATTTTATTAATAAAAAAACCAGTTTAGATTTGATTGAATTGTTCACTCTCGAAAAAAAACGTATATATGTAATTGTTATTAAAAGGTTTTTACTTTATGCAGCTGGGCAAAGAATTTGCAAACCGTTACAATTTTTTTTTTATTAATTGCAACAACACAAAAAATTAAGATTTTTTTTCCACCACTTATTTATTTTAACAATAAGCAGCTACAATAAAACCAGTTTAATTTTGTAGTTTACTATTAAGCGCAGTAATAAAAAACACAATTAACTCTCTTTTAATCTCACAACGATCACGTCGCACATTGGTCCGCTTTCATACAACATGCGGAAAAAATTAATTTTTTTTGTGTCGTTCGATTTGAATGAAATTTTCACAGTTTGTTAAAAACTATCCATATACCATGAATCTGAAATATTAAGCCCCTATCTGTATTCGTTTTTGTTCCAGAGCACGCCAAAGTTGGCCCATTGCAACTAACTTGAATTATGTTAGTTTCATATGCTTTATTGAAAAGCGTATTGAATAAAAATTATGAATTGCATATAACTTTAAGTATTTTTTTTTAAAGTGTAGTTGTTGTAGATGATATATAAAAAAAAAAAAAATTTTAAAATGATGCACACAAAAAATTTCTATGGCAACATATTTTAGCCCTGAAAATACTAACATTCGCCAACTTCAATGGACTTTTAATCAATTGGCGAAGGAAGGCGAAATATGGAGACTTATACTAAATTAAAGCTTGAAGTCTCAGCTAAACGATAAAAAAAAATTCAGCTGCCTTCAGGTGCCATCCTGCGAGAAAACAACGAAAAACCCCAAAAAGACAGGCTAAAATTACGCGTTTACATGTTGTTTTACGCATGCAAAAACAACTGCGCATTAACTCTGTTTATTACTATAGCAATCAATACTGCATTGTTTGTGCGTAAAAGAAAGAAATATATGTTGTTTTTGCAAGCTTTATTGCTAATTTTTTTTTTGAAATGATAGCACATATTTTTAGAAATTTTATAATAATATATAATACATATTTTAACAATAAAAAACATTTACGTAAGTATATTTTGTTGTTTTTGATAAGACAATAACGTCAGAGAATAATATTAGTTTGTTTATTTAACAGTAAATTACTTATATAAGTATTGTTGTTGTTACCATTTGTTTATTTTTAACAGGAATGTTATCAGAGAAAGCACAAGAAGCAAGAAATAAGGATTTACGGAATTATAGACTGTATCACTCAAGAAAAAAAGGCCGTATTGAATCAAATGAAGATGTAATGCACAACCTTCTTTTATCATCAGATCCATTTATAAATTCATTTCGAACTAAATTGAAATTAAAAAAATTGGAATTACCTGATGAGGTTAAACAATTGTTGAAAGAATGAAATGCAATAAATTTCTTGTTTTTATATATAAATCTTGTATGAAAGGTGGGCGTAACAATGGGCGGAGTATAGTATAAGTGTTAATATAGAATTTGATTTACATAATATTCATTTCCAAAGCAAAATAATAATTTTTCTTGAAGGAATGTAGCAAATATTGCATTTTTATGACATAGGTTGTATGAGAGGTGGGCGTAAAAGTGGGCGGATCTCTCTCATTTTTTCAACACGAATAAAAATTGCTAAAATATGATACTCAACAAAAATTTGTAGTCGTACCCAAATTATTTCTGAAGTTATTGCACTTTTTAGATTCAGTTTATACCACAGGTGGGCGTAAAAATGGGCGGATCTCTTCCATTTTTTCACAAAATATTTTTATTGAAATACTTTGCAGTATAATGAAAATTGAAAGCTTAATTAAAAATATTTTGGAAGTTATTACACTTTTTCGATTCAGTTTATACTACAGGTGGGCGTAAAAGTGGGCGGATAGTCTTCATTTTTTACACAGGTTTTATTTTTCAGTTAATATTGATACGTGCAAAATTTCAATGCTCTACGATGGCTTCTTATATTTTTTTCCGCTCTGGGACCACTGTGCGTCGGGGTCACCACAAAATGTCTAATAACAAAGGTTTGTTTGATGTTCATTTATAGACTAATTTATTTTATGACAAAGAACTTCTTAAAAGCTATTATTTACATTTAAGCATTTAGTATGAAAAAAAATCGAAAGATTCTACCGTTACTTGAATATAGAAAAAAAACAAATGTATGTAAAATAAAATAAGAAATAAATGTACGAGGGAAGGCTTAAAATTAATAAGGCAGAACCATATTTCTTTTTTATGAACAGTCCTTTTGCAGTGTCTGAATACCCTACCAGCAAGTTTGAACTTGCTCTGCTGTCACTTGTCTAATGCAAACGCGGTTGAACCAAAAACTTTTAAATGTTTGACATCTGGTTTCTGGTGAAACCAAACCTCATATGTGGCTATGTCACCTATTACTTTTGTAGGAGATCTATTTCTCAAATATGCCTCGGTATTAACAGCTTCTGCCCAAAGATTTTCGTTGTCGCCTCTACTAATTATCATGCATCTTGCCGTCCCCACCAGCGTTCGGTTTAATCTTTCGGCAACGCCGTTTTGCTGGGGTGTATAGGGTACAGTCAGTTGGCGAACAATTCTATTTTCTTTCAATTAGTTGTCAAAGGTGCCATTGTCACTGCGTAGTATTTTAATTTTACAATGAACTTGCCATTCAACCATATATTTAAACTCCTTAAACTTTTCAAACACATCGCATTTATTTTTTAAAAAATAAACGAAAATTTAGCGACTTTTGTCGTCGATGAACGTCAGCATATACTTTGCTTCACTACACGATATACTGTTCATAGGGCCACACACATCGCTGTGTATAATTTCCAATAAATCGGTTGCTCTGTTTTCCGAACACTTGAATGGCCTGGCACTGCACTTACATTGTAAGCAAACATTATAGCTCATGTCGTCAGGGTTGTCTACTTTCATACCAAGCACCATATTTTTATTTATGAGCTGTCGCAAACTTTCAAAATTCAGATGGCCAAAACGTTTATGTCACATCATTACCTCGTCAGTAGCTCCACATGAAAAAAGACATTTATTATTATCTGCACCATGTAAAAATAATCCTCCAACTTTTTTCGCCATAAACAACACCTCGCTGCATTTACTAATTACTGCTTCTCTATTATTAAATTTAACATTACAGCCACCACTTACCGCTTTGCCAACCGAAACAAAATAACATTGTAGATATGGAACGTACATCTTTCAACAGAATGTTAAAATCTTTAAAAAAAAACTTGTCCTTTACCTTCTGTTAAAATTTTCTTGCTACCCGCAAGTATAATTTCTTCTTTGTTCTTCAAATTCTTCAACATACAACATAAATATGCTGTTGCTCCGCTGTCGACGCACCAAATATTCTGCTTTTACATCTCTTTCTCTACATTGCGCTGCGTAGTGACCATTTCGACCGCAGTTGAAACACTTAAAATTTTATATTTTGCGAAAACCGTTATTTTCATTGTCTTTGATGTTCTTTTTGTACGTGTTTCGTTGATTTCGTTTTTTCTGTTTGCCGTCGCGTACCATAAATGCTTGTGAAGTATTTTCTACTGTTTCATCGTTTCCCCTTTGTCGTTGACCTTCTTCAATTAATTTAACCTTGAGTGTGGATAATCCCGGAAGTTCATCTCTTGCTTCAAGAGCCACCACAAGATTCTCATAAGCTTTCGGGAAGCTAGGCAGCAACATAATTACATAGAGCTCCTCCTGAAGAGTATTACCAGTTTCTGCTAACTTATCAACAATTGATACAAACTTACATATATAGAAGCTGTTTGAAAAATGGGACCTTACGTACTGGTCCTTTTGAGCGGTTTACCTCCTTCAATGTCTTCCATGTGTCGGCAGACGTTTGACAATTTTTTATGTGCGATATTTGCATAAGGGTTGAACACAATATTAGCTGTAGCCATCTCATCTTTTGAAATCCATACTGCTACATCACTCGCATTTGTACCAGTAGATTCAGGCTTTATAGTAGAACCTGACACTACTGACCATAAATCCTGATGCACAAGCACACTTCTCAATTGCAGACTCCAAGAGTCATAATTAGTGTCATCCAACTTTGGTATATTACACATAGAGGTCATTTCTATGTAATTTATTTATTTACTTTTTTATTTTAATTTATATTCAAACTTTTGTACACCCTGGGCCCATAACCTGTTGGAACGCAGTTTTTCTTTTGGACCTCTAAAACACTGATATTTAAAATATTGTACACAAAGCTTGTTAACAGCTCAAACGTTTATTTCAGATAGAGAATTTGATTTAATACAACTTCTACCTGTGTACCTAGTTTCAGCTCTCTAGGTATACTGAAGTGCCCAATAATATTTCTGAGGCAGTGAATATGTACTAATATATGGACGTTTCACACCTTAATATCTCGTGAATCTTTTACGTTAGAAATTTAACCTGTGAGGTCACATCTGTAGTGAGACCTTGTGTTTTAAGTTTCATTATATTATGATTAATAGGAGCAAAGTTATGAGGGGGGTAAAAAAGCGCGAATGGTTTCGTACAAATATACACAATGTGTGGCCGAACTTGGCCTGGCACACTACTGTAGCATGTGGCCAACAGTGTGTAGTATGCATTGCGATTCAATAATACCGCAACATGCAAGCATTGACAAACTGCAAGCAAGATATTTTGTGTGTCGGTAATTTGACACTTGTACGGTTAATCAAGTGCAGCAGCACTTAAATGAATCACTTTTATTAACTGCATTTGTTTGATTGTAAATATAAGCAACACAAAGTATCTGTTGCTTTTAAGTATGCACTCGTTGGACTTTAAACACATGCCATACATAAATAGTTGGAAGCTAAATATGCTTACCCAACAATAATATATATTTCTATTCTTTTACTCATATGTTAAGGTACCCCTAAGAATTATTCTCATAATTAGTATATAAGCCAATGTCATTTAGTTTATAAATCAATTAATAAATTAACAGTCTTAGGAGCTCCAAATATACAAGCTCTAAGACAAAAATAAAATAAATAAAAACTATTTTATTACACTACCGTGCGCCTAGATTAAATTATGACAGTGATGTAGAAAAATGTGCTCCGATCTACAGAAATACAGTAAATAAACATAGATTAAAACATCAACAGTCATTTGTTTACGAAAGAGGACAGTAATCAACACCAAGCTTTAACACTCTATTTTAAATTATCTACACCATACATATGTTTTTTGAAAAAGTAATTAACGCAAAATTTTTCATATTTAATTTGTTGTACTTAAAAACAAAATTTCTATTTGTTTTATATATGCGATAGCGCGTAGAGAAGGGGACCTAAGGGTAAAAAATCAATTTCCACTTTTTTTTTTGATGTGGACAACATCTGAGCATCGAATGAGACCGATCCCATGCCCCAAAAGTGTTCCCTCCCAGAGATATGCGCGTTTTATGAAAGTGAATGTACACCAAAGATACACGTATTTTAATCTTTAAAATGGCCCTCCTGAACAAAACCGGTTTTTACCCTAAGGTCCCCTTCTATTTTGCGCGTCACATATATATTTTAGATTCCCTGAAGATAATCAACGATGCTGATCGAAATATCGGAAAAAATAAAAATCAAATGAAAGAATAATAAAAATGAAAGTTTATCTTTTGTTTTATACTATCAGACCTTAAGTTAAACAAATAATTTAATAATTAGTAAAATAAAAGGTCTACAATATAAAAAATCATAGAAAAAATTATTGTTATTTTAAACAAAGTTGCGTTTTATTCATTAAAATAAAGCGTAACTGCAAAACAAATCCATAAAACTATGAGCCTCATCTGTCATTGGTCCAACATATCTTTTTACTAACTGAAGATATGCACGCACGTTGTGAAAATATTATAGTTTTTTATGCTGTAAACTTTTCTTAAGAAAATAAAGTGAAAAGAAAAACAACATAATTAAACTTATGATGAAAAACAAAAAATTATCCTTGGCGAAAGCTAATTAGTTACTAAGTCAAAAATAAATAATTAAAGCTATATTCCAACACAATTTTCGATTAGGACAAAAAAAATTAACAAACGTTATTATTGTTATTTTAAACAAAGTTGCGTTTTATTCATTAAAATAAAGCGTAACTGCAAAACAAATCCATAAAACTATGAGCCTCATCTGTCATTGGTCCAACATATCTTTTTACTAACTGAAGATATGCACGCACGTTGTGAAAATATTATAGTTTTTTATGCTGTAAACTTTTCTTAAGAAAATAAAGTGAAAAGAAAAACAACATAATTAAACTTATGATGAAAAACAAAAAATTATCCTTGGCGAAAGCTAATTAGTTACTAAGTCAAAAATAAATAATTAAAGCTATATTCCAACACAATTTTCGATTAGGACAAAAAAAATTAACAAACGTTAATATAAAGCCAGGTATGAAGAATAATACATAAAATGTGTTTTGGAGTGACTCTACTTTAAACGTGATAAGATTAAACTTGAACATTAAATTAAGGTTACCAAAAAGATACAATCTTAAACAAAATAACGAAATCACAAAAAAACAGTTACAAAAAATCCCATATAAAGAAAACAAAAAATTCAACAAAATTGAAAAAAAAATTTTAAACCGTTTAGATACGTAAAATTTTGATTTTATCGTCGCTAGGGGAAGAGAGCAACGGGCAGTACCAAGGTAATCCCTAGGTTTGTTTTGTTTCTATGTATATATAAAGAAGAAATAAAACACTAAATGCCTAACGTCAAAAAATTAACAACAATCAAAAAAAGGAAAAACATTTGTAAAACAAAACTTTTTTGTCTAAGCACCAAAAATTTCAAAAGAAAATGGAGGAAACTTTCCAAAAGTACACTTTGCGTTTCTGAAAGGGATCTTACTGAAAATAAACTATTTTTTTTTTTTGTAATTTTTATTATTTATTAAATCTTCCATTATAAATTGAAACATCAATAAGTTATTAAAATCTTAATCTAAAAATGTTAAATATAAGTTTAGCCAATGCTAAAAAATTTTTTTAATTTCAACTGTTGATTTATGTTGTTTTACATCTCTCGTGTATGGCTGAGAGAAAGAGTATCCCTCCTTCTCAACCAAGTGTGGCCTCTACAATTTAGTATATTGCGCGCAAGTAGATTTGAGTGCAACTCTAGTTTTTCAATATATTTTTTCGCGTGTTTTGAAAATACTGTCTTCACCAACGGAATATCAAGATCTTTGTGAATTCGCTGATTTCGGATATACCAAGGGGCTGCAGTAATTGTACGTAGTATTTTGTGTCGCCTTTGATTTTTTTCTATGTTCGATGCTGAGGTAGTGTCCCATAACTGGATTCTATAGGACCATATTGGTTTCAGGATCGCGTTGTATAATAAAAGTTTACAGTCAAGACTTAGTATAGAATTTCTTCCAATAAGTTAATTCATTGGGCTGGTTTAATTTCATTTGCGTCAATATGCGATTTCCATGTTAAAGGACGATCAAGCTGTACGCCTAGATATTTGACTACAGTGTGTTGCGGTATAGTTTCGGTGTTGATTTGTATAGGCGGGCATGTTTCCCTGCGTAGAGTAAAAGTAACGTGTACACATTTCTGCTCATTCACTTTTATCCGCCATTGTTTTAGCCATGTTTCCAATTTTGAGATGTACACTTGTAGATTCTGGGAAGCTTCTACAGGATTTTCATGAGTGCTTAGAAAAGCCGTATCATCAGCAAATGTGAACGTATGAATGTTACTGCTGAAGGGTAAGCCAGTGGCATATCATAAGTATAGTAAAGGACTGAAGATACTGCCTTGAGGAACTCCGGCTACAATCGACTGTGGAGGGCTTTAGAAATTGCCTTACCTAACTACAAATTTTCATTCCTTTAAATAGCTTTTTAAGAGCCTGACGATGTTTGCGGATAGATTTTGTGTTAATTTGTGGACAAGACCTTCGTGCCATACTTTATCAAAATTCTGTGCGACATCAATAAAAAGCGCTGAGTAATATTTCTTTTTTTCAAAAGTTTCTCTAACTGCATGCACAAGTCTTTGAGTTTGTTCAATAGTGTTATGCTGACTGCGAAAACCGAATGTCCACAATATTAAATCTTAGCGGAATTTCTGGTAAAGAGACGACTGGAAGCAGTTCAACAATATCAGCAGAAATTTTTGGAGTAAATACTTTTTCTAAATGTTAAACGAAAAGAGCACATTTTTCAGCATCAGTTCTTGCGCAGTCACCATTTGAAGCTTGTAGTGTAGGTTTATATATCACCGGCCTTTTGAGTCCTATGGCTGCACGCCACAGCGAATAATCTGTTCGTGGTGGTGCATCTAGTTCTTAAAGAAATTTTTGAAAGGAAGCTGTTTTTTGTGTTTGTAAAACTTTTCTTATCTGCTTGGTACACTCCTCAAGCCTTAATTTTAGCTGAGGCGATCTGTAACATTGCTGTTCTCGTCGAGCTCTCCTTTTTTAGATAAAAGTCTTTTTATATCAACAGAAAAAATATTGTTGAATCACACTTGTTGACTTGGTTGATTTGAAGAAGCATTAAGAGCAGCTTCTTTAACGTGTGCTTGAAACAACCTAATAGTCATCTATGTAAGAAAGTGTTCTCAACGGATTATTGTCTGAGCAATGAGCACTCAGAAATTTTTTGTATTCCAGCCAATTAATACGTGCATATGTCGTTGGTAAGTCACATGTAGGTGATGAAGTTTTATGCGAGTACATAGTGACAATTGTAGGCTAGTGGCCTGAAGATAAATCCAAAGATGATTCAACTGCAATCATTACGCTGGGCACATTTTTCACAATTCCAAAGTCGATAACATCAGGAATTTTTTGTCGATCTGTTGGCCAATATGTTGGCTGACCACTCAATCCCATTTTAGATATTGTGTCGAACAAAACACGACCCTTAGGAGTAGTTGCCAGCTGCTTGAAAACGGAAGCCCAGTGTTTTATAAAAATCCTTATATTGACTCACGGTAATTGAAAATCTTGGGGGGAATAGACAGATGATATTACAAATTTTTCACAATGTTTTATTCGCGCTTTTATTAGGATTCCGGAACCACCACAAGCCCTACCTCTAGGATTCTTGGTGTCGTAGAAATTATATTCACTAATTCTAAAATAGCTTCGGGAGGTCAAATGAGTTTCTGAGATAAGCACAACATCGATTTGTTTATCCAGAAAAAAAGCTAGATTGCAAAATAAAATGTAAAAGTATACTTACTACAAAAGATGATAATATCCACTTGAAAATATACCGTTGAGAAGACATGCTGACATAAATGGCTCTAGTAAGGTATTTAAAGCAAACGTTAAACAAGATGCTCGAAATGCCAATTCAACAAATCAACAAGTTAGATTTCATAAAATTATTTCTGTTTATATAGAAAGGCTTTTAATAGAAAAAAATATGATAGGTAGACGAGATTGGCAACGTTACAGATCCCCTCACCTAAAAATAAGGCTGAAGAATATAGAAAAAATCGTGAACCACTACTAGACCAATAAAAACAGCTTTTCTGTAAAAATTTCTTCAAGAAATTGATGCAACACCACAAATAGATTGATCAGTATGGCGTGGAGCCAGAAAACTTAAAAGGTTGGTGCTATGCAAACATTTACTACGAGCTTCGAATGGTGTCTGGGCAAAAATTAATGCTGAAAAACGGTGGCAAATATGAATTTGTATCAATGCAATTAGGTTTAAAAACCACCCCTTCAATATTGCAGAGGTGTGTGAGAATATATCGGCAAGAATGAATACGACTATATTGTTTTTGACTGCCGAAGATTGTGTAAATTGAGTTGGCAAAAGTGAAGAAAATTTTTATAATTTAATAATTTATATATATATATTAGAATGTTTATTTAAGCTATATGTCTTTTTATTTTAATATATATATTGTTGTTTATATTTATATTTATTTTCGATATTTCGCTAACAATTTGTTAGCATCTTCAGGAAATTTTATAAATTATTTGAAATTTTAATATTGATTTGTGTATTGGGTGTCATAAAATTTTTTCAATAATTTTTTATGGAAAAAGTCTAGGAAAATTTAACTACAGTATATAAAAAGGTTTTTGTATGAAATGTCACAAAAATAGTTTCCAAATTTTAACATAAAAAAATTATTGAAAATGAGTTAAGTATTGGATAGATATAAAATTTTTTAACATAGAAAAAAATTATTAAAAATGTTATGTTATAAAAATAGTTTTAAAAAATTAACATTGAATTTAATATATCAACACAATTAACATTAAAATGTATAGTATGTATCCAGGTTGTTTTTTAACATAGAAAAAATTATTAAAAATGTTTTGTTATAAAAATAGTATTTAAAAAAATTTAACATTGAATTCAATATATCAAAACAATTAACATTAAAATGTGTAGTATGTATCTAGGCTGTTTTTTAAATATAAATATCAAAAATTATTTACAAATTTTTATAAGCTTTATAAAAGTTAAGAATAATAAAAATCCTACAGGAAATTAAGTTATTATTGGTGTAAAACCAAGAAGCAATAATGTGATTATTTTCCTGTGGGACCATAATATAATTAGATATGTAATTAAACAAAGTAACAAAAATTCATAGTGAAACAAGAAACAATCATTTAACATTTAGATTTTTACTAACTAAATATCTATAATTCAGTGCTAAATTTTCTGTATCTACTTTGAAATTTATTCTTTGTGTTGCTGGTGTATTAATTATCTATAACATTTCTAACATCAAACGCTGTTTATAATTATTTTCTGTATTCAGAATTGAAACATTTTCAAAGTTAGGAAAGTGAACTAATCTGGAACAATGAGATGACAACGCTGTCTTCTGTGAATTGATATGCCTATATTTCTGATCTGACTTATGACCTGCTATTCTCGTTTTTAATTTATTTTTGGTAGTACCTACATATACCATGTTACAATTCTCTCCATCATTTTCCCTGCAAGGTATTTTGTAAACTACATTCGATCTATCCCATTTATCAATTTTGTCCTTAGTTCTACTAAATAATTTATTTAATGTGTTATAGGTTCTATGAGCTATTCTATATTTGTTCGTATCAAAAATCTTTGATTTTGTCAATCTCTCTGAAATCTCAGGAATATACGTTAAGGACTTGTATATTCTCTGTTCTGTATTACTACCTATATTATTAATTATTTTATGTTTGTGTCTATATATTAATTTATTAATTAAAGAACTGGGATAATCATTCTCTCTCAAAATACTTCTTATCTTCCTCTCATTCTTGTTGTGAAACTGTTTGTCACTTATAGTTAAAACTCTTTCTATGAAATTTCTGGCTGTATTAATAATAATATGTTTGCTATGTTTAGAATAGTAATTAATTAACCTTCCCGATGCTGTTGGTTTCTGGTACCAATCTATCAATAATCTATTATCTTTTCTAATAATAATAGTATCTAGATAATTGATCCTTGAGTTACATTCCTTTTCAACAGTAAATTTAATATTAGAATTAAATTCATTAAATGTCAAAAGCACCTTATCAATTTCACATTCAGGAATAATGCAAAACAGATCATCTACATACTTAGTCATCAATCTGGGAATCGCATTCAATTTTTGAATAGATAAATCCAATAATTTCTCCATAACTATATCTGCAACAATTGGAGATGCTGGAGATCCCATTGGAAGACCATTTTGTTGCATAAATATATTTCCATTATATTGAAAATATCTATTATCCTCTATGCAAAATTTTAAAATACGTAAAAATAAATCCTTATCTATATTTGTATAATCCTTAATCATATCCCATTTTTCTTCAATGGTATTTATCGCAACATCAACAGGTATACTGGGAAATAAAGACACAACATCAAAAGAAATCAATATTTCATCATTTGATATCTGTTGATCTTTTATCCTGTTTTTAAACTCTACAGAATTCTTGATATTATATCTAGAGTTCTTCGTAATATTCCGTAAAATATTTTTTATGTATTTACATAACTCATATGATGGAGAATTAATAAAAGAACATATAGGCCTTAATGGAAAACCTTCCTTATGGATCTTTGGTAATCCATATAAACGCGGTGCAATTGCAACGTTAGTTTTAAGCCTATTTTTCTCAGTAGAAGATACTATTTCCTTCCTATATAATTCTTCAACTATATTATTGTTAATTTTTTGTAACTTGCTAGTTGGGTCTCTATTTAATGAAGTATATTCTCTAGTATCTCCTATAATATCATTAATCCTAGAATTATAATCATGTCTATTAATTGCTACAGTAGTATTACCCTTATCTGAATTAACAATAAATATATCCCTGTGTTTTTTTTAAAAATCTAGCAGCTATATTTACCTTATCTATCATAAACCTATCTCTATTAGATAATCTATTTTTATGTAAATGATTATCAATAACTGCTGTTAATCTATTTCTAGCTATTTCTTGTTCTTCCTTTCTATTAAAAGTTCTAACTAACTCTTCTCCTTCAGAAATTATTTTTAAAATAGGAAATTCGTTTGCTTTTACTGGTAAAGCATGTTTTTTCCCGAGTGAAAGAATCCACTGAACATCGCTAAATATATCACAATTGGTTTTATTAACAAACCATTTTTCATTATACCTAATATTTAACTCTTCTAATTGTAATATTTTAAGATTATCAAATTTCTTCTTATGTATAATATTTACCTTCGTCATATATGTAGCCGTTAAATTCTCCTCAAAATATAAAAACTCAACCATTTCCTCCAGAGTGAAATGTTTCTTCAATTCACCAATAATTATTTCCCTTTCCCTTTGAAAATGTTTCAATAATTCGTGTTTTTCTCTTATTGCTATCCTTAAAACTCTGTTCTGTATATCCTGTGTATATTTTGAAATTTGTTGTTGAATCCTGGGTAGTCTATCCTTATTGAAAATGGTCGAAATATTCCTCGTTGTGACCTTTATGAAATTTGGAATTATCCCTGCATTCTTACATCTTGTTAAAAAGGTTATTGCTGACTTCGTCCGTACAAATTTATTCCTAATTGACTTCATCAAGTTTATATATATCCTAGTTTGGTTGTTCTTCTTGAAACAGCTATAGTCCATTTTGTTGTTTCATTTGCTCTCTTTATTTGTATTTATATTCTATTTTATTTGACCTTTTCTTTATATTTATTAGAATGTTTATTTAAGCTATAGGTCTTTTTATTTTAATATATATATATTGTTGTTTATATTTATATTTATTTTCGATATTTCGCTAACAATTTGTTAGCATCTTCAGGAAATTTTATAAATTATTTGAAATTTTAATATTGATTTGTGTATTGGGTGTCATAAAATTTTTTCAATAATTTTTTATGGAAAAAGTCTAGGAAAATTTAACTACAGTATATAAAAAGGTTTTTGTATGAAATGTCACAAAAATAGTTTCCAAATTTTAACATAAAAAAATTATTGAAAATGAGTTAAGTATTGGATAGATATAAAATTTTTTAACATAGAAAAAAATTATTAAAAATGTTATGTTATAAAAATAGTTTTAAAAAATTAACATTGAATTTAATATATCAACACAATTAACATTAAAATGTATAGTATGTATCCAGGTTGTTTTTTAACATAGAAAAAATTATTAAAAATGTTATGTTATAAAAATAGTATTTAAAAAAATTTAACATTGAATTCAATATATCAAAACAATTAACATTAAAATGTGTAGTATGTATCTAGGCTGTTTTTTAAATATAAATATCAAAAATTATTTACAAATTTTTATAAGCTTTATAAAAGTTAAGAATAATAAAAATCCTACAGGAAATGAAGTTATTATTGGTGTAAAACCAAGAAGCAATAATGTGATTATTTTCCTGTGGGACCATAATATAATTAGATATGTAATTAAACAAAGTAACAAAAATTCATAGTGAAACAAGAAACAATCATTTAACATTTAGATTTTTACTAACTAAATATCTATAATTCTGTGCTAAATTTTCTGTATCTACTTTGAAATTTATTCTTTGTGTTGCTGGTGTATTAATTATCTCTAACATTTCTAACATCAAACGCTGTTTATAATTATTTTCTGTATTCAGAATTGAAACATTTTCAAAGTTAGGAAAGTGAACTAATCTGGAACAATGAGATGACAACGCTGTCTTCTGTGAATTGATATGCCTATATTTCTGATCTGACTTATGACCTGCTATTCTCGTTTTTAATTTATTTTTGGTAGTACCTACATATGTATACCATATTACAATTCTCTCCATCATTTCCCCTGCAAGGTATTTTGTAAACTACGTTCGATCTATCCCATTTATCAATTTTGTCCTTAGTTCTACTAAATAATTTATTTAATGTGTTATAGGTTCTATGAGCTATTCTATATTTGTTCGTATCAAAAATCTTTGATTTTGTCAATCTCTCTGAAATCTCAGGAATATACGTTAAGGACTTGTATATTCTCTGTTCTGTATTACTACCTATATTATTAATTATTTTATGTTTGTGTCTATATATTAATTTATTAATTAAAGAACTGGGATAATCATTCTCTCTCAAAATACTTCTTATCTTCCTCTCATTCTTGTTGTGAAACTGTTTGTCACTTATAGTTAAAACTCTTTCTATGAAATTTCTAGCTGTATTAATAATAATATGTTTGCTATGTTTAGAATAGTAATTAATTAACCTTCGCGATGCTGTTGGTTTCTGGTACCAATCTATCAATAATCTATTATCTTTTCTAATAATAATAGTATCTAGATAATTGATCCTTGAGTTACATTCCTTTTCAACAGTAAATTTAATATTAGAATTAAATTCATTAAATGTCAAAAGCACCTTATCAATTTCACATTCAGGAATAATGCAAAACAGATCATCTACATACTTAGTCATCAATCTGGGAATCGCATTCAATTTTTGAATAGATAAATCCAATAATTTCTCCATAACTATATCTGCAACAATTGGAGATGCTGGAGATCCCATTGGAAGACCATTTTGTTGCATAAATATATTTCCATTATATTGAAAATATCTATTATCCTCTATGCAAAATTTTAAAATACGTAAAAATAAATCCTTATCTATATTTGTATAATCCTTAATCATATCCCATTTTTCTTCAATGGTATTTATCGCAACATCAACAGGTATACTGGGAAATAAAGACACAACATCAAAAGAAATCAATATTTCATCATTTGATATCTGTTGATCTTTTATCCTGTTTTTAAACTCTACAAAATTCTTGATATTATATCTAGAGTTCTTCGTAATATTCCGTAAAATATTTTTTATGTATTTACATAACTCATATGATGGAGAATTAATAAAAGAACATATAGGCCTTAATGGAAAACCTTCCTTATGGATCTTTGGTAATCCATATAAACGCGGTGCAATTGCAACGTTAGTTTTAAGCCTATTTTTCTCAGTAGAAGATACTATTTCCTTCCTATATAATTCTTCAACTATATTATTGTTAATTTTTTGTAACTTGCTAGTTGGGTCTCTATTTAATGAAGTATATTCTCTAGTATCTCCTATAATATCATTAATCCTAGAATTATAATCATGTCTATTAATTGCTACAGTAGTATTACCCTTATCTGAATTAACAATAAATATATCCCTGTGTTTTTTTAAAAATCTATCAGCTATATTTACCTTATCTATCATAAACCTATCTCTATTAGATAATCTATTTTTATTTAAATGATTATCAATAACTGCTGTTAATCTATTTCTAGCTATTTCTTGTTCTTCCTTTCTATTAAAAGTTCTAACTAACTCTTCTCCTTCAGAAATTATTTTTAAAATAGGAAATTCGTTTGCTTTTACTGGTAAAGCATGTTTTTTCCCGAGTGAAAGAATCCACTGAACATCGCTAGGTATATCACAATTGGTTTTATTAACAAACCATTTTTCATTATACCTAATATTTAACTCTTCTAATTGTAATATTTTAAGATTATCAAATTTCTTCTTATGTATAATATTTACCTTCTTCATATATGTAGCCGTTAAATTCTCCTCAAAATATAAAAACTCAACCATTTCCTCCAGAGTGAAATGTTTCTTCAATCCACCAATAATTATTTCCCTTTCCCTTTGAAAATGTTTCAATAATTCGTGTTTTTCTCTTATTGCTATCCTTAAAACTCTGTTCTGTATATCCTGTGTATATTTTGAAATTTGTTGTTGAATCCTGGGTAGTCTATCCTTATTGAAAATGGTCGAAATATTCCTCGTTGTGACCTTTATGAAATTTGGAATTATCCCTGCATTCTTACATCTTGTTAAAAAGGTTATTGCTGACTTCGTCCGTACAAATTTATTCCTAATTGACTTCATCAAGTTTATATATATCCTAGTTTGGTTGTTCTTCTTGAAACAGCTATAGTCCATTTTGTTGTTTCATTTGCTCTCTTTATTTGTATTTATATTCTATTTTATTTGACCTTTTCTTTATATTTATTAGAATGTTTATTTAAGCTATAGGTCTTTTTATTTTAATATATATATATTGTTGTTTATATTTATATTTATTTTCGATATTTCGCTAACAATTTGTTAGCATCTTCAGGAAATTTTATAAATTATTTGAAATTTTAATATTGATTTGTGTATTGGGTGTCATAAAATTTTTTCAATAATTTTTTATGGAAAAAGTCTAGGAAAATTTAACTACAGTATATAAAAAGGTTTTTGTATGAAATGTCACAAAAATAGTTTCCAAATTTTAACATAAAAAAATTATTGAAAATGAGTTAAGTATTGGATAGATATAAAATTTTTTAACATAGAAAAAAATTATTAAAAATGTTATGTTATAAAAATAGTTTTAAAAAATTAACATTGAATTTAATATATCAACACAATTAACATTAAAATGTATAGTATGTATCCAGGTTGTTTTTTAACATAGAAAAAATTATTAAAAATGTTATGTTATAAAAATAGTATTTAAAAAAATTTAACATTGAATTCAATATATCAAAACAATTAACATTAAAATGTGTAGTATGTATCTAGGCTGTTTTTTAAATATAAATATCAAAAATTATTTACAAATTTTTATAAGCTTTATAAAAGTTAAGAATAATAAAAATCCTACAGGAAATGAAGTTATTATTGGTGTAAAACCAAGAAGCAATAATGTGATTATTTTCCTGTGGGACCATAATATAATTAGATATGTAATTAAACAAAGTAACAAAAATTCATAGTGAAACAAGAAACAATCATTTAACATTTAGATTTTTACTAACTAAATATCTATAATTCTGTGCTAAATTTTCTGTATCTACTTTGAAATTTATTCTTTGTGTTGCTGGTGTATTAATTATCTCTAACATTTCTAACATCAAACGCTGTTTATAATTATTTTCTGTATTCAGAATTGAAACATTTTCAAAGTTAGGAAAGTGAACTAATCTGGAACAATGAGATGACAACGCTGTCTTCTGTGAATTGATATGCCTATATTTCTGATCTGACTTATGACCTGCTATTCTCGTTTTTAATTTATTTTTGGTAGTACCTACATATGTATACCATATTACAATTCTCTCCATCATTTCCCCTGCAAGGTATTTTGTAAACTACGTTCGATCTATCCCATTTATCAATTTTGTCCTTAGTTCTACTAAATAATTTATTTAATGTGTTATAGGTTCTATGAGCTATTCTATATTTGTTCGTATCAAAAATCTTTGATTTTGTCAATCTCTCTGAAATCTCAGGAATATACGTTAAGGACTTGTATATTCTCTGTTCTGTATTACTACCTATATTATTAATTATTTTATGTTTGTGTCTATATATTAATTTATTAATTAAAGAACTGGGATAATCATTCTCTCTCAAAATACTTCTTATCTTCCTCTCATTCTTGTTGTGAAACTGTTTGTCACTTATAGTTAAAACTCTTTCTATGAAATTTCTAGCTGTATTAATAATAATATGTTTGCTATGTTTAGAATAGTAATTAATTAACCTTCCCGATGCTGTTGGTTTCTGGTACCAATCTATCAATAATCTATTATCTTTTCTAATAATAATAGTATCTAGATAATTGATCCTTGAGTTACATTCCTTTTCAACAGTAAATTTAATATTAGAATTAAATTCATTAAATGTCAAAAGCACCTTATCAATTTCACATTCAGGAATAATGCAAAACAGATCATCTACATACTTAGTCATCAATCTGGGAATCGCATTCAATTTTTGAATAGATAAATCCAATAATTTCTCCATAACTATATCTGCAACAATTGGAGATGCTGGAGATCCCATTGGAAGACCATTTTGTTGCATAAATATATTTCCATTATATTGAAAATATCTATTATCCTCTATGCAAAATTTTAAAATACGTAAAAATAAATCCTTATCTATATTTGTATAATCCTTAATCATATCCCATTTTTCTTCAATGGTATTTATCGCAACATCAACAGGTATACTGGGAAATAAAGACACAACATCAAAAGAAATCAATATTTCATCATTTGATATCTGTTGATCTTTTATCCTGTTTTTAAACTCTACAAAATTCTTGATATTATATCTAGAGTTCTTCGTAATATTCCGTAAAATATTTTTTATGTATTTACATAACTCATATGATGGAGAATTAATAAAAGAACATATAGGCCTTAATGGAAAACCTTCCTTATGGATCTTTGGTAATCCATATAAACGCGGTGCAATTGCAACGTTAGTTTTAAGCCTATTTTTCTCAGTAGAAGATACTATTTCCTTCCTATATAATTCTTCAACTATATTATTGTTAATTTTTTGTAACTTGCTAGTTGGGTCTCTATTTAATGAAGTATATTCTCTAGTATCTCCTATAATATCATTAATCCTAGAATTATAATCATGTCTATTAATTGCTACAGTAGTATTACCCTTATCTGAATTAACAATAAATATATCCCTGTGTTTTTTTAAAAATCTATCAGCTATATTTACCTTATCTATCATAAACCTATCTCTATTAGATAATCTATTTTTATTTAAATGATTATCAATAACTGCTGTTAATCTATTTCTAGCTATTTCTTGTTCTTCCTTTCTATTAAAAGTTCTAACTAACTCTTCTCCTTCAGAAATTATTTTTAAAATAGGAAATTCGTTTGCTTTTACTGGTAAAGCATGTTTTTTCCCGAGTGAAAGAATCCACTGAACATCGCTAGGTATATCACAATTGGTTTTATTAACAAACCATTTTTCATTATACCTAATATTTAACTCTTCTAATTGTAATATTTTAAGATTATCAAATTTCTTCTTATGTATAATATTTACCTTCTTCATATATGTAGCCGTTAAATTCTCCTCAAAATATAAAAACTCAACCATTTCCTCCAGAGTGAAATGTTTCTTCAATCCACCAATAATTATTTCCCTTTCCCTTTGAAAATGTTTCAATAATTCGTGTTTTTCTCTTATTGCTATCCTTAAAACTCTGTTCTGTATATCCTGTGTATATTTTGAAATTTGTTGTTGAATCCTGGGTAGTCTATCCTTATTGAAAATGGTCGAAATATTCCTCGTTGTGACCTTTATGAAATTTGGAATTATCCCTGCATTCTTACATCTTGTTAAAAAGGTTATTGCTGACTTCGTCCGTACAAATTTATTCCTAATTGACTTCATCAAGTTTATATATATCCTAGTTTGGTTGTTCTTCTTGAAACAGCTATAGTCCATTTTGTTGTTTGATTTGCTCTCTTTATTTGTATTTATATTCTATTTTATTTGACCTTTTCTTTATATTTATTAGAATGTTTATTTAAGCTATAGGTCTTTTTATTTTAATATATATATATTGTTGTTTATATTTATATTTATTTTCGATATTTCGCTAACAATTTGTTAGCATCTTCAGGAAATTTTATAAATTATTTGAAATTTTAATATTGATTTGTGTATTGGGTGTCATAAAATTTTTTCAATAATTTTTTATGGAAAAAGTCTAGGAAAATTTAACTACAGTATATAAAAAGGTTTTTGTATGAAATGTCACAAAAATAGTTTCCAAATTTTAACATAAAAAAATTATTGAAAATGAGTTAAGTATTGGATAGATATAAAATTTTTTAACATAGAAAAAAATTATTAAAAATGTTATGTTATAAAAATAGTTTTAAAAAATTAACATTGAATTTAATATATCAACACAATTAACATTAAAATGTATAGTATGTATCCAGGTTGTTTTTTAACATAGAAAAAATTATTAAAAATGTTATGTTATAAAAATAGTATTTAAAAAAATTTAACATTGAATTCAATATATCAAAACAATTAACATTAAAATGTGTAGTATGTATCTAGGCTGTTTTTTAAATATAAATATCAAAAATTATTTACAAATTTTTATAAGCTTTATAAAAGTTAAGAATAATAAAAATCCTACAGGAAATTAAGTTATTATTGGTGTAAAACCAAGAAGCAATAATGTGATTATTTTCCTGTGGGACCATAATATAATTAGATATGTAATTAAACAAAGTAACAAAAATTCATAGTGAAACAACAAACAATCATTTAACATTTAGATTTTTACTAACTAAATATCTATAATTATGTGCTAAATTTTCTGTATCTACTTTGAAATTTATTCTTTGTGTTGCTGGTGTATTAATTATCTCTAACATTTCTAACATCAAACGCTGTTTATAATTATTTTCTGTATTCAGAATTGAAACATTTTCAAAGTTAGGAAAGTGAACTAATCTGGAACAATGAGATGACAACGCTGTTTTCTGTGAATTGATATGCCTATATTTCTGATCTGACTTATGACCTGCTATTCTCGTTTTTAATTTATTTTTGGTAGTACCTACATATACCATGTTACAATTGTCTCCATCATTTCCCCTGCAAGGTATTTTGTAAACTACATTCGATCTATCCCATTTATCAATTTTGTCCTTAGTTCTACTAAATAATTTATTTAATGTGTTATAGGTTCTATGAGCTATTCTATATTTGTTCGTATCAAAAATCTTTGATTTTGTCAATCTCTCTGAAATCTCAGGAATATACGTTAAGGACTTGTATATTCTCTGTTCTGTATTACTACCTATATTATTAATTATTTTATGTTTGTGTCTATATATTAATTTATTAATTAAAGAACTGGGATAATCATTCTCTCTCAAAATACTTCTTATCTTCCTCTCATTCTTGTTGTGAAACTGTTTGTCACTTATAGTTAAAACTCTTTCTATGAAATTTCTAGCTGTATTAATAATAATATGTTTGCTATGTTTAGAATAGTAATTAATTAACCTTCCCGATGCTGTTGGTTTCTGGTACCAATCTATCAATAATCTATTATCTTTTCTAATAATAATAGTATCTAGATAATTGATCCTTGAGTTACATTCCTTTTCAACAGTAAATTTAATATTAGAATTAAATTCATTAAATGTCAAAAGCACCTTATCAATTTCACATTCAGGTATAATGCAAAACAGATCATCTACATACTTAGTCATCAATCTGGGAATCGCATTCAATTTTTGAATAGATAAATCCAATAATTTCTCCATAACTATATCTGCAACAATTGGAGATGCTGGAGATCCCATTGGAAGACCATTTTGTTGCATAAATATATTTCCATTATATTGAAAATATCTATTATCCTCTATGCAAAATTTTAAAATACGTAAAAATAAATCCTTATCTATATTTGTATAATCCTTAATCATATCCCATTTTTCTTCAATGGTATTTATCGCAACATCAACAGGTATACTGGGAAATAAAGACACAACATCAAAAGAAATCAATATTTCATCATTTGATATCTGTTGATCTTTTATCCTGTTTTTAAACTCTACAAAATTCTTGATATTATATCTAGAGTTCTTCGTAATATTCCGTAAAATATTTTTTATGTATTTACATAACTCATATGATGGAGAATTAATAAAAGAACATATAGGCCTTAATGGAAAACCTTCCTTATGGATCTTTGGTAATCCATATAAACGCGGTGCAATTGCAACGTTAGTTTTAAGCCTATTTTTCTCAGTAGAAGATACTATTTCCTTCCTATATAATTCTTCAACTATATTATTGTTAATTTTTTGTAACTTGCTAGTTGGGTCTCTATTTAATGAAGTATATTCTCTAGTATCTCCTATAATATCATTAATCCTAGAATTATAATCATGTCTATTAATTGCTACAGTAGTATTACCCTTATCTGAATTAACAATAAATATATCCCTGTGTTTTTTTAAAAATCTATCAGCTATATTTACCTTATCTATCATAAACCTATCTCTATTAGATAATCTATTTTTATTTAAATGATTATCAATAACTGCTGTTAATCTATTTCTAGCTATTTCTTGTTCTTCCTTTCTATTAAAAGTTCTAACTAACTCTTCTCCTTCAGAAATTATTTTTAAAATAGGAAATTCGTTTGCTTTTACTGGTAAAGCATGTTTTTTCCCGAGTGAAAGAATCCACTGAACATCGCTAGGTATATCACAATTGGTTTTATTAACAAACCATTTTTCATTATACCTAATATTTAACTCTTCTAATTGTAATATTTTAAGATTATCAAATTTCTTCTTATGTATAATATTTACCTTCTTCATATATGTAGCCGTTAAATTCTCCTCAAAATATAAAAACTCAACCATTTCCTCCAGAGTGAAATGTTTCTTCAATTCACCAATAATTATTTCCCTTTCCCTTTGAAAATGTTTCAATAATTCGTGTTTTTCTCTTATTGCTATCCTTAAAACTCTGTTCTGTATATCCTGTGTATATTTTGAAATTTGTTGTTGAATCCTGGGTAGTCTATCCTTATTGAAAATGGTCGAAATATTCCTCGTTGTGACCTCTAGAAATTTGGAATTATCCCTGCATTCTTACATCTTGTTAAAAAGGTTATTGCTGACTTCGTCCGTACAAATTTATTCCTAATTGACTTCATCAAGTTTATATATATCCTAGTTTGGTTGTTCTTCTTGAAACAGCTATAGTCCATTTTGTTGTTTGATTTGCTCTCTTTATTTGTATTTATATTCTATTTTATTTGACCTTTTCTTTATATTTATTAGAATGTTTATTTAAGCTATAGGTCTTTTTATTTTAATATATATATATTGTTGTTTATATTTATATTTATTTTCGATATTTCGCTAACAATTTGTTAGCATCTTCAGGAAATTTTATAAATTATTTGAAATTTTAATATTGATTTGTGTATTGGGTGTCATAAAATTTTTTCAATAATTTTTTATGGAAAAAGTCTAGGAAAATTTAACTACAGTATATAAAAAGGTTTTTGTATGAAATGTCACAAAAATAGTTTCCAAATTTTAACATAAAAAAATTATTGAAAATGAGTTAAGTATTGGATAGATATAAAATTTTTTAACATAGAAAAAAATTATTAAAAATGTTATGTTATAAAAATAGTTTTAAAAAATTAACATTGAATTTAATATATCAACACAATTAACATTAAAATGTATAGTATGTATCCAGGTTGTTTTTTAACATAGAAAAAATTATTAAAAATGTTATGTTATAAAAATAGTATTTAAAAAAATTTAACATTGAATTCAATATATCAAAACAATTAACATTAAAATGTGTAGTATGTATCTAGGCTGTTTTTTAAATATAAATATCAAAAATTATTTACAAATTTTTATAAGCTTTATAAAAGTTAAGAATAATAAAAATCCTACAGGAAATTAAGTTATTATTGGTGTAAAACCAAGAAGCAATAATGTGATTATTTTCCTGTGGGACCATAATATAATTAGATATGTAATTAAACAAAGTAACAAAAATTCATAGTGAAACAACAAACAATCATTTAACATTTAGATTTTTACTAACTAAATATCTATAATTATGTGCTAAATTTTCTGTATCTACTTTGAAATTTATTCTTTGTGTTGCTGGTGTATTAATTATCTCTAACATTTCTAACATCAAACGCTGTTTATAATTATTTTCTGTATTCAGAATTGAAACATTTTCAAAGTTAGGAAAGTGAACTAATCTGGAACAATGAGATGACAACGCTGTTTTCTGTGAATTGATATGCCTATATTTCTGATCTGACTTATGACCTGCTATTCTCGTTTTTAATTTATTTTTGGTAGTACCTACTTACATATACCATGTTACAATTGTCTCCATCATTTCCCCTGCAAGGTATTTTGTAAACTACATTCGATCTATCCCATTTATCAATTTTGTCCTTAGTTCTACTAAATAATTTATTTAATGTGTTATAGGTTCTATGAGCTATTCTATATTTGTTCGTATCAAAAATCTTTGATTTTGTCAATCTCTCTGAAATCTCAGGAATATACGTTAAGGACTTGTATATTCTCTGTTCTGTATTACTACCTATATTATTAATTATTTTATGTTTGTGTCTATATATTAATTTATTAATTAAATAACTGGGATAATCATTCTCTCTCAAAATACTTCTTATCTTCCTCTCATTCTTGTTGTGAAACTGTTTGTCACTTATAGTTAAAACTCTTTCTATGAAATTTCTAGCTGTATTAATAATAATATGTTTGCTATGTTTAGAATAGTAATTAATTAACCTTCCCGATGCTGTTGGTTTCTGGTACCAATCTATCAATAATCTATTATCTTTTCTAATAATAATAGTATCTAGATAATTGATCCTTGAGTTACATTCCTTTTCAACAGTAAATTTAATATTAGAATTAAATTCATTAAATGTCAAAAGCACCTTATCAATTTCACATTCAGGAATAATGCAAAACAGATCATCTACATACTTAGTCATCAATCTGGGAATCGCATTCAATTTTTGAATAGATAAATCCAATAATTTCTCCATAACTATATCTGCAACAATTGGAGATGCTGGAGATCCCATTGGAAGACCATTTTGTTGCATAAATATATTTCCATTATATTGAAAATATCTATTATCCTCTATGCAAAATTTTAAAATACGTAAAAATAAATCCTTATCTATATTTGTATAATCCTTAATCATATCCCATTTTTCTTCAATGGTATTTATCGCAACATCAACAGGTATACTGGGAAATAAAGACACAACATCAAAAGAAATCAATATTTCATCATTTGATATCTGTTGATCTTTTATCCTGTTTTTAAACTCTACAAAATTCTTGATATTATATCTAGAGTTCTTCGTAATATTCCGTAAAATATTTTTTATGTATTTACATAACTCATATGATGGAGAATTAATAAAAGAACATATAGGCCTTAATGGAAAACCTTCCTTATGGATCTTTGGTAATCCATATAAACGCGGTGCAATTGCAACGTTAGTTTTAAGCCTATTTTTCTCAGTAGAAGATACTATTTCCTTCCTATATAATTCTTCAACTATATTATTGTTAATTTTTTGTAACTTGCTAGTTGGGTCTCTATTTAATGAAGTATATTCTCTAGTATCTCCTATAATATCATTAATCCTAGAATTATAATCATGTCTATTAATTGCTACAGTAGTATTACCCTTATCTGAATTAACAATAAATATATCCCTGTGTTTTTTTAAAAATCTATCAGCTATATTTACCTTATCTATCATAAACCTATCTCTATTAGATAATCTATTTTTATTTAAATGATTATCAATAACTGCTGTTAATCTATTTCTAGCTATTTCTTGTTCTTCCTTTCTATTAAAAGTTCTAACTAACTCTTCTCCTTCAGAAATTATTTTTAAAATAGGAAATTCGTTTGCTTTTACTGGTAAAGCATGTTTTTTCCCGAGTGAAAGAATCCACTGAACATCGCTAGGTATATCACAATTGGTTTTATTAACAAACCATTTTTCATTATACCTAATATTTAACTCTTCTAATTGTAATATTTTAAGATTATCAAATTTCTTCTTATGTATAATATTTACCTTCTTCATATATGTAGCCGTTAAATTCTCCTCAAAATATAAAAACTCAACCATTTCCTCCAGAGTGAAATGTTTCTTCAATCCACCAATAATTATTTCCCTTTCCCTTTGAAAATGTTTCAATAATTCGTGTTTTTCTCTTATTGCTATCCTTAAAACTCTGTTCTGTATATCCTGTGTATATTTTGAAATTTGTTGTTGAATCCTGGGTAGTCTATCCTTATTGAAAATGGTCGAAATATTCCTCGTTGTGACCTTTATGAAATTTGGAATTATCCCTGCATTCTTACATCTTGTTAAAAAGGTTATTGCTGACTTCGTCCGTACAAATTTATTCCTAATTGACTTCATCAAGTTTATATATATCCTAGTTTGGTTGTTCTTCTTGAAACAGCTATAGTCCATTTTGTTGTTTGATTTGCTCTCTTTATTTGTATTTATATTCTATTTTATTTGACCTTTTCTTTATATTTATTAGAATGTTTATTTAAGCTATAGGTCTTTTTATTTTAATATATATATATTGTTGTTTATATTTATATTTATTTTCGATATTTCGCTAACAATTTGTTAGCATCTTCAGGAAATTTTATAAATTATTTGAAATTTTAATATTGATTTGTGTATTGGGTGTCATAAAATTTTTTCAATAATTTTTTATGGAAAAAGTCTAGGAAAATTTAACTACAGTATATAAAAAGGTTTTTGTATGAAATGTCACAAAAATAGTTTCCAAATTTTAACATAAAAAAATTATTGAAAATGAGTTAAGTATTGGATAGATATAAAATTTTTTAACATAGAAAAAAATTATTAAAAATGTTATGTTATAAAAATAGTTTTAAAAAATTAACATTGAATTTAATATATCAACACAATTAACATTAAAATGTATAGTATGTATCCAGGTTGTTTTTTAACATAGAAAAAATTATTAAAAATGTTATGTTATAAAAATAGTATTTAAAAAAATTTAACATTGAATTCAATATATCAAAACAATTAACATTAAAATGTGTAGTATGTATCTAGGCTGTTTTTTAAATATAAATATCAAAAATTATTTACAAATTTTTATAAGCTTTATAAAAGTTAAGAATAATAAAAATCCTACAGGAAATTAAGTTATTATTGGTGTAAAACCAAGAAGCAATAATGTGATTATTTTCCTGTGGGACCATAATATAATTAGATATGTAATTAAACAAAGTAACAAAAATTCATAGTGAAACAACAAACAATCATTTAACATTTAGATTTTTACTAACTAAATATCTATAATTATGTGCTAAATTTTCTGTATCTACTTTGAAATTTATTCTTTGTGTTGCTGGTGTATTAATTATCTCTAACATTTCTAACATCAAACGCTGTTTATAATTATTTTCTGTATTCAGAATTGAAACATTTTCAAAGTTAGGAAAGTGAACTAATCTGGAACAATGAGATGACAACGCTGTTTTCTGTGAATTGATATGCCTATATTTCTGATCTGACTTATGACCTGCTATTCTCGTTTTTAATTTATTTTTGGTAGTACCTACTTACATATACCATGTTACAATTGTCTCCATCATTTCCCCTGCAAGGTATTTTGTAAACTACATTCGATCTATCCCATTTATCAATTTTGTCCTTAGTTCTACTAAATAATTTATTTAATGTGTTATAGGTTCTATGAGCTATTCTATATTTGTTCGTATCAAAAATCTTTGATTTTGTCAATCTCTCTGAAATCTCAGGAATATACGTTAAGGACTTGTATATTCTCTGTTCTGTATTACTACCTATATTATTAATTATTTTATGTTTGTGTCTATATATTAATTTATTAATTAAATAACTGGGATAATCATTCTCTCTCAAAATACTTCTTATCTTCCTCTCATTCTTGTTGTGAAACTGTTTGTCACTTATAGTTAAAACTCTTTCTATGAAATTTCTAGCTGTATTAATAATAATATGTTTGCTATGTTTAGAATAGTAATTAATTAACCTTCCCGATGCTGTTGGTTTCTGGTACCAATCTATCAATAATCTAATATCTTTTCTAATAATAATAGTATCTAGATAATTGATCCTTGAGTTACATTCCTTTTCAACAGTAAATTTAATATTAGAATTAAATTCAGTAAATGTCAAAAGCACCTTATCAATTTCACATTCAGGAATAATGCAAAACAGATCATCTACTTACTTAGTCATCAATCTGGGAATCGCATTCAATTTTTGAATAGATAAATCCAATAATTTCTCCATAACTATATCTGCAACAATTGGAGATGCTGGAGATCCCATTGGAAGACCATTTTGTTGCATAAATATATTTCCATTATATTGAAAATATCTATTATCCTCTATGCAAAATTTTAAAATACGTAAAAATAAATCCTTATCTATATTTGTATAATCCTTAATCATATCCCATTTTTCTTCAATGGTATTTATCGCAACATCAACAGGTATACTGGGAAATAAAGACACAACATCAAAAGAAATCAATATTTCATCATTTGATATCTGTTGATCTTTTATCCTGTTTTTAAACTCTACAAAATTCTTGATATTATATCTAGAGTTCTTCGTAATATTCCGTAAAATATTTTTTATGTATTTACATAACTCATATGATGGAGAATTAATAAAAGAACATATAGGCCTTAATGGAAAACCTTCCTTATGGATCTTTGGTAATCCATATAAACGCGGTGCAATTGCAACGTTAGTTTTAAGCCTATTTTTCTCAGTAGAAGATACTATTTCCTTCCTATATAATTCTTCAACTATATTATTGTTAATTTTTTGTAACTTGCTAGTTGGGTCTCTATTTAATGAAGTATATTCTCTAGTATCTCCTATAATATCATTAATCCTAGAATTATAATCATGTCTATTAATTGCTACAGTAGTATTACCCTTATCTGAATTAACAATAAATATATCCCTGTGTTTTTTTAAAAATCTATCAGCTATATTTACCTTATCTATCATAAACCTATCTCTATTAGATAATCTATTTTTATTTAAATGATTATCAATAACTGCTGTTAATCTATTTCTAGCTATTTCTTGTTCTTCCTTTCTATTAAAAGTTCTAACTAACTCTTCTCCTTCAGAAATTATTTTTAAAATAGGAAATTCGTTTGCTTTTACTGGTAAAGCATGTTTTTTCCCGAGTGAAAGAATCCACTGAACATCGCTAGGTATATCACAATTGGTTTTATTAACAAACCATTTTTCATTATACCTAATATTTAACTCTTCTAATTGTAATATTTTAAGATTATCAAATTTCTTCTTATGTATAATATTTACCTTCTTCATATATGTAGCCGTTAAATTCTCCTCAAAATATAAAAACTCAACCATTTCCTCCAGAGTGAAATGTTTCTTCAATCCACCAATAATTATTTCCCTTTCCCTTTGAAAATGTTTCAATAATTCGTGTTTTTCTCTTATTGCTATCCTTAAAACTCTGTTCTGTATATCCTGTGTATATTTTGAAATTTGTTGTTGAATCCTGGGTAGTCTATCCTTATTGAAAATGGTCGAAATATTCCTCGTTGTGACCTTTATGAAATTTGGAATTATCCCTGCATTCTTACATCTTGTTAAAAAGGTTATTGCTGACTTCGTCCGTACAAATTTATTCCTAATTGACTTCATCAAGTTTATATATATCCTAGTTTGGTTGTTCTTCTTGAAACAGCTATAGTCCATTTTGTTGTTTGATTTGCTCTCTTTATTTGTATTTATATTCTATTTTATTTGACCTTTTCTTTATATTTATTAGAATGTTTATTTAAGCTATAGGTCTTTTTATTTTAATATATATATATTGTTGTTTATATTTATATTTATTTTCGATATTTCGCTAACAATTTGTTAGCATCTTCAGGAAATTTTATAAATTATTTGAAATTTTAATATTGATTTGTGTATTGGGTGTCATAAAATTTTTTCAATAATTTTTTATGGAAAAAGTCTAGGAAAATTTAACTACAGTATATAAAAAGGTTTTTGTATGAAATGTCACAAAAATAGTTTCCAAATTTTAACATAAAAAAATTATTGAAAATGAGTTAAGTATTGGATAGATATAAAATTTTTTAACATAGAAAAAAATTATTAAAAATGTTATGTTATAAAAATAGTTTTAAAAAATTAACATTGAATTTAATATATCAACACAATTAACATTAAAATGTATAGTATGTATCCAGGTTGTTTTTTAACATAGAAAAAATTATTAAAAATGTTATGTTATAAAAATAGTATTTAAAAAAATTTAACATTGAATTCAATATATCAAAACAATTTAAAATGTGTAGTATGTATCTAGGCTGTTTTTTAAATATAAATATCAAAAATTATTTACAAATTTTTATAAGCTTTATAAAAGTTAAGAATAATAAAAATCCTACAGGAAATTAAGTTATTATTGGTGTAAAACCAAGAAGCAATAATGTGATTATTTTCCTGTGGGACCATAATATAATTAGATATGTAATTAAACAAAGTAACAAAAATTCATAGTGAAACAAGAAACAATCATTTAACATTTAGATTTTTACTAACTAAATATCTATAATTCTGTGCTAAATTTTCTGTATCTTCTTTGAAATTTATTCTTTGTGTTGCTGGTGTATTAATTATCTCTAACATTTCTAACATCAAACGCTGTTTATAATTATTTTCTGTATTCAGAATTGAAACATTTTCAAAGTTAGGAAAGTGAACTAATCTGGAACAATGAGATGACAACGCTGTCTTCTGTGAATTGATATGCCTATATTTCTGATCTGACTTATGACCTGCTATTCTCGTTTTTAATTTATTTTTGGTACATATACATATACCATGTTACAATTCTCTCCATCATTTCCCCTGCAAGGTATTTTGTAAACTACATTCATAGTAAAAGAGTAGTCAATGAAGGCTTTTCTCAATAAGAACAGAAAGCAAACTAAAATTCTTTCTGGAGCCTTCGGAGTAGGGACTACGACACTAGGCACTACCGAGATCAGGATAGGAGACAAAAGGCAGTTGCCGTGGGAGTTCCATATTGTGTCACGGGAAATACAAATCCCTGGAGATGGTATTCTCGGAAGAAATAATATGTGGAACAGGTGTATTGTAAACACCATAGATAGAACCTTGAGCATCTTTGATAAAGAACAATTGGTGAAGACGTTTACCCTTTGTACGGAAATAGATTGTCAAACAAATCATCAACAAGGCGTCTGTCTAAGAAAAAGAACAGTCATTATAGTGCCGGTTAATATTGTATCAAGAGACAAAACTGTGGTTGTGTATAAACAGGAGATTTCCCCTGGAGTTTACGTTGGAAATACTGTGGTCAACATAAAAAATGGAGGCACAGCAGCAGTACCCATACTGAACGCAACCGAGCAGGACATACCATGGAGGAAGGCGAGGAAAAAGGGGAGAAAAAAAAATCACCACAAAATCGACACTGGAAGCAATGCTGTGATACCATGCCTATGTTTTAGGGTCTTCAATGGCTGAAATAGAAAAAGAAATACATATATATACAGGACTATAATAGGAAATAATGAAACTTAACATGCCGGAGGGAATTTTTTTTATCTCTTTGGTTGTGTTTTCGTTTCTAAATTCCAATTACTTTCATGGGTTGACGTCAAAGGATCTGAAAGAAGCAAAATAATTAGTAAAAGGGAAAGGTTAAAAAAAGGATGGAACGCTACTGACCCGTTATCACCTTCTACTCGACCAACGGATACTTTACTAAAAATAAAATTAGGAAGTCAGATTAGTTAAAGCTATAAATAATAATAGTGTTGATATTATTTAAGAGACAAAGTAACGTCAAAATTAAAATCCACGAAAACAGGATAAACAGGAGGAGGCTGAGAAGGTCCCAAATTAGGGGTGTATTGGCAGAAAAGGAAAGCGCAGTTTAGCTTAAAAATTAATTGTGTCCATTAGCAAAGTATATATATCCATATAAAAATACAATTCATAACTCTATCAAAATTATTTAGGACAACCGATATTTTATAAAACCGCACTTCTTCCGATTACTTCACAACCTCACTGAATTTTCTATAACCTTTTCTTGTGAAACTGTCTTAAAAGTTAAGCCAATTCAAAATGTAGAAAAATATATAAGAAACAAAGGAAACAATTTTTCAGAGCAGTTTCTTAAGATTTTACAAAATACTTTATGTGCAATTTGAATTAAATAAAACTCCCTTAATTTTTGCACTTTAACTACGAATACATACTTCATTTTCAATTTCATATGAAGAACATCTCTCAAATCGTTTAATGAATGGAACACTAGGGTTTATGCAACAAAATGCATTTTCTAAATGTACAACAAGCAAAGAACACAAAAATTTATTAAATTAACAAGAAAGGAGAGGAAATCTTAAGACCGATGTAATTTAAAGGAACATGTTGAGAAAATTACACTTGCCTTTCAAGCAAATTAATCTGGAAACACTTCTTTTAATTTGTAAACTTTCAATAACCTTCTATGGTGTGATATTTATGCTTGCTATAGAGTGTAGTTTGGTTTTGATTGTGCTGATTTTGTATTTATTTTGAGCAAAGGTTTAATTATTTTGTGTAGTTCTACACAATTTTTTCTCGTAAATAAATTATATAAAATAAATATTTAAAAATATTATCACACGTTCAATTTGTTTTTTTTTAGTATCTCTTCAGTACTTGGCACAACTTTCAATTTTTATTAACTTTAAAAATATTTAAAAATATTATCACACGTTTAATTTTTTTTAAGTACTTGGCACAACTTTCAATTTTTATAAACTTTTCTTCAGTTTAGTTAAATAAAAAAAGTATTCATATTTATGTAAATTTTTAATAAAAAAAAATTAATGACTGCACAGCAGGAGAAACAGAAAGCAATTGCAAAAATTTTTAATATTTGCACATGCTTGCGACTGGAGGAAGAACGGATAAAAGATATTTGAAACTAAGATGCATTGATGCAGTTTTGATGTTCTCCTAATTTATTGTGTGGGATACATTGGAACTCAAAAGTAATGTGACAAGCATGAAAACAAGTGATTGTTCAAATGAAGCTGACTTTTGTTCTCAATTGGTACAGCGCACAAATATTAACATAGCGAAAAAAAATTACCAATTGAGAAATTTAGTTGTTTTTTTTTGCATGTCTGTAGTTGAATACATGGCTGTGAAACATGAGTACACAGCAAGATTTTGCCAGACTATTTCACGACCAATGACAACTGAATCAAACTGCATAATTTAATGTACGTATGTATGTGCATTTGTATATGTACGTATATGTGTGCATGTGGATATGCAAACAGTAACAATAATATAAAACTTTTCGGATTTTTTTTTGTTTGCTGTTGATTTGAAAATAATTATACGCCTATGAATAATTTTTCTTTCAGATCATTGAAACAACAAAAGTATTAAATTTCTTTCACTAACAAAACACTAACAAATGCAACTGAACTCACTTTTTAATAAAAAAAAGTGCTTCAATCAGTTAAAATTTTGTAGAATGCAAAAATGAAGTGGAATTTTTTCCTACTCATTTTACAATTTTTCAAAGAAATTATAATTGTATGTATAATTATGTTAGCTTCTTACAAAGAATTTATTTCAAGGTTATTAAGAAAAATATCTTACTTAATTTTTTTTAAGAGAAAACTGCCACATAAAAAATAAAGTTAATAATCTCTCTAAATACCTGTAAATGTTATCTTGTAAATTTACAGTGAAGACATGTATTAAGGCCGGATAATTTTAATAAAAAAAAAAAAAAAAAAAATTATATTTACAATCGTAAAAATAGATTAAGAAAAATTGGATTTATATATGTACAGAATTAAAATAAACCTACGAAAATCGTTAAAGAAAATACAATTTATTCTTCTTCAAAAAAAAGTAATCATACATAAATACAATTTATTACTAAGTAGAATTTAAAGTCGAAAAATATATGAAAATTCTATTTTTAAAACAACTCTTCTCAACTGGTAATAATTAATTAAAAGAAATATATACAAAAAAAGGCAACCAAATAATGATACTAACTTAACTTATAAAACTCAAAAATAAACAAACAGACAATTAAACACACAAATAACAAATATTTGAAAATTTAAATTTTAGATCAAAATAATTAGAATTAAAAAACGAAATAAGCAAAAATATGTAAAAATTTTAAATTAATAAAAATATGTATTAAGTATAACAAACCAAAATGTTTATGAAACTCCCACTCCTGTTAGTGATTCAATTTAATTATAAAATATAAAAAGGGGAAATTTTAAAACCAGGAATTATTACCATAGAAATCTTTTTCAAAATAGTTTCATGTAGAAACTTGCATCTTACTTCTATGGTAGCTTAAAAGAAATATATACATATAAAAAATAAGAGTAATAAGAAATTTTAACAATATGTAAGAAAAAAAATTTTTATATACATATGTATACGTAAGAAAAAATTGTTAGTTATAAGATTAAAAATATTAACCCGTGTTTCAAAATCAACCAATAATTATCATCCCGACTACAATGAAGAATCCAACAATCATCAACAGCAGCCTATATCTATCAACCTCACACAACCGAAAACCTATATACGATAACACAACACATACATAGGCGGAATGACCAGTTCCGTTGAAAAGAGGGGATTCACTACAACGCCAATAACAACTACAAAGTCAATAACAACCTCAGTTTTTCACCAGCAATATCATACTTTTTCCTTGGTGACGCAGCAAATGTACCAAGTCACCAACTAATGGTAAACTGCGAACCTTCATGCAATCAAGGCCCGGGAGATCATTACATATTTCTCCGGGAGCTACCATAGCTGTATCGCCAAGGTAGTCGAATGCATAGTCATCTATTTTGACTTGATTCCAGAAGTATGGCTACGAAACATCCTCAGACAGGATGTTTCTTGTCCGCAAGGGGGGAGGGATGTTATGAGTCGTTTTCCCCCAACCAACAAAAATATCAGCAGCAGCGAAACATACGCTGCATACATACTGCTGACATTGCAATATCGTGAGAACCGCAATCGGCTGGAAGTTCCACGCTTATATGCTGAGGTTGCATATAATTGCTAAAAATCGCACACTCAGCAATATTGTGGGAACAACCACGCTGGCGGCAGCGAACATCAACGGTCATCGATAGGTATAAAAGTTGGGTTGATATTGACAACAGAAGCAGTTCGGGAATCAACATTCAACGTGTAACAACTAACCACAAACCTGATCAAAGACCAGCCTAACAAGCGGCTCCCTGAGTTGGTTATAATTTAATAAACTTAGAATATACAACAAAAATGAAAATCTAAATAAACTAAAATAATCCTATTGTCTTGTGTTCTAATTACAAAGTCTTGTGAGTTTCAATTCCGGAAAATAAATTACAAATGAAAACCGTAACATATGTTTGAAAAGTTTTTAAAGATTATTTTTATGCTTTGTAATTTACAAATTTATTTGTGAGTTTTCGTATAAATGGATGAGCTTTAAAATTTTTTTAACATAAAGGGTAAAAACATCTACTGATGAGTTGGTATGGCTACCAACGAAATATATATTTAGATATTGCTAACCCGCAACAAATAAATAACATTTAAAATATGAATACTTGAGTACAGGCTCAAATAAATGTAAAACTTTGTAAAGGAGAGGTTTACTTTTCATTTTTTGCCTTATAAATATTTTTAATGGCATCCAGAGGTTGTCTAATTGTATAGGTGTAGAAAAGTAAACACATTCATAATTGAAAATTATTTGTTGTGTATGTTTGAAAAGTTTTTAATGACAAATTTTATGCTTTGTAATTCACAAATTGCCAGTAATTTTTAATAATGAAAAAAAGTGTATTTTTAAGTAATTCAATAGCTCCAAAAAGCGGCATGACGCATTTGAAAATTTTAAACACAACTAACGAAGAAATTACGCTACAGGGCATTAAACTCCAAAGCGAACCACTGAAAAACTATGACATATTAAATTACAAAAATATAAACAACGACGAACGATTTAATAAAATACTGAATGAATTGAAATTAGACAATAATGAGGAATATGCAAAAACACAATTAAATGAAATAATAAAGAAATATCAAAACGTTTTTCAAATAGAAAACGAAAAATTAAGCGATAAAATTTTTACAAACAGAAAATCGCAACTTCGGACAATAACCCTGTTTACATAAAAAATTATAGATTACCACACTTACATACTGACATAATAAATGAACAAGTACAGAAAATGCTTGGTGACGGAATAATAGAACCCTCAGCCCATATAATGCCCCACTCCTTTTGGTACCAAAGAAAAACATAGCTGACAAAATGAAATGGAGACTTATTGTAGATTTTAGAAAACTTAATGATAAAATTATCAATGATAAATTTCCTCTAATTATATTAGAGGATATTTTAGACAAATTAGGTAGAGAGAAATGGTTTTCTACATTCGATATGACTAGCTCTTTTCATCAAATTGATTTGGATAATGACTCCAGACCATTAACAGCTTTTTCCAAACCGCACGGACATTTTTAATTTAAAAGACTTCGATTCGGACTAAAAATTTCTTCTAACGTTTTTAAAGAATGCATACAATAGCATTAACCGGAATCATTTCTCTATATAGATGATATAATTGTATACGGTTGTAGTTTAAATCATCACAGCCAAAATTTGGTAAGAGTTCTCGATAGATTACAACAATATAATCTAAAACTTAATCCAAAGAAATGTTGTTTTCTAAGACCAGAATTAGTTTACTTCCCAGTAAAAAATTTTCATGTTTTTTGATTCACTGAAGAAAAAAAGCGCATTACGAGTATAATTTTAAAGCGAGAAAGTTATCAAATATACACACATCCAATGGGTTTTATGCATAATAAATGTATTAAAACAAATTTTTAAGTAAATAGGAAATACTTTTTTATTCATAGTGCCCAATATCATATCATACACTTATAATTAATCAGCTTCCTTTGTGCTGTCATCTGTATACTTATTACAACATGCCAAATAGATACACAAAGCACATTAATCCAGGTACATATATGCATTAGAAGATTTTTCTCATATTATATTATTCATTATTTAAACAGCGCTTGGGATAACTGCTGTGTTTGCATGTTTTATTAGATGCAAAAAAGCGCTTTTGTGAGCAAAAATATAGTACTCCAAACCGGGAACTCGCCATACAAATATCAGCAGCGATATCAGCAGGTTTGTCCGCGCTTCATTTATTCTATAATAATAGAAACCTGCTTTATTTGAAGCAATTTTTTTGCTGGGCTTAGGACATTTAATAACGATGAACGGTGTAAAGACTAGCCCATCCAAATACGAAATAATAAAAAAATTATCCAACACCAAAAAACGCTGACGAAGTAAGACGGTTCGTCGCTTTCTGTAACTATTATAGAAAATGTATACCAAATCTCGCGGACATTGCAAGAGACTTAAGGCTCCGTTAGCCGAGCGCTGCTCTACCGTACCCGTACTGCACCGTACTGTTAGCCCGTTGGTGTACTTATAGAATATTTAAAAACGTGTTTGACTATACATAAACAAAACAGAATTACCCAACAAACCAAAACGATTTAGAAATCCCTTGTAACAAGGGCTGCCTTCCTAAAAGTCTTTATACAACGTCAAAGCAGTGTTAAAATCAAGCAATTTTATTTTACAACTCTGTAAATCAAATACATTATCATTAGAAACACTCCTTTGCTTTGCATACTTAAAATTACAATGACACCGAGACAAATTATTTTTAAAACTTTTAAAGCAATAACGACCAATATAATTAATAGCTTTTTTGTTTTAAAACGAAATCATATCATCTTGCACCTATCCTTTTCCACCATACACGATTTTCATAGCGCGCTAGTTGCGTATATTTGCATATCAGATGCGAAACAGATGAGTTTAGGAATGCCATACTTTGTCAGAGTTTACGCAGTTGCGATTGGGAATAACTGACATTGTTGCACTGCAAAGCACTTTGCGTTTAGGAATGCAGCTATGCTTACCAACATGAGTTCTAAGCTTAAAAAAGTGTTGTGAATACTATTTTAAAAATTTTATTAACAATTTTTTAGAAATGAACAGCGCCCCTTTAGATAATATTGCTTATCTAATAAGCTTAGAGAAAAATAGATTAGTAACAATGGGTCACTAAAATAAACTTAGATTCCTAATAATTTTATAAGCTTAGATAAAAAAAAATAATTTTCATCAGGATTTGTCATTTGGTTTATATAAAAATAACATATTTGCTATAGACATATATAATTTACTTTTCTTTATTTAATTAAATAAATTTATTCTTGTTTTACAAACTTGTTTCCTGCGGTATTCTTTTCAACTTTTTGGCGAACTTCTTCTTCTCCAATTGAATTTAATATATCTGAAAAATTTTAAAAGGAAATAGTTATGCCATTTGATATGCATATTATATGAAAAACATATTTTATTTCTATAGCTCCATTTGTACTCAGGCTACGCTCACTCATTTTCTTTTTTAAATAACTTTTGAACTATTTACTCTGTCCGGTAACAAAAAAAAAAAAAAAAAACACAAAACTATGGCATGACTTATTTGCGAATATATGTGTTAAATTGTTATATAAACAATTAAGTGTATAAAAATTGTAAAGTATTTGAAAACTGCATTTTGTATATAAAAAGTTTATAAATATCATGCTTACAAAAAGTTCTAGTAAATCTGTTATAAGTTTATTATACGAGTTACATTTTGCTTATGAAATGGTTTGCTGGGTAGTATATATAAAATAAATAAATAATTTATGAAAAATTAACAGCTGTTTACAACACAGTGATGGGCATTAAAAATTTTCAAATTACTGTTGTGAAGAAAAAGTACCTAAGATATATAAATGGTATAAATATGTACATACATGTATGTATGTATGTATGTATGTATATATAAAATAATTTGCATACTAAATTTTTGAGACAAATATTACATTTTCGTTTACCATTAAGTTGCTAGCGAATGTGCAACTTTAAACTCGCCTTCTGCATAACTACTGTTTTTGAGTTAGGACTCTATTGCAGCAAAGGCTCGATATGTGCATACATAAAAAATGTTTTTGCAGCCGTTGAATTATTTATTGGTTTATTTTATACATCTAAGCATGTACATATATATATAAATATATGTACATACATATGTTTATGCAGTTACATGTATATGTACACTTATTATCTTCAGTTTTTCAATCGTAGTTTACAGATATCATTATAAAAAAGTACCAAAGAGAAGAGCGAAAATACCCCCTTAGTATAAAACAAAATAACAGCCCATCACAGGCTTACAAATGTCACATAACGACCGTATGAAATTCAATTTTATTTTAATTTATACATTACGGGTACGTTAGTTATAAATTCGGTAAGCTTTTGTATGGCTTTTCCCATGCTATAGGCGAACAGCTGACACATTACGGTACTGATGCTGATATCTTTAAAAGTAAGTTTAACGGCCGATTTCACGATATCGAAAGAATTTTGAATTTTTTTTCTTTCGTACAAATACATTTGACACAAAAACAAAATTTTAAAATTTGTTTTTGCTTCAAATGTAATTATACGAATGAAAACATATGGAAAAATCGACATCGTGAAATAGGCCGTTAAACTTACTTTTAAAGATATCAACAAAATTTATATGGACGGAAAAATGCCAGAATGTAGACACAGGCTACACGCCTTCTGAATTGATTTAGGGAAAGTTGCCATGTTTACCCTCGGACAACACAGAAAACAACCAAAAATTCTACAATGCACAAAAGCTCAGAATTAGGGTACAATGTGCTCTAAATAAGGCAAAAGAATTATTAATAAAAGCAAAAGACAAAAGAATTATGAGTGATAAATATAAAAATAAACTAAATTTAAATATAGGAGATTTAGTATTATTTGAAATAAAAAATAGAAGAAAACATCAAAGTCCATTAAAGGACCATTTAAAATAATAAGTAGGGATGGTGTAAACACCACGATAGACTACATAGGGATAGAAAAACATTATTTTATAGTTGAAAGACCATGAGAAGCCCTATCCATTTAAAATATATACATAAGCAATTATTTGTAATTGTACGAAAGAGAGAACGCTGTCGAAATCTTGTAACAAGCAGATAAAAATAAATGCAACAACCCATCAACAAACAGTAAAAATTTACTGTTCATCAAATTGTAGCCTCCAAGATTCTGTCCAATAATGTATGTATTTATAACCATCCTTATATAATATACCAAAATAACTGATAAGCACTAACTTCTCTTTTAAATTTTTTTTTAAATAAATATTATTTATTAGCTTTATGATATGGAAATTTTTATTTTTACAAATAGTTTAAATATATGTAAGGTTTTATTCGAGCAAGTACTCTAAAATATATGTTTTCAAAAGTAATTGAAATTTATATATTAATAATTCAAGTACAAGTTTTTTTTATAAAAGTAACAATAACAAAAGCTTATTATTGTTCTACAATATTAAATGAAATTATTTAGTTAATTTTCAAAATAAATATATCTTATTTAAAATTCATTTTAATGGCATTAGTTTTGTCATAACTTTTTGATGAATTAAGAAAAACTGGTGTAAAAAAAACTTATTAGGGGATTTAATATTTCTAAAGAGAATTATTTAAATCGATTCAGTTAACAGAACTTTGGCGTATTGTTAGTGTCCAAATTTAAAAATGTGTTATAAACATTTTTAAACATATTTTTATGTTAGTGTAGCATGTGGCCAACAGTGTGTAGTATGCATTGCGATTCAATAGTACCGCAACATGCTAGCATTGACAAACTGCAAGCAAGATATTTTGTGTGTGTCAGTAATTTGACACTTGTACGGTTAATCAAGTGCAGCAGCACAATGCACTTAAATGAATCACATTTATTAACTGCATTTGTTTTATTGTAAATATAAGCTACACAAAGTATCTGTTGCTTTTAAGTATGCACTCGTTGAACTTTAAAACTGTTGAACACATGCCATACATAAATAGTTGGAAGCTAAATATGCTTACCCAATTATAATATATATTTCTATTCTTTTACTCTTATGTTAAGGTACCCCTAAGAATTAGTCTCATAATTAGTATATAAGCCAATGTCATTTAGTTTATAATTCAATTAATAAATCAACTGTCTTAGGAGCTCCAACTACACAAGCGCTAAGACAAAAATAAAATAAATAAAAACTATTTTATTACATGGCGATGCTGCCAGTCTTCTTCAGCGAGTGCTACTAAACTGCACCCTGAAGAAGCAAGAGCAGCCTGCCAGTTTTCTTGGAGTGCTACTAGATTTGCACCCAGAAACAAGAGCAGAAGAAGGAGAGGGTCCGCCTGGCCAAAAGGCACCCCAGCATTAAAGAAGCAAATAAAGGTCCGCCTGGACAAAAGGTAGCCAATGAAGGACGACATCTTCAATAAAATATCGCCTCCATCAGACAGCCAAAATCATCTGAAGAGAACCAAGAAGACCACTAAATCACCAAAATATATATATATTTACATATATTTTACTTCATATGTATTTTAAAATTAATTAATTAATAACTTTTATATTAAAAGTGGTGCGCTAAAGTCGCACACTAGGGCCAGTAACCGTTAACCGCTCGTGGCAAACATTTTTTTATTGCGTTTAAAAAATAGCTCGTAGCTAAAATATTTTAAAAAACCTCATATTTACAAAAACACAAAAAAGGGGATTAAGAAATTTAGCAATGTTACTTAAATAAAAATTAAAAAAGTAACACTTAAAGAATAATTTTCAAAAATTCTGTTGGAATAAAATTAAACCTAAATAAGACCAACGTTTTAAAAAATTTTTTTTTATGTTTATATCCTTAAGATGGATAGAAGTAAAATAAATTAATTAAAAATGAAAAGTAATATTATCAGGCTCAAGTTCAGTTTTATTGAATTAATGAAAATTCAAAATTACTAAGAGTTTTTTTGTGTTGGAAAATATTATTAATATATATTAATATAGAGTAAAAACAACAAAAACGTTAAAATACAAAGTAGAATACTTTGATGATAACGGACTATGAGTTTGTGTTGATTATTAGTTCCAAACAGTAATGAGGGAATTTCGTACTAACCAGAACTGTTTCATTGTAGAATAAAAATTGAATTAAAAATTAATTCTCATATTCTATTTCTGTTGAAAACTGGTTAAATAGTTGATATTCTTCTCAATTAGTATCCACTTTACGAAAATTGTAAAGATGGACAATTGAACGCTGATGAGAGGTGTAGCGGCCTTGAAATCAGTACTGATACGTTCTGCTAAAAACTGATTTGATATAAATAATAATATTTTCCAACACAAAAAACTAACGTTATATGAACATTCTTGTAAAGGGTGGTGGTGTAGCGTGTGGCCAACAGTGTGAAGTATGCATTGCGATTCAATAGTACCGCAACATGCTAGCATTGACAAACTGCAAGCAAGATATTTTGTGTGTGTCAGTAATTTGACACTTGTACGGTTAATCAAGTGCAGCAGCACAATGCACTTAAATGAATCACATTTATTAACTGCATTTGTTTGATTGTAAATATAAGCTACACAAAGTATCTGTTGCTTTTAAGTATGCACTCGTTGAACTTTAAAACTGTTGAACACATGCCATACATAAATAGTTGGAAGCTAAATATGCTTACCCAACTATAATATATATTTCTATTCTTTTACTCTTATGTTAAGGTACCCCTAAGAATTAGTCTCATAATTAGTATATAAGACAATGTCATTTAGTTTATAATTCAATTAATAAATCAACTGTCTTAGGAGCTCCAACTACACAAGCTCTAAGACAAAAATAAAATAAATAAAAACTATTTTATTACATTAGTAAGCACATGGGCCTCTGCCGCTTCTCTTATAGGCCCAGAGACCTTTTGTGACGTAAATTGGTTGACTGAAACAACTCTAATCAGAGAGAATGACATGTCGATCGAAAGAAAGTTTGGGTGGCTTCTCCTGGTTTAAGGCAGGCCAAATCATTGATACAGCCATTCTCATACAGTGGCATCCTGAATTTCAACAGGAACGACTTACGGTTAGTTACTGGTATCGTCTTCGGTCACTTTGGACTGAACTACCATCTTTGGAAAAGTAACCTTGTGAATTATGTACACTTAGTCACCTAAAAAAAAAAGAAAGCAAACACAAAGAAATTAAATAAAAAAAATACGAGCACAAAAAAAACTACGGGTAGCACTCCGGGAGTGCCGACAGAAGTGAAAACGTTTTTTGATTACACCAATACACGTGCTATTGCCAAAAAAATTATGCGTAGATAAAAACAATTATATAAGTACATGCAACAAATTTAACCACATATCAAGGCGTATGCAACAGGTGAGCTTACTAGCACAGCTGACTGAGCTCGCTTTATAGCAAATTTTCATACAAACTGATATAGTTTGAAGAGCGTTCATAAAAAATGGTTACAGTTTGGTACTCATACGTATTAAACTGCTTTTAATTTGTTTGTGTGTTTTGATATGAAGCGAGTGCTTTATACCGACAAAATACATGTTGTTTTTGGATTGTTGTACTTGTTGTCGAACTGCGCATACCTGCTAGTTTTGCCATACCACTTATTGTAAACGCAAATACAACTGCGCCCGAGAAGTTAACAACCTAAATTTTCTCTCAAAATGAAGAGAGCGCCATCTTTGTGCACTCTTCTTAATCAGTTTCGCTCAAATTGAAGAGTGCGTCCTCTTTGGTGCACCAAAAAATGAGTGTTTTTCTCATATATGGGAACATAGGGCGCTCTCTTCATTTTGAGCAAAAAAAATTTAGGTGTTGGTCCTTACTACGGTTCTCGAATCGACTTCGTCTTTTGTACTAGATTAAAGAAACACACAACATTTTTTTTAATCTATTACAGCAGTCGAAGTCGAATCGAGAACCGTAATAAACACCCATATCTGTAGATTGTTAACTTCACTCCGACTATGCATTCGCACAAACAGAGATGCTATAAGCGTGACGGTGTCGCGAGTTTTAAAGTTTTGTCTCATCCAAACCTTCGTACCGCGCCAATAGAAGTTTTCACTTCAATTAAGATAAAAAGAATGAAATAAATAAATTAGACAAACAAACTTGTTTAAACTTAAGCAACTATGAAAAATCGAAATTTTAGTAAAACGATAGTCTTAAGTATGTTAAGAAAAAAATTGTATAAAAGTAAGTTTAAATTGTTTAAATAGAAAAGTTAATTGCAAATAAAGACAGAATCATACTGGCAATTATAGACAGCTTGTTACTCCCAGATTCAGGCACCTAGTAAATCACCAGTAGCAGCATGCTTACTAGCTCAGAACACACTTGAGCTATAAATAAACCAAAGTGCTATAGGGCAAAACTTTACACCAACCATTACATGGCGATCCAGCCAGGAGCATGGTGAAGAATATAACGAATGCAAATGAAGATAGAAGCAAGTCTCGAGACAAGGATACAGAAAGAATTTATGACACAGAGCCTGATCAACTCTACTTGTGGAATAGTATTTCTCCTTCTGATATCAAACGTATACCTAGATTGAAATTTGAAATTATAAAGAGAAAACAATTTGAAGCGCGAGAAACATGAAACATGAAACAAAAGAAGCAAACTTAATAGCCAAATCGATAGTGGAAAAAATCATTCTTAGGTATCAGCATACAGTAATTTTTTGTCGTATTCACCGAAACGAAATTTCAGCTCACATTTAATTTTTGAAATTAATGCCGACACTTTCCTGTGTGTGGGAAAACAATTTTTGATAAACGTTTCCAAAATGTTGCAAATCTCTGTTACTTTTAAAAGAGTAACATTATTTTCTACAGTAATTTCCACAGTTACCTCATAAAACCGCTTTAAAATTAAAATTATTTCGGTTATGTAATTCCACTAATGTAACGATAACAGTAAATCAGGTCGTATCAAGAACATAGTTGCAATTACAGATTCTTTATAGCTACAAGTTTAAGCTTAATTTTTTTTTTGCTTTAAGTTTCATTTGTGTTAACTTTGCGTCTATATGCCATTTCCATGTTAAACGACGATCTAGATGAACACATAGATATTTGACTACAGTGTGTTGCGGTATAGTCTCGGTGTTAATTTTTATAGGCGGGCATGTTTCCCTGCGCAACGTAAAAGTGGCATGTGCACATTTCTGCTCGTTAACTTTTATACGCCATTGTTTGAGCAATTTTTCCAGTTTGGATATATATTCTTGTAAGTTGCGGGAAGCTTATACAGGATTTTCGTGAACGCTTAGAAAGGTTGTATCATCCGCAAATGTTGATGTATGAATGTTACTGCCTTGAGGGACTCCGGCTTCAATCGACTGCGGAGGGCTTAAAAAATTGCCTTCGCTAACTACAAATTTACGTTCCATTAAATAGCTTTTTAAAAGCTTTACGATGTTTTCTGGTAGATTTTGTGTTAATTTGTTGAAAAGTCCTTCGTGCCATACTTTATCGAAAGCTTGTGAGACATCAATAAATAGCGCAGAGCAGTATTTCTTTTTTTCAAAAGTGTCTCTAACAACATTCACAAGTCTGTGAGTTTGTTCAATTGTGCTATGTTGTCTGCGAAAACCGAATTGATGATCTGGAATACATCCATTACTAGTCACTATAGGCATCAGCTTGGTCATACACAGCTTTTCAAATAGTTTTGAAATGTTAGACAGTGAATTAATAGGCCGATAGGATTCAACCTTTGTGTGATCCTTGCCGGGCTTTGGTATCATAGTAATTAGCGAAACCTTCCATTCTTTAGGATAGTGTTCTAGGCGTAGATTACTGTTAAAAATGAATAGTATTATTCTTTTTGCAGTGTAAGGCAATTCTTGAAGCATTTTGTTGCTTATTTTGTCGACACCTGGGGCTTTTCTGTTGTTAAGACTAGTAATAGAATTTTCAATCTCCACAATGTTGAATTTTAGCGATATTTCTGGTAAAGAGACGACTAATGGCAGTTCAACAATATCAGCAGAAATATTCGGAGTGAATACTTTTTCTAAGTGTTTAACAAAAAGTGCACCTTTTTCAGCATCAGTTTTTGCCCAGTCACCATTAGGGGCTCGTAATAGGGGTTTGCATATCTTCGGCCTTTTTAGTCCTCTGGCTGCACGCCACAGTGAATAATCTGTTTGTGGTGTTGCATCTAGCTCTTGAAGGAATTTTTGAAAGGAAGCTGTTTTTTGAGTTTGCAAAACTTTCCTAAGCTGCTTGGTATACTCCTTAAGCCTTAATTTTAGCTGGGGCGATCTGTAGCGCTGCCATTCTCGTCGAGCTCCCCGTTTTTCAGTCAATAGCCTTTCTATATCTTCAGAAAAAATATTGTTAAATCTCACTGGTTGGTTTATTGCATTTAAAGTAGCATTAAAAGCAGCTTGTTTAACATGCGCTTCAAACAACCTGAGAGAATCGTCTATGTCTGAAGGTGTTCTCAGCGGCATTTTTTCCGAGCAATGAGCACTTAGATATTTTCTGTATTTCAGCCAGTTAATACGTGCAGATGTCATCGGTAAATCACATGTTGTATGTGAGTAAATAGTGGCAATTGTACGCGAGTGGTCTGAAGATAAGTCCAAAGATGCTTCAACTTCAACCATCTCGCTGGGCACGCCTTACATTATTCCAAAGTCGATAACATCAGGAATTTTTGTCGATCTGTTGGCCAATATGTTGGCTGTCCACTTGAAACTACATTCAAACCAATTTTAGATATTTTTTCGAACAAAATTCGTCCCTTATAGCCTTTTTCCACTACGCAACATTTAACATCTACCATCAAGTTGAGAAGATGTTAACATCTTCTCATAAGAAATACACAGTACTAAAAGTCAACATCTTTCTACATCTTTAAAAGATGTTCCTAAATAATTTTGTTCCAATCAACATATTCCGATAATTTTAATGTCATCTCTAGCAAAATGACAGATACATACATATTGACAGTTTAATTTTTTATGATGTCATTCACATACATAATTGTGTAAGAATAAATAAAGAAAAATATATCAAAATGAGTGGCACACGTAAGTTTTTATTTTACTGTTTTTATCCTCAATAGGGGCAAGCATAAAAATAGCATCCAAAACTCGATACTCAACATGGTCACAAATCTTAACATAAAGGCATAGTACATAAAAATTAGTTTCCGAGTGAAAATAATATAATATACATGTATATTGTACAATACTTACAATCATGGCATTCATAAGCTTAATCATTCCCATTTGCAATTTGGATTTCGAACAGTTTACTAAGACCTTGAGAACTTCTTTGAAAATATTCTACAATTTTCCTCACCTTCTTCAAAATTTCTCAAACTTCACCCAAAGCTGACTATATCACAAAATTGAGAGAATGCGCAAAACAGCCTACACTACGCTATTGTCCTAGATGAACTAACGCTATAATATTTTTAGCATTATCACTTTTTTTATTAGAAATTTCAAATTTCGCCATAATTTCTTGAAGAAATTTACATAGGTTTTCAGCTGTATGGCTCTCTAAAAACTGTTCACATGCAATTAAATACGACTTTGGATCTCGAACAGCTTACTAAGACCTTGAGAACTTGTTTTAAAATATTCTACAATTTTCCTCACCTTCTTCAAAATTTCTCAAACTTCACCCAAAGCTGACTGTATCACAAAATTGAGAGAATGCGCAAAACACTACGCAAAACTAGATGAACTGCTGCTATAATATTTTTAGCATTATCATTTACTTAAATAGAAATTTAAAATTCCGCCATAATTTCTTGAAGAAATTTACATAGGTTTTCAGCTGTATTGCTCTCTAAAAACTTTTCATATGCAATTAAATACGACTTTAGCTTCGTATTTTTTTTTTTTTTTTTAATTAGGACCAGCACTCAGGGGATGACCCCTACGTATGCAGTGCAATGTGCTGGAACTCAGGGAGAGAGGGATAGGGTAGAGAAGATAGATGTTGAAAGTTTAGAAGACTTAACTCTTTCACAACTCTGCTTTGCGCGTTATGTTAATTTTTAAGGCAGTGTTGAGGGGCCTCCGGTGTTAAGTAGACGCATTAACTTTGTTAAGCTGTATTAGCAGGCATTTTATTAATTGTTTTACTTCGCCGACGTTTCTGCTAACCGACGAAGGAGGGCGATGTTGTATACATTAGCTTGGATAGCGTCAATCGCTGTCGGAACAGTTTTTTAGTGACCAGTGCTATGCCTTCATCACTTAAATAGTCCGACAAGAATTAATACAATGTCTCACTAATGTACATTAGAGAAATTCATGATGTTGATTGGCTTGCTCTGACCAGGGTTTGAACCACTTCAGCCAACACCACCCCCAATGTAGTGATCAGTTACTGCTACGTAGCTGGTATTGGTTATAGAAGTCTGTTCACTGTTTAAAACACTTTGAATTTGCACTTTCAAACAATCAGTTAATTTAAACTGCCAGGGATACTAGATTGAAATTTATTTCTTCTTCTCTCGTGCTGGCATTACTCATTGACGATTTACAAGGTCAGTGCAAATCTCCATATATTTTTTTAAAGGTTGTGTTTTGACCGTAAGTAAATACTTCAAACTACATTGTGTTACATATTTTTATATATGGAGTTTGTTCGACATCTTCAGCAATTTGGCATTTTTCTGTACTACTCCACAGACCTTTAAATTTGACCATGGCATTACTAAATTTCTGGTGGAATTTAGTAGTGTTGTCAACTCCGCCCTTTAAAGGACATATTCGAAAGCTTATTAGATACATACAAGAAAATTTCTGCCGGCTCACGCAGTTGCAGTTTATTTGGACGTCCCGATTTTCCTGCAATTACTTGTTACTTTTAACACAAGGTGATAGCGGGAATAAAACTTTAACCAAAAATCAGTCAATCTGTCAAAAACATATTTTCAAATTAAGACCATTTATGGATATGAATAAAAAGTACTTTTTACAAATTGATTTATATGTTAATAAAAACAGCACATGGCTTATGGCGTTATCTTTACTGACAAAAGTGGGTCATTTATGCTATATTATCTAATTTTCGTGATCCATTCTAAAAAATATGTAACGTATTTAAAAGTGATTTCGTTCTTTTCTAAATATGTTGCACCAATAAATGGCAAAATATGCAACATATTTGACCCTCTACCATCAAGTCGGGGTGAGATACTGGCTTTTTTTTACATCTCTGTTAAGAACCTTTTTATACAAGTAAGAACTTTTATTTTTGTCATTTTATTTGCTTAAGCGAAAAAACTTATTATTCAAAAGATAAAAAGTGAGAAAGATTTGAACAAAAACTTTTAATAAATACTTTTACATTTTTATATTATTATTATTACGAATAAACGTAATTATTATTCGAACTTATATTGATGTACATATGAAAACTAATATTATCAAGCTCAAGTTCAGTTTTATTGAATTAATGAAAATTCAAAATTACTAAGAGTTTTTTATGTTATATAAATAATAATATTTTTCAACATAAAAAAACTCTTAGTAATTTTGAATTTTCATTAATTCAATAAAACTGAACTTGAGTCTAATAATATTACTTTTCATATGTAAATACTTTTACAATAAAATTTTGCAAAAAATTTTGAGTAATTTGTAAATCACTCAATTTATAAATAATATTGTAACCTGACTCTGAGCTCTTGTGCTAGTCGTTGTAATAGTAGAATTTTTTGTTGTTTTCTGTGTTGTGTCCGAGGGTAAACATGGTAACTTTCCGTAAATCAATTCAAAAGGCGTGTAGCCTGTGTCATAGTCATTTTCAGTTGTTAATAAGAACTTATTGAGAACCCTATGGTTTCTTTCTATTGAAACTTATGTTTCATGGTGGTATGGTGTGGAAAATGGCTGTTTGATTTGTAATATTGAGCATATGTTTGACCAATGTTTTTGCTGTTACAAGTGCATCTTTTGTTGGCATTGGATGGGCAACGACAAATTTTGTTAGTTCGCATTGCATTGTAAAAATGTAGCGATAATCGTTTGATATCTGAAGAGGAATTACAGTGTCTATTGAAATGACTTCAAAACTGTTGCTTGGTGTGTCTGTTTTTGTGAGTGGGTCTTTTATGTGTTTTATTTGTTTATTTTTGTTACAACTGTCGATATAAATTTCTTAACCATCTTGTTCATGTTTTTCCAAATGTATCGCTGTTTTAGTTTAATAATTGTTTTTCTTATTCCTAAGTGGCCTACATGTGTGTGTGGCATTGTGGAATTCTTCAATTAGTTTATTCTATTTGGGGCATTCTCTTTGGGGCATTGTATATTAATATTTTAAGTTGAGTTGAGTTGTTTATATTTTTAAAATTTCATCATCATTTGATAGCGCTTTCTTTTATATTTTCTTTATTCATTTTAGTTATCAGTTTCCTCACTATCGAATCTAGTTTCACTGAGCTATCGCTGAATCTTGCATACTTATTATATTAAATTTCTTCATATGTATTTTTGGAGCGCGATTTCTTCATAGTCGAAACTGGTTTCGCAGAATTATCATCACGTACTATGTGCACAATATTATTTTCTATAATTTCATCGATGTCTTCCCATTGTATTCCCATATTTGAAATTCCTCAGACTTCTGAGAAGTACATTTTTCCATGTTGTTTTCTTGTAAGTACATTTTATTTTCATAATTATTTTTCTCATTATTCTCTGACTCATTATTTTTATTTGCCTCTTTATTCTTATTACTCATGGGCCTTGTTGTTATTAATATTTTCTTTTTCATCGTATTCTTGCGATATCATTTTTCTTAGTGTGTGAGTGTGGTAATCTTAAGTTTTTATGTAGACACGTGTGTTATCTGATGTCATGATTTTTTGTTTGTAAAAATTGTTGACGTTTAATAAATGAAAAAAGTTTTGGTATGTTTTAAATATTTCTTTTAATTGTGTTTTTGCATATTCGTCATTATGATTTAATTTAAGTCATCCAAAAGTTTGTTGAACCATTCGTTGGTGTTTATATCGTTGTTGAGATTTAAAGCTCCGATGCTCTACCGTACCCGTACTTCACCGTACTGTTAGCCCGTTTGTGTACTTATAGAATATTTAAAAACGTGTTTGTCTATACGTAAAGAAAATCGCATTACCCAACAAACCAAAACGATTTAGAAATCTCTTTAACAAACATAAGTTTTAAGCTTAGAAAAGTCTTGTGAATACTATTGTAACAAATTTTATTAACAATTTTTTAGTAATTAACAGCGCCCCTTTAGATCATATTGGTTATCTAATAAGCTTAAAGAAAAATAGATAAGTAATAATGGGTCACTATAAAAAACTTATATTCCTAATAATTTTGTAAGCTTAGAATTAGAAAAAATATTTTTATCAGGATTTGTCATTTTGTTTACTTAAAATTTAATTAAGTAAATTTATAAATTTATTCTTGTTTTACAAACTTGCTTCATGTGGTACTCTTTTCTACTTTTTGCCGAACTTAACATGGTTTTCTTCTACTCCAATTGAATTTGGAACATCTGATTTTTTTTTTTTTTTTTTTTTGATAATTTTATTATTTATTGAATCTTCAATTTAGATTGTAATATCAATAAGTTTTTCAAATCCTAAATCTATTAATATTAAATATAAGCCAATGCAAAACAAAATTTTTAATTTCAACGGTTAATTTTTGTTGTTTTACATCTCTCGTGAACGGCTGAGAAAAAGAGTATCCCTATAATGAAGAATATTGCGCGCAAGTGGATTTGGGTGCAGGTCAAATTTTTTAATATATTTTTTTGCGTGTTTTGAAAATACTGTCTTCACCAACGGAACGTCTAGATCTTTATGAATTCGATGATTTCTGACATACCAGTTGGTACTGTTATTGTACGTATAATTTTATTCTGTCGCCTTTGAATTTTTTCGACATTCGATGCTGAGGCAGTGCCCCATAACTGGATTCCATAGGACCATATGGGTTTCAGAATCACGTTGTATAATAGAAGTTTGCAGTCTAGGCTTAGTATAGAATTTCTTCCAATAAGCCAATTCATTTGGGCTGCTTTTAATTTAATTTGTGTTAAATTTGCGTCTATATGCGATTTCCATGTTAAACGACGATCTAGATTGTGATGCCAAAAGTCAATAGCTCTCGTTTTTGGCACACACAACGCAAATTACTAAAAACACATTCATTTTTATACCTTTGCTTGTATATAAACCTCTTTATATTTTACATCACCTTGTTTTTAATTAATCAAAATGAATTATTCTTATAAATATTATATGTACCTAGTTTTACTAATGTATTAACACAATCGGCTGAATTGCGGGAATTCCCGTCATTCACTTGTCTTTAAATAAACTAATGACAGGAATTCCCGCTAAAGTTCAAATCAAATTTTTCACCATCAAACTTAAAACTTTTTTACCATTGTACAGAATTAGATTAGCTATGGTGTTAAAATACTACCACTTGCAAGCAAAACTCAATTCAACAAATTCCAATTGGGAGAATTTCTATTTAAAGTTAACGTACAATTATATATTTTTTGCGTAAAAAACGCCTTCAATTAAACGAATTGCGGGAATTCCCGCGTAATGTGCATAAGAAATACATATATAAATTATCAAAAAAGTAATTGCTAGAATTCCGTCATGGCAGGAATCCCCGCAATTTGTTCGACACAGTTTAAAACTGGTTCAATGATAAAAAAAACCGGGAATTTCAACACTACATTTTTATATGAAGAAATTACATGATTCTCTGGAAGGCACAAACTAAATTTAATGAAAACCTAATTGCTACGTCGGCTCTTCGGGACATATTCTAGCTGTGGGAACAAAGTACTGTCATCTAAAGTCCAACTGAAGTTGCGAGTGTTGTCGGAAGATCGTTTCGTTTTTCCGACCGTTCGTGCCGACAGTACAGTAGTGAGAGGTGTGAGTTTCAATACACCAGGTTTTTTCAGTCTACCGTGTCGGGAATATTCCCTGTTACTATATCGGCGTAGAACCAGTGTCAAGACCCGCCTCCAGCTGGTGGACTCCTCAGCCAACCACTAACACGGACGCCGTCCATTAGAAGATAAGGGTTTGGAATTTATACCTGTCATGTAAGTCAGAGGTACATATTAAATAAAGTAATGTATCTTCGGGATACTGCCGTGAGGGACTCCGGCTTTAATCGACTGCGGAGGTCTTAAAACATTGCCTTCCCTATCTACAAAATTTACGTTCCATTAGATAGATTTTTAAAAGCTTGACCATGTTTGCTAATAGATTTTGTATTAGTTTGTTGAAAAGGCCTTCGTACAATACTTTATCGAAGGCTTGAGAAACAAGTATAAAGAGCGCAGAGCAATATTTCTTTTTTTCAAAAGTGTCTCTAACAACATTCACAAGCCTGTGAGTTTTTTCAATAGTGTTATGCTGTCTACGAAAACTGAATTGATGATCTGGAATGCATACATTACTAGTCACTATAGGCATCAGCATGCTCATATACAGCTTGTCAAAAAGTTTTAAAATATTGGGCAATAAACTAATAGGCCTATACGAATCAACCTTCGTATGATCCTTGCATGGCCTTGTTATCATAGTAATCATCGAAACCTTCCATTCTGCCGGATAGTATTGCAGCCGTAAAATACCATTAAAAATGAATAGCATTATTCTTTTTGCATTGAAAGGCAATTCTTGAAGCATTTTGTTGCTTATTTTGTCGACACCTGGGGCTTTTCTTCTTTTTAGACTGGTAATAGCCTTTTCAATGTCCACAATATTAAATCTTAGCGGAATTTCTGGTAAAGAGTCGACTTGTGGCAGTTCAACAATATCAGCAGTAATATTCGAGGTAAATACTTTTTCTAAGTGCTTAACAAATAGGTCACCTTTTTCAGCATCAGTTCTTGCCCAGTCACCATTCGAATCTCGTAACGGAGGTTTGTAAATCACTGGCCTTTTAAGTATTCTGCCTGCGCGCCACAGCGAATAGTCTGTTTGTGGTGTTGCATCGAGTTCTTGAAGAAATTTTTGCAGCGAAACTGTTTTTTGTGTTTGTAAAATTTTTCTGAGCTGTTTCATACATTTCTTCAGCCTAAACTTTAACTGAGGGAATCTGTAACGTTGCTATTCTCGTCGAGCTCTCCGTTTTTTAGTAAATAGCCTTTCTATATCTACAGAAAAAATGTTGCTAAATCTCACTTGTTGATTTGTTTGATTTGAAGAAGCATTAAGAGCAGCTTGTTTAACGTGCGCTTCAAACAACCTGAAGGAATCTTCTATGTCAGAAGGTGTTCTTACCTGCATTCTCTCCGAGCAATGTGCACTCAGATATTTTGTGTATTTCTTCCAGATAAAACGTGCAGATATCATAGGTAAATAACATGTTGGTGTTACAGTTGTGATTTACCTATGATATCTGCACGTTTTAACTAGCAGAAATACAGAAAATATCTGAGTGCACATTGCTCGGAAAGAATGCCGCTAAGAACACCTTCCGACATAGAAGTGAGTGATCTGAAGATAAATCCAAAGATGCTTCAACCATCTCGCTGGTTACACCTTCTGCTATTCCAAAGTCAATAACATTAGGAATTTTTTGTTGATCTGTTGGCCAATAATATGGCTGACTACTGACACTACGTTCAAAGCCATTTTAGAAACGTCGTCAAACAAAACTCGTCCCTTAGGAGTGATTAAATGTGAACCCAGAATGTGTGTTTAGCATTGTAGTCGCCAGCTGCTAGAATACGGGACCCCATTGTTGTATAAAATGCGGTATATTGACTCTCTGAAATTGAAAACCTGGGAGAAATAAACAGATGATATCACAAGCTTCTGATAAAAATTTCCAATGCAGATGTTCGTTGCTTGAAGCTATTCTTCACGAAGGTCATTTAGGAGGTAGAGTTTTATTCGGGTTTTTGTTAGGATTCCAGAGCCACCACAAACTGTACATCGAGGATCCTTTGTGTCGTAAAAATCATATCCACTAACTCTGAAAGAGCTTCGAGACGTCAAATGAGTTTCTGAAATAAGCATAACATCGATTTGTTTGTCCAGAAGAAAATATTCTATTTCATTCTTATGTTGGAAGCCGTTTGCGTTCCGAAAACAGATTTTTAAGTTCATGGCTTGTTTAATACAGTCTGCAACAGGCTAGACTTCTTTTTCAACATTTCCTGCATCATAGAGGACATGTTGAGAGTTAATGTATTTACTGTTTTTATTAAGCTCTCAATCGAGGCTTCAATACGACTAAAATTAGACCCCAAGTCTGTGTTTACATTTACGGTTTTTTGTGCCGTACTCTGGTTGCTTTTTAATATACTAGCGTATGAAAATTTGTTATTAGCTTGTTGTTGAGCACTAGTCGCGTTAAACTTGAAATCGTTTGAATATTGATTCTGGCTGTTGGACGGTTGTGGAAACTGTGGATAGTTAATAGGGGTTTTAGGCTGAGCGGGAGTAGCATTCGTTTTTTTTTTTTTTGTTTGATGAATTCTTAAAAAACGAGTAAAAGGGGCAGCCTATATAGTTGGCAGTGTGATTTCCGCCGCAATTGCCACATTTTTCGTCTTGGGATCACCTCAAATTGTGTCGCACACCACATACATTGCTAACTGCAGGCAACTTGCAATAAGTTTTCGTGTGCCCAAATTCTTGGCAGTTCAGTTCAGGCATTGAACAGGTCCAGTTTTTTTATGTGGAAGCTCAACGGCAACTCTTCGGTGTAACAAGTACTTAATATTGTAAATTGGGTGGGATTCATTCTTTTTTATTTTCAAGTCACATCGACTCTAAATATAGGTTAGGGAATTTTTTCCCTATTTTTAATGTTTGAAATATTTTTAACTTTGAAGCCACAATTTTCAAGGCCAGGCTTTACTTCTTCTGGGTCCACGCAAGAGTCTATACCTTTTATTACGATGGTTAAACCTTTAGCACTCTTTAATTTGTACGTATACAAATTTTTGTTTTTTGACTCAAAGTCAGAAACTATTTTTCGGTAATTGCTCTCTTGCACTACCTGGATTTTTGTTTCGTAGATATTTCTGCGCTTAATTAGAGATGAGGCTTTTTACCAAAAAACTAGAGTTCTGCTCTGCTAAATATATCGGTGTGGGTTTACTCCACCTTGTTGTAGTTGTGTCGTCATCGCCTTGTTCATTTAGAATCGCGAAACGATTTTCAGAATTCTTTATATTATTTTTCCCATCTCTGGAAACTTTAGCCGTTGATGCTATTTGCGCTGATTTGGGACTTCTTCCCCTTTTAAGTACGGTTATGTATCTGTCCATACCTATTTGAAATTTATTATCACTTAGTGTACTCACCGCATTTACAATTTTGTGCACGTTGGTCACCTTGTTATCTATTATTTGTTTGTTTGTTTGTACAGCTAAGCTGATAAGTTTGCTAATGCTTATTGTTGTTGCTTCTTGATCACTATTTAACATGTTCAGAGAGCATGATCGCGCACGAGTTTTTGTGTTTAGTTTAGAATTCAGGTTTGTGTTTAATTCATATTTTTTATTGTCGTCATCAGCAACAAAAGTTAAATAAGAATTTCTACAGCTAGTAGGGTTATTGTTATTGTTGTTGGCAGAAGATGAACTTGTAGCATGTGGCCAACAGTGTGTAGTATGCATTGCGATACAATAGTACCGCAACATGCAAGCATTGACAAACTGCAAGCAAGATATTTTGTGTGTGTCGGTAATTTGACACTTGTACGGTTAATCAAGTGCAGCAGCACAATGCACTTAAATGAATCACATTTATTAACTGCATTTGTTTGATTGTAAATATAAGCTACACAAAGTATCTGTTGCTTTTAAGTATGCACTCGTTGAACTTTAAAACTGTTGAACACATGCCATACATAAATAGTTGGAAGCTAAATATGCTTACCCAACAATAATATATATTTCTATTCTTTTACTCTTATGTTAAGGTACCCCTAAGAATTATTCTCATAATTAGTATATAAGCCAATGTCATTTAGTTTATAATTCAATTAATAAATCAACAGTCTTAGGAGCTCCAAATATACAAGCTCTAAGACAAAAATAAAATAAATAAAAACTAAATTTTAATAATTTTATTCGGGCTCAAGGTCATATGAAAATTTACAAATTATAAGGTCGAATATTAAAAAATCAACATATAAATAAAAACTATTTTATTACATGGCGATCCTGACAGTCTTCTTCAGCGAGTGCTACTAAACTGCACACTGAAGAAGCAAGAGCAGCCTGCCAGTTCCAAGAGTGCTGTAAAATACTAAGCACCTTGGAATGAGCAGAAGAAGGAGAGGGTCCACCTAGCCAAAAGGCACCCCAACATTAGACTGTTGAAGAAAATAAAGGTCCGCCTGGCCAAGGGCAGTGTTGTCAGATTTTTTTTTACCTTCATCGCCAAACCAGTAATCAAAAATCGCCAAAAATTTTTTTTTTATTTTTTTGAAAGAAAATAAATCGCCAAAAGTCGCCTATTTTTTTTGTAAAGTTTTGTGGTTAAATATTTATATTTATTGGTTGAATTCATTTAACAAAAACAAAATAAACAAAATCTAAAATTATTATTTTGCAGGTAACAAATAAAAAGTTATATTTATTTTAAGAAGCTAAAAGCATATATCTAAAAGGTTATAAACCTCAGTCTCGTCTGTCTGATCTGTATTGTTTTGTATATCATACATAACATTGGCATTGAATTTTTTCAACATGTTTTCCGTTGGCTCAAACGTATTGCAACAGATCTTATTTAAATTCATATAGTTTATTATTCTTATCAAGGCATCAAGAAGTTCATATTGCAATTTGTTTCTTAAACGAGTTTTGGTATAATTCATTATTGCAAATACTCTTTCTACGCAAGCGTTGCTAGTGGGAATAACCAACATGTTTAGAACGGCCAAAGATATTTCTTTAAAATGAAACGTACCCGCTGCGTCTTTGTAGTTATAAACGTTAGGCCAAAAATCAAGTAACTTTGTAGGTATTTCATTCTTAAAATAGTCTTTCCAATTAATATAGCACAGCTTTGCCCATTGAAGCTCATATTCACCTGCTGAAACTTTTTTGCTCATAAAGGGTCTCAACGTATCATGAATTACATAAAACTTTGCTTGGGTTAGCGGATTACCACATTTTGTTATTGAAAATTCTTTGAAAACTTTAAAAAGCTTCATGTTTTCCGGTAAACGGCTCAGCATTTCCTTCAAAAGTTTTTTTAAATATGTGAAACAATTTTCTTTTAAAATTTTTATTTGGTCTGGTGTTAAATCCACAGTTCTTATTTCAGTTTCAAATTCAAAGCCGTAATCTATTGCATTTAACGGTAGGAAGGAGTCCGATTTATCAATGAACGAATTTAACGTGAGCAAAAAGCTGTCTGCATTTTCAAATTTATTTAAATATAACGGCTTTAAAATTTTGGAAGAAAAAATTTGTATTGTGGAAAATAATTGATCATGCATGCTCCCTACATCCATGTGATCAGACTGAAATTCGAGGTTTAGTTGATTCATTTTGATAACAATCGGACTTATAAATTTCAAGAAGAGTCGATTTTTTTCGTCACATAATTCATTATAAATCATTTGAGCGTTTTTATCGTTTTCAGCAGTTGATATTAATGAAAAGTGATATTTAAGCTCAACCCACTGCTCCAAAACTCTTTTAATTGCAGCCCCATAAGATAACCAACGAGTTCCAGAAACCTGAACGAGTTTTCTAAAATTATTGGAATCGACTCCAATATTGATTAAATCAAAAGCTCTTCTGTAGAGTAAAGTTCGAAGTGGGCTATGACTGAAATAATTGTACACTTCTTTAATTAAAAAGTCAGAATTTTTAGGAATTTGTCCATAAGCTTTAGAGCAGCAAAGGTGGAGGGAGTGACAAGTACACTTTACAATCAACAGCTGACAGTTTTCCTTGCGTAAAAGTGTATATAAGGAGTTATTTTTTCCACACAAATTACTGGCGCCGTCTGTTCCAATTGCTATCATATTTTCAATTTCTATACCAACCTTCTTTAAGAATATTTTCAAGCCTTCAAAAAGATGTACGGCAGTAGCTTCTTCCACTAAAAAATGAGTGACGACTTGAAGCTTTTTGTGATTAAAAAATCGTACGCAGACACTCATCCATTTTGTTTGCGAAATGTCGGTAGATTCATCCACTATAAGACTGTAACTAGAATTACCAATATCTTGCACTAACATTTGCAAAATTGATGGTGATACAACATTTTTAATAATGGCTGTACATTTTGTTTTATGCAGCCTTAATTTTTCAAAAGGGTTTTCTTTTGAGGAGCTGTTTCGCAGCATACTCGAAAGATGGTCCACGGAAGCAATTGATGTGTGCTTTGCAATAAAAATAGCGATTTTAATGTCAATAATTTTTGATTCATTAGATTGTGGCTGAATAACTAAAAAAATAGTCATGTGTTAGTATAAAAATTATTTGTACCCTTTGAATTATGATGCATCTTACCAAATTTTTCAATTCTATTTTGTTTAAATAAAACGGACATCTTACTTACACTCGGAGTGTATTTTTAAATCAATCTTGTGTGCTCTTAAGGAAACCTTGCAAGCAAAACACCATGAAGTATTTTGGTCTGGACATGTTTGCTGGTATGTTAAAGGCGCATCTGTAATTGGTTTAAGCCAACCTGAAAATTAAAATTTAAATTAAATTTTATAGTTGATGACTAAATTCACTTACCTTTAGCCCAATCCTCGTCTTCCCAATCCTTTTTGTGGCGACGATCAAATTTAGTTTTTTTTGAAGAAGACGCCATAGAAAAAATTTGATAATAGGTAAATGTATTTATATGTTTTAGTTTCTTTTGCACGTCCAATTTGTTCTTTATTCCGTTAGTTTTTTTACAGCTTATTACTAGAAAATCTTATAAAAGGTTATCTACAACGAAGTCTGTTTTCATTATTTTGACATAATACACTAGTCAAATTCTTATTTTTCTTTCCTTTTTGACAGTTTTGGATTTGTTGACCTTTTTTTAGCCTAACCTGCAGTTCTTTTGCTTGTTGTCTATAAAGTGGCATTCACTCAGTATGAGAACAAAACATAATATAAAATTGGAATGCCAGATTTTTAAAAAAATGTTGTATATAACAACTTAAAAACGTTTAACTATTGAAAAATATAGCCAAATATTTCGCCATACTGATTTTAAATCGCCAAAAAAATCGCCATGTCACCAAATCAAAAATTTCCTCGCCATGACAAATAAAAATTCGCCATGTTTGGCGAGAAATCGCCCTATCTGACAGCCCTGGCCAAGGGGCTACCAAAGAAAGATGACCGCCTAGCTAAGGGGCTTTAATATAGCCAACATCATCCACTAAAATACCACCAAATATAACAGAAGGAAGACTGCCACCACAGACAACAATAGAACAAAAAAAAAAAAAATAATAATAACAAAAACAATAGATATTTTTTTTATTTATGACCTTTATATTAAAAGTGGTGCGCTAAAGTCGCACACTAGGGCCAGTAAGCCCGTGGCAAGCATTTTCTTTCATTATTATGGATTTCCACATAACTCGTGGCTAAATTCTTTTATTGAAAGAGCCTCATAATATAAAAATAATTAAAATGTTACTTAAATGAAAATTAAATAAGACCAAAAGTAACACTTAAAGAATATTTTTAAATTTTTCAAGAAAATTAAATTAAATTTTAACAATTAGAATAAAATAATTAAAGTTAATTTAACTTTTTAATGTTTTAAGACAAAATAATATACATAAAAATAATATTATAAAATTAAAAGATGGGCAAAACAGAATCAAAATTAGAAAAGCCCAGTGCAAACGTGGTTACCAATTTGGAAATCATAGACCATAAGTCAGAAATAAATTCATTATGGCTACTAATGCTGATATTGGTGATAATATCAGCAATAAATCTATTACTTAAGATATATCTGTTGCATATACTACGGAAGAAATATGTTAGTAGAGCAAATGATTTGGATAAAGTTTAATACATGTATTGACGAAATATTGCTAGTAGTTTTAGAAAATAATAATAAAAATAATTTGACATAATATAAAAATGTATTAGTGTAGACGACCTATATATGTATATTAAATACGCCAAAATTAAGATATACATAAGTCACAATTATACAGCGAAGGCATTAATAGCCTGATGCTAAAATCTGTAGTTAATCAAATAATAATATTAGAAATAAAAAGTCACCATAAATAAACATACAACCCATTTTTGTGGCAGTAAAAGATAAAAATATTAATACAGTATTAAAAATCACAACAAAATCTATGGCATATAAACAACAAAGTAATATCGAAAATATTCAGCATCAAATTAAAAATAATGATATAAAGCCCAATATGACGTCAGAAGAAAACTATTTACTAAAGGGAATCTTGACTTAGGACAAGTTTTCCCTAGGCTTGAAAAAGTGGCCGGTAAATTATATATAATGTTCATTAATGGGAATATTGACTTAGGACAATTTTCCCAAGGCTTGAGAAAGTGGCCGGTGAACAAATAGGCACCTAACGAGAACATTTTAGAATTTATCTCAATTAAATAATTTATAAATAAAAGGGCATAAAAGTAGCGCTACTACTTATTGAGGTGACCAATATAAATGATAAGAATGCTCAGGCAATTCTTGATCTAATGCTGAAATACCACGATGATCCGATAGAAGGAGGACATTGTGGAATATATCGAACAATTGAAAATATAAAGAGGTATTACTTTTGGAAAAATATGATAAATATGTTATATTATGTCAAAAATGCCAGAAATCAAAAATAATAAACCAAAATTTATTAGAAAAATGCTTATGCTTAATGGTAATTGCACAATTTTGTAAAATGACCATAATTTTCATAATATGTTATTTCACAATTTTTATTGATTGTTTTAACTATTTTCATCGTTTGGTGCAATTCTAACCAACAAAATTGATTAGCTCTAACCGCATTTTTCTGAGTGTCTTTAGTTTGGGTACTGATTACATGTTTCGGAACAAATGCACTTTAGTGAAGCTTCACCAAATTAAATAAAAATTAGCCTATGTGATAGAAAATCAAAAAATAAGAAGAAAATATAAAATAAAAAAGTTGGCGGCAACGCATAGTTTTCGAGTTATTGGCCTCTGAAGTTTTCATATATATGTGCGATTTCCCTTTGCATTTCTCAACGTACTTTAGTGAAGTTACACCAAATAAAATAAAAATTAGCCTATGTGATAGAAAGCGAATAATATTTGAATTCAAAATTAAATTATGCATTACGTAAATATATTTATTTAATAAAACGTATTAATAATTAAGAAGAAGTTTATTTTTAATTGTAAAGTTTGCCCACATAGCCGGCCTTCGGCCGGGCTCAATGATTTTCTCCACCATGGTATATCCCGACACGGCGGTATATAGAATAGAATTTTTGCATAGCCGGCCTTCGGCCGGGCTTAATGATTTTCTCCACCATGGTATATCCCGACACGGCGGTATATAGACTAGATTTTCTTCATAGCTTTATATGAAAACTTCAGAGGCCAATAACTCGAAAACTATGCGTTGCCGCCAACTTTTTTATTTTATATTTTCTTCTTATTTTTTGATTTTCTATCACATAGGCTAATTTTTATTTAATTTGGTGAAGCTTCACTAAACTGCATTTAAGCCCATGTTTCCAGGCGAAATGCAAATTTAAAATTTTAATATTTCTGCTCATTAAATTTTTTCCGCTACTGTTTCTGAAAAATTTCCAGTTTATATATATGCTTAGAAAATCCGTTTCATCAGAGAATATACATAGTATATTAATTGACTGATAACGCAGCTTTGAGGGACTCCGGCTAAATTCGATTGCTGAGGATTTAAAAAACTGCCATCACTAACTATAAATTGCCGCTCCTTTAACTTTTTAAAAACTTGAGGATGTTTGCAGGTAGATTTTGCGTTGTTGATTATACTTTCGTGCAAAACTTTTTCAAAATTAGCGAAACATCAATGATGAGTGCAGTGCAGTATGTTTTTCCCTAGTTAACAACTACATTCATAAGTCACCCACTGACTTCGATGGTACTATGCTGTCTTCGATAACCTCATGGATGATCTGGTATACATTCATTACTTCGCACTACAGGGGACAGCTTGTTCATATATACATTTTCAAATATTTTTGACACATAACGAATAGAATTCAACCTTCGTAATATCCTGCCGGACTTTCATATCATAGTGAACAATTTGAGTTCATTAGAGTCATCTATGTCAGCAGGTACACAAAGAAAAATATATGGGTAGATCTAACCAATTTTGTTGGTTAGAATTGCACCAACCAATAAAATATAGTTAAAACAACCAATACAAGTTGTAAAACAACATTTTACAAAAATTAACTGCACAATTTGTGCGCACTCTTAGTACTGAATATAGAATTCACATGATTGTAACACATCGCACTAGACAACTCACCCACAGCAGAATTTAAAATCGACAAATAAAAGCAAATACATAGATATGTGTATCTTAATATTGTGTGTTGGGGCAGACTACTTTACGTAATTTTGACATACACAACACGAGCTACACTAAAAAGAGTAAAGTATGATTTCCTATGAGTTGTAACACAATTCGGATGGTAGCTTATAAACACGCATGTTGTTTTTATTGCTGGTTTTATTAAAAAACAAAAAGAAACACACAGTTTAAATTGAAAATAAAATATAAAACAGCTAAACTGAGTAGGTTTATATTTAGTTTTTCAGCATTTTTAATAAACTTGGAATAATTTTGTAGTTGTATGTAAATTCCAGAAACAATTTATATAAGTAGTTCAATTACTGCTGTGACATGGTTACTCTAACCAATAGGAATATTGTGGTACCGAAAATTGCAACAACAATTTACATTAATAGTTCATTAACAACTGAAATTCGTTGTATTAACCAACAACAATTTTTTGTATATATTCTCAACGGTATATTTTCCCAGCAATGAGCACTAAATTTCTTTTTGTATTTCAACCAGTTAACACGAGCAGATGTCATCGCTAAATCACAAGTAGCTGATTAAGTTTTGTGTTACTCTAAAGTGACAAAAGTTGCCGAATGGTCGGAAAATAGATCTATAAAATAGTTCAACTTAAATCATTTCATTTGGCATGCGTTCCTCTGTCCACTTGGAACCCATATTGGAAAGTACAATCATAAGGATAATTAAGTGTGAACACCAAAACGTATGTTTGGCATTGTAGTCGCCAGCTACTTGAAAACGACTTATAAAACGTGTTATTTGATTGTCGGTAATTGAAAATCTGGGAGGAGAATAAACAGATTGGATCTCAGGTTTTCGTAAAATCTTTAAATGCAGATACGTGTGGCTTCAAGATATTCATCAAAAATATTCTACCACGTTTTCATGTTGGCTGAAACTAAAAAACGAAATCTCAGGATGATTGGTTTGGTGGTTCACCAACTATTTTCTATAATACATCAATGAGATTAACGTTATTCAATTGGTACACAAGAATAACTACCAGCAGTAAGTTAAGAAAGTGGTATGATTGTTAGGTGAGTTACAAAAACACTTGTCTAATTAGCTCTTTAGTTTTTAAATGCAGTTTATTTTTGACTATCGTTGGATAAGCAATCCCCATCAGGAAAGCGAATATAAATTTATATAATAAATAGTTAACAAATAATATTTTTGAATAAACTGCAAAATAACCTGAATGATATTAAATTAAAAATTGTTTTAATTAATCAAGAAAAGGAAAAGTTAATTTATATAGAACCAAAAATTTCTACAATAATAAATTTAACAAAAAATAAAATCTGAATTTGATATATGTACTTAGAATACAATAAAAACAATTAAAATAAATGCCAGAATTCGTTCATGTTTTTCCCACGTTAGGTGGACAAAATTATACAGGTGTAGGATTTCCCTACGTCTGGCTGATAATTTGACTAAATACGCCAAAATAAAAGTATTTAATGTATTTTGCACGAGCCAAAATGAGGTGATGCAGTAGTTTGTGAGAATATGAGAATAATATAAAGAAATAAAATATTTGCATACGTATGTGGGAAAGCAGAATTTATTAAAATGTTTGCGCACGTATGTGGAAAATAAAAATCAATAAAAGAAAAGAAGTACGGATATATATATGTATATTCTTAATTCCATAACGATTTGTTTTCTGATAAAACAAATCAAAATGAATTAACAGGTCTACGCTAGTACATTTGTATACTATGTCAAAATATTATTTTATTTTCTAAAACTATTAACAATATTTTGCTAATCCATGTGTTAAATTTTATCCAAATCATTTGCTTTACTAACATATTTTTTCCGTAGAGAAATCTTATGAAAAAATATAATTTAAGTAATATATTTTTATTTTATATTTCTTATATATTTATTTCACTTTTATTTAAAATATACTTTTTTTATTAAAAGTAAACACAATTTAATTTATTAGTGTGTATTATATTTTCATTATTAATATTTTATTTTCGAAATTCAAGCTAAAACTAAAAACAATAATGAAAAAATTATATTTTTATCTTTATATTTCTTTTATTTGAAATATCTTTTTAATAAAAAGGAAAAATAATTTCATTTATTAGTATATAAATTATATTTTTATATGTACATATGAAGAGTAATTTTATCAGGCTCAAGTTCAGTTTTATTGAATTATTGAAAATTCAAATTATTTTATGTTGAAAAATATTAACAAAAAGATAAATTACAAAGTAGAATACTTTGAAGATAACGGACTATGAGTTTCTGTTAATTATTAGTAATTTCCAATGGGGAATTTCGTACTAACCAATGTTGTTTTCAATATGTGAAAATAGGATAAAATAAATTAAAAATTAATTCTCGTATCTATATCTGTTGAAAACTTGGTTAAATAGTTGATATTCTTCCCAATTAGTATCCACTTTACGAAAATTTTAAAGATGGACAATTGAACCCTGACGAAAGGGTGAGTTTGTGAGTTTTCGTATAAATGGATGAGCTTTAAAATTTTTTAAACATAAAGGGTAAAACATCTACTGATGAGTTGGTATGTCTAAAAACGAAATATATATTTAGATATTGCTAACCCGCAACAAATAAATTAAATTTAAAACATACTTGTGTACATGCTCAAATAAATGTAAAATTTTGTAAAATAATTATATATTTATTAATATTTTATTTTCTAAATTCTAACTAAAACTAAAAACAATAATGAAAATTTTCATAAATGTATATATGAAAAGTAATATTATCAGGCTCAAGAGTAGTTTTATTGAATTAATGAAAATTCAAAATTACTAAGAGTTTTTTATGTTGGAAAATATTATTATTTATATCCAATCAGTTTTTAGCAGAACGTATCAGTACTGATTTCAAGGCCGCTACACCTCTCATCAGCGATCAATTGTCCATCTTTACAATTTTCGTAAAGTGGATACTAATTGAGAAGAATATCAACTATTTAACCAGTTTTCAAGAGAAATAGAATATGAGAATTAATTTTTAATTTATTTTTTATTCCACCTTGAAACAGTGCTGGTTAGTACGAAATTCCCTCATTACTGTTTGGAAAGTACTAATAATCAACACAAACTCATAGTCCGTTATCATCAAAGTATTCTGCTTTGTATTCTAAAGTTTTTGTTATTTTTACTCTATATTAGGGAAATTCACATAGGGGTCACTTGTTATTAGGGTATTTATAGCTCGTGCCCAAGCAGAATTTATATTTTTATATTATTATTATTACGAATAAACGTAATTATTATTTGAACTTATATTGATGTATATATGAAAAGTAATATTATCAGGCTCAAGTTCATTATCATTAAAACTTCTAGCAGTTATGATTGTTGTTTTAATTTTAAAAACTGCTTTATTAACTATTTTTAATGAAGCAGAGTCTGACTTGCGTATAATTATCTGGTTTTTATAAATATTTAGTAATGGAGCATTACTTTGAATAATAATATTAGGATTAGCATGTTCAGTTAAATTTACGTCTGGTTCTATTCGGGACGCTTATATAAAATTTCAAAGTCATATTCCTCTAACTGTAGTTGCCAACGAATTAATTTTGAATTTGGCTCTTTTATAAAAAATAGTCACTGTAATGTTTGATGGTCAGTTTTTATAATGAATTTTCTTCCAAAAAGATACGGCCGAAAATATTTAACTGCCCAAAAAACAGGGTGATTGTCCTGCGATAGAACGGCACCCAACGCATAATTACTTGCGTCAGTGTTAAAGATAAATTTCTGATTGTAATTTGGGTAAACTAATATTGGGTCATTTACGATTATCGTTTTTAGTGTTCTGAAACTCTCAATATATTGTGGATCATTAATATTTAATTTAGAATTCTTCTTTAAATATTTCGTCATTGGCTTTGCAATTCTAGAATAGTCTTTGATAAATTTACGGTAACAGCCGCTGGGGCCTAAAAACTGTTTAATTTGTTTGGGTGTATTTGGCAAAGGATAATTCGAAACGCATTCGACCTTTTTACGATTTGGCTTTACTCCCTGATGTGTAACAACATGTCCTAAGAATTCTGTTTCCCGTTTCAAAAATTCACACTTATCTATTTGTATTTTAAGATTTGCATCCATAAGCCGATCTTAAACTACGCGTAAAGAGCTCATATGTTCTTGAAGAGAAGTGGAGTAGATGATGATGTCATCTAAATATACTAAACATATCCTATTAACTAGATCATCCAAAATATTATTCATTAATCTCTAAAATGTGGCAGGAGCAGTTTTCAATCCGAAAGGCATTCTTAAATGATCTCTTCTAACTTGAAAATATTTATTTGTCTTACAGATAACTATTACTAAAGATTTTTATTGTTTTTATTTACGATAATAGTTATTTTGAATATTTTCTTGATATTAAATGTTTTATTTTTGCAGATTATACATGTATATACATGTATATACATATATATATATATATATATATATCTGTAAGACAAATAAATATTTATCGATCATAATAGTTATTAGCCAATGTAATAAGATATTAATTGGATATAATAGTTATGTTCAACAAATATTTATTTTTATTATACATAATAATTAAAACCGATTTTTATACAATATTTCTTAAAAGTGGTCAATTTTTTGGTACCTGAAAAATGATTATTTAGGGTACTTGATAAAAATTATCAAAACATACTACAAAAATGGTGATTCTGACACAGCCACATATCGTGCTTTAAGAGGAGATTATGGTTTACATAATCGTCCAACTACGCAAGCAATTGGAAAAATTGTGAAGAAATTTGAAGAGACTGGAGCGGTTACAAATATTGTGAGGCCTGTGCATCATCGTTTCGCTCGTTCCGCTGAAAATATCGCTGCTGTAAGTGAAAGTGTTGCCGAAGACCCGAATATGTCGACTCCTCGTCGTTCTCAGGAATTAGGACTGTCTTACGGCACATTATGGCGTATTTTGCATTTAGATCTACACCTTCATCCATTTAAAGTCAAGCTCACACAACAACTGACGCCAGCTGACCATTTACAACGTCTTAGATACGTGGAATGGGTGCTTGAACAACAGGCGGTGGACGGCAATGTTTCTAACAAAATTTTCTTCAGCGATGAAGCACATTTCTCACCCGGTGGGTATGTTAATTAACAAAATTGTCGTATTTGGGGTTCTGAGAATCCTCAAGTAATTGAAGAGAGGCCATTACATCCAGAAAAGGTCACTGTTTGGGTCGCTCTTTGATCCTAAGGTGTGATTGGACCTTACTTCTTCGAAAACGACGATGGAACGACTGTCACTGTCAATTCGGAACGTTATGGTCATATGATAACCGAATTTTTTTGCCTGCTATTGAAGAATACGACTTGGTAAATATGTGGTTTCAACAAGACGGTGCCACATGCCACACAACTCGAGCGAATATGGCTTTATTGCAAGAGAAATTTCCTGGCAGCGTAATTTCTAGTCGTGGCGATATCAACTGGCCACCAAGATAATGAGATTTTACACCATTAGACTTTTTTTGTGGGGCTACGCGAAATACCGAGTTTATGCAGATAAACCTTTAACTCTTGAACACTTAAAAACCAACATTCGTCAAGTTATGTCTGTGATACCGCCCAATATGTGTCAAAAAGTGGTCGAAAAATATCGCAAAATAATCAATGCTTACACACTTCGCGTGGTGGTAATTTTTTTTATATGTATATTATTTATTGAATCTTCAATAATAGATTGAAACATCAATAAGTTTTTCAAATCTTAAATCTAAAAAAAAATAATAAATATAAGTTTAGCCAATGCTAAACAAAATTTTTAGTTACAACGGTTATACGGTGGTCATTTAAATGATGTAGTGTTTCACACAAAATGTCAACGTTCAAACTTTATAATAAAAAAGAAATATCATGAAAAAATATATTTTATATGTGTGTTATTTACATTTACTTTTGAAACAGCAAAATGGATAACCCTAAAATATCGAAAATATAGATAGGAATAAATATCGGTATTGTGGCGTTAATGTACGAATTTTGCATTAGAAAACTGGTTTAACGGCAAACGGGAAACGGCTTTTCTAAGCATATATATAAACTGGAAATTTTTTAGAAATAGTAGCGGAAAAAATTTAATGAGCAGAAATATTGAAATTTTAAATTTGCATTTCGCCTGGAAACATGTAATCAATACCCAAACTAAAGACACTCAGAAAAATGCGGTTAGAGCTAATCAATTTTGTTGGTTAGAATTGCACCAAACGATGAAAAAAATTAAAACAATCAATAAAAATTGTGATATAACATATTATGAAAATTATGGTCATTTTACAAAATTGATGGTAACTGCACAATTTTGTGTTTCCTTACTGTTATAATTATTGAATATCGCAAAAGAAAGGTCGAATCTCGTTTTTTTTCTAAATCGGTTTTTTACATTTTATGACAGACAAAACACAAATACACCTTCCCTAAAAAATTCATTTTCCTATGTTGACGAATAAGAGATTTACAGTAGTTGAAAAAAGCCCAAACTAACGAACTAACTAAAGATTTTATTGATTTTTTCCTTCTCTTATATAGTAGCTAAAACGATACGACCATACATTATATTAATCGATATATTTATCCAGAAACACAATTTAATTAATATTTTTAATACGTTAAATTTAATTGTTTACTTACCCATTTAAATATGAAATTTATTTTGCGCACTCTTAATATTGAAAATAGAACTCATATGATTGTAACAAATCGCCTTAGACAACTCACCCACAGCCGAATATTAAAATCGACAAATAAAAGCAAATACATAGATAAGTGTATTTTAACATTGTATGTTGGGGCCCTTATATATATTCGAATTGTACAGAAGCAATGTTTCAAAGGTACCACATGACATGTATGTAGATGTTTTGCAGGTAAGAAATTTGAGAAGTCAGATGTAAAAAACATGTCGTGTATGGGAGCCATTATTTATATTTCAATTAATAATTAAAAATTTAATAAAAACCATATTATACAAAAAAATAATATGTGTGTAAGTATATACTTTTAAAAAGGGATTGGCCAACTTCAGCAGCCTATTTACCGCAATTTTTACTCAAACCTATCTTACTATCAATTAAGTTATGAATTAAGTTTCTTACTATCTTTTTTTAGGAACATCTTCTACTGTAACTTACACACCAATTACTGAACTGGATTATGGAACGCTTTTGTGTGTGGCAACCAACAAAATTGGAAAACAACGTGTACCATGTATTTTTCACATAATTGCGGCAGGTATGAAAACATCCTCTGAGTTTTGATTTTTATAATGAAAGTAATAAAAAGTGCATAGGGTAACTGCACCAATAGATCGCACTTTTTTCTTATAGAATTTAATGCACAAAACAATATATGCTTACACAAAATAACTAAAAACTCTATCTACTTAATGGAGATCTTTAATGTAATTCAATTATTTTTGAGCAAATAAATTGCCTTCCATATACATACATAAAATTATATAACACTTAATAATAAATAATATTAAAAAATAATTAAATAAAATGGATTATGTAGCATATTATGTATTTGGTATAGAAAGACTTGATTCCAGAAATATTTCGTCGTCAGTTAAAAATACAAGTATATTTATTTAGGTTATAAAAGGAAGTTAAGAGTTACAAAAAAGAATTTAAAAAATTAAGAATTAATAGAATTGCATTCGTTTATATTGATGATGCCAAATTTTCAAATTCCAACACCACCGCTAAAACCAGGCTAGATGTTTGAAAAAAATAACATCCTGGCGCATTTTAAATATATTTCTTTTATTTCCTTTGATTTTGTGTATTTCAATATCAGTTTTCTATCGTCCATGTTATGTGTAACTTCTAGCCAGGCTTAAAGCACTTTTATTGTCGCAAAATTCCTTCGAAATATCATTATGTAAATGGCGTAAACAGTGTGCTTTCTAAGCAGCTGAAGATATCGCCATATTTTCGGCTTCGGTGGTTGAAGAACACCCACTAATTGCACCACTTTGCAAAAACACGTAACCAGAGCATGACCGTCTATCTATTGCATCACCAACATAGTCTAAAACCGTAAATTTCGAGATCTTCGCGATTTGAGTACGTAATTTTCATATTAATAGTAGCTGTAACGAAAACTCGTTTAACTGCTATCCCGTGAGCATTGTCAAAACTGGTGATGAATATACTGAGGCAGTTCACGGCGTACGGAATGTAGGATCTTGTTTGTTGCAATAAGAAAAGCAAACTGCCTAAAGCATCTTGATAGGGCATTTTCTCTAAACTCTTAAATTTTCTTGTGTATGAAGGATTTGCCTGCTTTACGTTTGCATTTAAGTGGGTTGATACTGGATTGCAATCGAACATATTAAATTTCTTTAATATTTCCGTTGTATATATAGGAAAAATAGTGCAATTTTATTACATCGCGTGCAATGTGTTGAACCTTTCGATTCGTTTCCCACAAATCCATTAAATTTTAAATTTTTCGGGCGCTTTTTGATACAGTGTATTTATACTTATTAGGTACTTAGATTATTCAATCAGCCTATCAGAACGTATCAGTTTATCGATAATGAGAAGGCTAAAACAATATTCATTGTTCTAACGTAGGACTAGTTCCAATAATAATTAAGTTATTTATTCTTCCTTATGGACTTATTAAGCGTGAAAACAGCGTGATTTTCAGAACAGACCTGATAAAAAAAATTGTGCAAATATGTACAAAAAATCCAAAATCAAAACTGCTCAGTGCTTTGAAAAACTGCAAAATACCGATAAATCTGCACATTCAGCAACGCTGCTTATGGCACCTCTGATAATAAGAAATGGTATTCTCAAATTTAGTTTCCATTTTGAACAAATTTTCTCACTACTTAACAAGCTTATCATCATACGAAATTTAACATATTGTGTAGACGCAAAAATTGTATGCTAAAGCTTATGTTAAAATATCATTTTTAAATTTTGAATATGTTGATATCGTGCTTAACGTATTGAATATGTTGATAGAGTCATTTGCTGTTATTTTGAAGCATAGATTTGCTGATTCAGCATATCGTGTAGACTAAGCTTAAGATATATGTATACCTAATAAAGTCGAATTCGGATAAAAGCGCACTGCTTAAATGAAAAAATCACCCAATTGATAATAAAAATTATTGTTTTGTTTGTTTTATTTTTGGCCAATACAATTTGTTTGTGTATAAATATTTTTATTAAATAGCTGGTGAGGCCTAACTTGTCTTATGTCAATAAAAATGCAGATTCTTTTTATTACATATTTTTCCCAACGTTTCGTGAATGTTTTGTTCTCTTCTTCAGGGGATTTATTTATATTTAACTAAATTTGAAAAAACATCAAATGTGTTAAATATTACATAAATAACAGATATAAAAATTTTTGAATAACTTACGAATTTGTTGGTTGAGTTATATTGTAAACATAATTATTAAATAAAAAACACCGCTTTTTATATGAACTACATATAATATAAAAAAACATTTAAATATTAAAAATTAAGGCTTTGGCTGTTTTTAATTACACTGTGATAGTCGAAAAAATGAACTTCGATGAATCCTTTTCGAACTATTAGGGGGGAGTCCCCTGAGTACGAAAGTGCATTTGGAAGTGTCAGCTTGGCTCCAGTTTTTGAGAAATCGTTATATATCCATTTTTCATGGGTATATACCGATTTCTCAAAAATTGGAGCCAATCTGACACTTCCAAATGTACTTTCACACTCAGAGGACTCCCCCTAATAGTTTGATAAGGATTCATCGAAGTTATATTTTTCGGGTCAAAAACTACCACAGTGTAATTAACTTTTGTATGTCGTAAAACCAAAAAAAAAAAAATTTATAACACTTTACAGACAACTTTCATAAATAACACTGTGATAGTCGAAAAATGAACTTCGATGAATCCTTTTCGAACTATTAGCGGGGAGTCCACTGAGTGCGAAAGTACATTTGGAAGTGTCAGATTGGCTCCAGTCTTTGAGAAATCGTTATATATCCATTTTTCATATTGAACAGTTATTTTACTGGTTTTATTTTATTTTTTGCTTGTGTGCAATACACATAAATATTTGCATACACAAACTAATATAAGTGAAAATAAAAAAAAAGAGAACTCTGATGAGTAAATCTTCTGATAAAAACAACAATAATCCTACAAGCAGTAGGAATGTACAATATATAACTTTAGTTGCTGATGACGACAATAAAAAAAATGAATTAAACAAAAACCTGAATTTAACAGAAAACACAAATACTCGTGCGCGATCATTATCTCTGAACATGTTAAATAGTGATCAAGAAGCAACAACAATTGCACCCATCAGCAAACTTGTCAGCTTAGCTGTACAAACAAACAAACAAACAATAAGTATCAAGGTGACCAACGTGCACAAAATGGTAGATGCGGTGAGTACAATAAATGATAATAAAATTCAAACAGGAATGGACAGATACATAACCGTGTTAAAAAGGGGAAGAAGTCCAAAATCAGCTCAAATAGCTTCAACAGCGAAAGTTCCCAGAGATGGAAAAAACAAAATAAAAAATTCCGAAAATCGTTTCGCGATTTTATCCGAACAAGACAATGAAGACACAACTACAACAAGGTCGAGTAAACCTCCACCGATATATTTAAGAGAGCAGAACTCTAGTTTTTTGGTAAAAAGCCTTATCTCCTTAATTGGAGAATATGAGTTCTATGTAACTCCAGTTGAGCGCGGAAATATTAACGAAACAAAAATCCAGGTAGTGCAAGAAAGTAATTACCGAAAAATAGTTTCTGACCTTGAGTCAAAAAACAAAAATTTTTATACGTACCAATTAAAGAGTGCTAAAGGTCTACCCGTCGTAATAAAAGGTATAGACTCTAGTGTGGATCCAGAATAGGTTAAGTCTGGCCTTGAAAATAATGGCTTAAAAGTTAAAAATGTTTCTAACATCAAAAATAGGGAAAAAATCCCCCAACCTATTTTTAGAGTCGAGCTACAGCCAGGTGACTTGAAAATTAAAAAAATGAATCGCACCTAATCTTTAATCTAAAATAGTTGTTACACAGAAGAGTTACAGTTGAGATGCCACATAAAAAAATGGACCTATCCAATGCATGAAATGTAAAGAATTTGGCCATACCAAAACTTATTGCAAGTTGCCTACCGTTTGCGTTGTAAGTGGTGAGTTGCACAGTACCGCTAACTGTGACAAAATAAAAGGTGATTCCAAGGCAAAAAAATGCGGCAATTGCAGTGGAAACCACTCTGCTAACTATAGAGGCTGCCCTCTTTACTCTTTTTTTAAAAATTCGTCAAACAAAAAAACTCATGCTACTCCCGATCAGCCCAACACCCCTTTAAACTACCCTCAGTTACCTCAACCGTCGTCTAGCCATAATCAATAATCAAATGTTTTAAAGTCTAACACGACTCTTACTCAACAAAAACTTATAGTCAATTTTCATACGCTAATATTTTAAAGAGTAACCAGACTCCGGCGCAAAAAACTGTACCAGCTAATGAAGAATCAGGGCATAATTTTAGTCGTATTGAAGCCTCGTTGCAGGCTGTATTGAAAAAACCATGAACTTAAGAATCTGTTTTTGGAACGCAAACGGCAACTGCCAACATAAATATGAAATAGAATATTTTCTTCTGGATAAACAAATCGATGTTATGCTTATCTATGAAACTCATTTGACGTCTCGAAGCTATTTTAAAATTAGTGGATGTAATTTCTACAATACTAAGGATCCTCGAGGTAGAGCTTGTGGTGGCTCTGGAATCCTAATAAAAACTCGAATAAAACACTACCTGCTAAATGACCTTCGTGAAGAATATCTTCAAGCAACAAATTTTTTTTTTTTTTTTTTGTGATAATTTTATTATTTATTGAATCTTTAATTATTAAAATTGAATTATCAATAAGTTATTCAAATCTTAAATCTAAAAAAATATTAAATATAAGTTTAGCCAATGCTAAACAAAATTTTTAATTTCAACGGTTAATTTTTGTTGTTTTACATTTCTCGTGAACGGCTGAGAAAAAGAGTATCCCTTCTTTTCTGCCGGGTGTGGCCTCTATAATGAAGAATATTGCGCGCAAGTGGATTTGGGTGCAACTCAAGTTTTTTTATATATTTTTTCGCGTGTTTTGAAAATACTGTCTTCACCAACGGCACGTCTAGGTCTTTATGAATTCGATGGTTTCTGACATACCAGGGGGCTGCTGTTATTGTACGTAGGATTTTATTCTGTCGCCTTTGAATTCTTTCGACATTCGATGCTGAGGCAGTGCCCCATAACTGGATTCCATAGAACCATATTGGTTTCAGGATCGCGTTGTATAACAAAAGTTTACAGTCAAGACTTAATATAGAATTTCTTCCAATAAGCCAATTCATTTGAGCTGCTTTTAATTTCATTTGTATCAACTTTGCGTCTATATGCGATTTCCATGTTAAACGACGATCAAGATGAACGCCTAGATATTTGACTACAGTGTGTTGTGGTATAGTCTCGGTGTTAATTTTTATAGGCGGGCATGTTTCCCTGCGCAACGTAAAAGTGACGTGTGCACATTTCTGCTTGTTAACTTTTATACGCCATTGTTTGAGCCATTTTTCCAGTTTGGATATATATTCTTGTAAGTTGCGGGAAGCTTCTACAGGATTTTCATGAACGCTTAGAAAAGCCGTATCATCAGCAAATGTTGACGTGTGAATGTTACTGCTTAACGGTAAGTCAGAGGCATATATTAAATAAAGTAAAGGGCCGAAGATACTGCCTTGAGGGACTCCGGCTACAATCGAATGCGGAGGGCTTAAAAAATTCCCTTCCCTAACTACAAATTTACGTTCCATTAAATAGCTTTTTAAAAGCTTTACGATGTTTGCTGGTAGATTTTGTGTTAATTTGTTGAAAAGACTTTCGTGCCATACTTTATCGAAAGCTTGTGAGACATCAATAAAGAGCGCAGAGCAGTATTTCTTTTTTTCAAAAGTGTCTCTAACGACATTCACTAGTCTGTGAGTTTGTTCAATTGTGTTATGTTGTCTGCGAAAACCGAATTGATGATCTGGAATACATCCATTACTAGTCACTATAGGCATCAGCTTACTCATATACAGCTTTTCAAATAGTTTTGAAACGTTAGACAGTAAACTAATAACCCGATAGGATTCAACCTTTGTATGATCCTTGCCGGGCTTCGGTATCATAGTAATTAGCGAAACCTTCCATTCTTTAGGATAGTGTTCTAGGCGTAGAATACTGTAATGAATAGTATTATTCTTTTTGCAGGGTAAGGCAATAGGCTTCAAGAAAGCATTTTATTGCTTATTTTGTCGACACCTGGGGCTTTTCTGGTGTTAAGACTAGTAATAGTATTTTCAATCTCCGTCATGTTAAATCTCATCGGTATTTCTGGTAAAGAGACCACTGGTGGCAGTTAAACAATATCAGCAGAAATATTCGGAGTGAAAACTTTTTCTAAGTGTTTAACAAAAAGTGCACCTTTTTCAGCATCAGTTTTTGCCCAGTCACCATTTGGGGCTCGTAATGGGGGTTTGCATATCACCGGCATTTTTAGTCCTCTGGCTGCACGCCACAGTGAATAATCTGTTTGTGGTGTTGCATCTAGCTCTTGAAGGAATTTTTGAAGAGAAGCTGTTTTTTGAGTTTGCAAAACTTCCCGAAGCTGCTTGGTACACTCCTTAAGCCATAATTTTAGCTGGGGCGATCTGTAGCGCTGCCATTCTCGTCGAGCTCGCTGTTTTTCAGTCAATAGCCTTTCTATATCTACAGAAAAAATATTGTTAAATCTCACTGGTTGGTTTATTTCATTTGAAGTAGCATTAAAAGCAGCTTGTTTAACATGCGCTTCAAGCAACCTGAGAGAATCGTCTATGTCTGAAGGTGTTTTCAGCGGCATTTTTTCCGAGTAATGAGCACTCAGATATTTTCTGTATTTCAGCCAGTTAATACGTGCAGATGTCGTCGCTAAATCACATGTTGTGTGTGAGTAAATAGTGACAATAGTAGGCGAGTGGTCTGAAGATAAGTCCAAAGATGCTTCAACTTCAACCATCTCGCTGGGCACGCCTTTCACAATTCCAAAGTCGATAACATCAGGAATTTTTTGTCGATCTGTTGGCCAATATGTTGGCTGTCCACTTGAAACTACATTCAAATCCATTTTAGATATTGTGTCGAACAAAATTCGTCCCTTAGGTGTAATTAAACGTGAACCCCAAAATGTGTGTTTAGCATTGTAGTCGCCAGCTGCTAGAAAACGGAGGCCCAGTGATTTATAAAAAGCCGTATATTGACTCTCGGTAATTGAGAATCTGGGGGGCGAATAGACAGATGATATTACAAGTTTTTGATAGTAAGTTTCGATGCAGATGCTCGTTGCTTGAAGATAATCTTCACAAAAATCATTCAGCAGGTGGTGTTTTATTCGCGTTTTTATTAGGATTCCCGAACCACCACAAGCTCTGCCACGGGGATCCTTGGTGTCGTAAAAATTATATCCACTAATTCTAAAACAGCTTCGAGATGTCAAATGAGTTTCTGAGATAAGCATAACATCGATTTGTTTATCCTGAAGAAAATATTCTATTTCGTTTTTATGTTGGCAGATGCCGTTTGCGTTCCAAAAACAGATTTTTAAGTTCATGGTTTGCTTAGTACAGCCTGCAACAGGGTAGACTGCATTTTCAACATTTCCTGCATCATACAGGACATGTTGAGAGTAAATGTATTTACAGTTTGTATTAAGCTCTAAATTGAGGCTTCAATACGACTAAAATTATACCCCGAATCTTCATTTACATTTACGGTTTTTTGCGCCGTACTCTGATTGCTTTTTAAAATACTAGCGTATGAAAATTTGTTGTTAGACTGTTGTTGAGCACTAGTCGCGTTAGACTTGAAAATGTTTGAAAATTGATTTTGGCTGGTGGACGGTTGAGGTAACTGTGGATAGTTAATAGGGGTTTTAGGCTGAGCGGGAGTAGCATTGGTTTTTTTGGTTGATGAATTCTTAAAAAACGAGTAAAGGGGGTAGCCTCTATAGTTGGCAGTGTGATTTCCGCCGCAATTGCCACATTTTTTCGCCTTGGTATCACCTTTTATTTTATCACAGTTAGCAGTACTGTGTAACTCACCACATACAACGCAGACTGTAGGCAACTTGCAATAAGTCTTCGTGTGCCCAAATTCTTGGAAGTTCAGGCATTGAACAGGTCCAGCTCTTTTATGTGGAAGCTCAACAGTAACTCTTCGATGCAACAAGTACTTTAAGTCATATATTGGATGTGCTTCATTCATTTTTATTTTTATGCCATCTGGCTGTAACTCGATTCTAAATATTGGTTGGGGGATTTTTTCTCTATTTTTAATGTTTGAGACATTTTTCACCTTGTAGCCATTATTTTCATGGCCAGACTTGACCTCTTCTGGATCCACGCTAGAGTCTATTCTTTTTATTACGACTGTTAGACCTTTAGCACTCTTTAATTGGTACGTGTAGAAGTTTTTATTTTTAGATTCGAAATCTAAAAAAAATTTTCGGTAATTATTTTCATGAGCTAACTGAATTTTTGTTTCATTGATGTTTCCGCGCTTAATTGGAGTTACATAAAACTCATTTTCTCCAATTAATGAGATAAGACTTTTAACCAGCAAACTGGAATTCTGCTCTCTTAAATATATGGGTGGGGGCTTACTCGAACTTGTTGTAGTTGTGTCTTCATCGCCTTGTTCAGATAAAATCGCGAAACGATTTTCGGAATTTATTATATTGTTTTTTCCATCTCTGGGAACTTTCGATGTTGAAGCAATTTGAGCTGATTTTGGACTTCTTCCCCTTTTTAACACGGTTATGTATCTGTCCATCCCTGTTTGAATTTTATTATCATTTATTGTACTCACCGCATCTACCATTTTGTGCACGTTGGTCACCTTGTTACTTAAGTTTTGTTTGTTTGTTTGTACAGCTAAGCTGACAAGTTTGCTGATGGGTGCAATTGTTGTTGCTTCTTGATCACTATTTAACATGATCAGAGATAATGATCGCGCACGAGTATTTGTGTTTTCTGTTAAATTCAGGTTTTTGTTTAATTCATTTTTTTTATTGTCGTCATCAGCAACTAAAGTTATATATTGTACTGCTTGTAGGATTATTGTTGTTTTTGTCAGAAGATGAACTCATCAGAGTTCTCTTTTTTTATTTTCACTTATATTAGTTTGTGTATGCAAATATTTATGTATATTGCACACAAGCAAAAAATAAAATAAAACCAGTAAAATAACTGTTCAATAAATGTTTTGTTTTTTTTTTATATATTTTGTGACTTGAAAATATTTTTTTTATTTTATTTTTTTTTTATATTCCGTTGCGACGATTATAAAAACGCGTCTGTTCACTACGAGAGTTGAAACTGAATGATTTTATTAATATGGGACAGATTTTTATTTTTACTCACTCCTAACAAACTTCATTACTGTCTCAACAATAGTTTTAGCAACGAAAAGACGCTTAAAATCGAAAATCATCATGTCTACTCCAGGATATCAACTACCCAAAAATAAGACGTGCTATTACTGTAGTGTTCAAGTATGGTAAGTCAATACACCAAAAAAAAAATTTTATTTAGTATCTTTAGTAATAAAAATTGTTGAAAAATACATAGGCAATTAGTCATGATTCCGAATTATGTCATCCTCAAGACTTCCTCTCCATTCCTGTTTACCACAATTCGGTAAGCCCTTCCTTGCACCACTATGTCCTTTCTCATATGCCTATTCGGTTTCCAATTTTGTTTCATGTCCCGCAAGACAGTCGTGAGTGCAGTTCGTACTTCCGTGCTTGTCTGCGAGTCAAACTTGAGTTTAGCTTGTGCCGTTCTCATCTCTTCTCCATTGGTAACTCTCATTCTCCATCTACTCATCACTGACGCCAATAATCCTCTCGTAATTGGTTGTTGGTATTGGGTGTGCTTACCGCAAAATCTTCGTAGGCACTGGTCCGCATTACAAATCACGTGCAGGCCGCAATCCACCAAATTGGACTGGTGAATGCAGTCAGCGTACTTGATTGGAAGTAGATTCGTACAGTTGGTACCTTCTTTCTGGAACTGCTAGTGGTAGAGCAACCTGATGTAGTTTGCCGGCGTGTTCATATCGTGTGGTCTGAGTGAGTCGTATATTACTATACCGCGGGAAATTCTCTCTTGGCAGACAATTGAATCAGGTGCCTCGCCGAATCTCTTCAGTGCCTGGAAATCTTCCTCCGTCATCATCCTGACTCTCTTGCCGATTCTGTATTCACAATATCTATCTATCATCTTCAACTTTCTTGTTTTTCCTTTCGTCTGTAGCAAAAAAAAAACACTGTGCTTCCTGTTGAGCTCGTTGATAGAGTGTCGCCCCATACACACATTGTTTTGTAGGCTGCCTGTTTTTTTTTTTTTTTTTTTTTTTTTTTTTTAACCAAAACGGTTTTATTATTATTATTTTTTTTTTTAAATTTCGACACCGAATTCTGCCAACGTTCGTGTCTAGACAACTCATTGAAAATTTTTAAGACCTTGGTTATCGAAACAGTTTTGATTGGTTTCTAATTTATATTCTATTCCATTTATATTATGTACTTATGCATATCGCCGTCGGGCACCTTTTTTTTTTTTTTTTCTTTTTTTTTTAAACTAAACCGCGCTTTCATCTTCTGTCAACGCGCCCCTAATTTGGGACCTTTTCAGTCCCCTCCTGGTTATTCTGTTTTCCTGTATCTTAATCTTAACGTTGTTTTGTTTTCTGAACAATATCAACACCACTATTATTGATGCCAATATGGCAAGCAACGCGACGCCCCCTATTGCGGTATTTACCTGGTCATGGAATTTCAGTTCCTCAATTGTTTCCAGGTTGTCTTCATGTTGTAGGGTAATATCCTGAAAAGTGAGGGATCGTTCCGTGGAGAACTTCCTCTGATACGATGGGAGGACAAACGTTTGTGTGCTCTTATATATCTTGTTGCTGAAGCGTCTGCTGCCTATGTTGATAGTGCAGTTATTGAAATGTAGAAAATAGTGTCCCGTTAAATCGAATCGTCTTTCATCGCAGCTGCTGTTGGCCGTTATGTTATACATGTGTATCAACACTATCATATTGCTGCTTACTTCTATGAGCTGGTGCTCGGTGTACTTTACCACCCTGCATTTTCCCGTAAACGTACAACTTGTGGACGGCTTTAGTTCGAAGATTGCTTTGCCTTCTGCATAAATGTAAGTGTGGTTATTTATTTCGACCACTGCAGATGGTTGCTCCTTGATTTGGATGCCGTTGGTGTCTAGACACGAACGTTGGCAGAATTCGGTGTCGAAATTTAAAAAAAAAATAATAATAATAAAACCGTTTTAGTTAGAAAAAAAAAAAAAAAAAAAAAAAAGGGAAAGAAAAAATTTAAAAAAAAAAAAAAAAAAAAAAACAGGCAGCCTACAAATCAATGTGTGTATGGGGCGACACTCTATCAACGAGCTCAACAGGAAGCACAGTGTTTTTTTTTTGCTCCAGACGAAAGGAAAAACAAGAAAGTTGAAGATGATAAATAGATATTGTGAATACAGAATCGGCAAGAGAGTCAGGATGATGACGGAGGAAGATTTCCAGGCACTGAAGAGATTCGGCGAGGCACCTGATTCAATTGTCTGCCAAGAGAGAATTTCCCGCGGGTTGAAAGGGATAGTATTGTCGAACAAACAACTGGTGATTATGCCTGTCATGGAGCGGAACCACTGGACGTTGGCGTCAGTGACAAAGGACGGTATAGTAATATACGACTCACTCAGACCACACGATATGAACACGCCGGCAAACTACATCAGGTTGCTCTACCACTAGCAGTTCCAGAAAGAAGGTACCAACTGTACGAATCTACTTCCAATCAAGTACGCTGACTGCATTCACCAGTCCAATTTGGTGGATTGCGGCCTGCACGTGATTTGTAATGCGGACCAGTGCCTACGAAGATTTTGCGGTAAGCACACCCAATACCAACAACCAATTACGAGAGGATTATTGGCGTCAGTGATGAGTAGATGGAGAATGAGAGTTACCAATGGAGAAGAGATGAGAACGGCACAAGCTAAACTCAAGTTTGACTCGCAGACAAGCACGGAAGTACGAACTGCACTCACGACTGTCTTGCGGGACATGAAACAAAATTGGAAACCGAATAGGCATATGAGAAAGGACATAGTGGTGCAAGGAAAGGCTTACCGAATTGTGGTAAACAGGAATGGAGAGGAAGTCTTGAGGATGACATAATTCGGAATCATGACTAATTGCCTATGTATTTTTCAACAATTTTTATTACTAAAGATACTAAATAAAATTTTTTTTTTGATGTATTGACTTACCATACTTGAACACTACAGTAATAGCACGTCTTATTTTTGGGTAGTCGATATCCTGGAGTAGACATGATGATTTTCGATTTTAAGCGTCTTTTCGTTGCTAAAACTATTGTTGAGACAGTAATGAGTTTGTTAGGAGTGAGTAAAAATAAAAATCTGTCCCATATTAATAAAATCAGTCAGTTTCAACTCTCGTAGTGAACAGACGCGTTTTTATAATCGTCGCAACTGAATATAAAAAAAAAAAAATAAAATAAAAAAAATATTTTCAAGTCACAAAATATATAAAAAAAAAACAAAACATTTATTGAACAGTTATTTTACTGGTTTTATTTTATTTTTTGCTTGTGTGCAATAAAAATAAATATTTGCATACACAAACTAATATAAGTGAAAATAAAAAAAGAGAACTCTGATGAGTTCATCTTCTGACAAAAACAACAATAATCCTACAATCAGTAGGAATGTACAATATATAACTTTAGTTGCTGATGACGACAATAAAAAAAATGAATTAAACAAAAACCTGAATTTAACAGAAAACACAAATACTCGTGCGCGATCATTATCTCTGAGCAACAACAATTGCACCCATCAGCAAACTTGTCAGCTTAGCTGTACAAACAAACAAACAATAAGTAACAAGGTGACCAACGTGCTCAAAATGGTAGATGCGGTGAGTACAATAAATGATAATAAAATTCAAACAGGAATGGACAGATACATAACCGTGTTAAAAAAGGGAAGAAGTCCAAAATCAGCTCAAAATGCTTCAACATCGAAAGTTCCCAGAGATGGAAAAAACAATATAATAAATTCTGAAAATCGTTTCGCGATTTTATCTGAACAAGGCGATGAAGACACAACTACAACAAGTTCGAGTAAGCCCCCACCCATATCTTTAAGAGAGCAGAATTCCAGTTTGCTGGTTAAAAGTCTTATCTCATTAATTGGAGAAAATGAGTTTAATGTAACTCCAATTAAGCGCGGAAACATCAATGAAACAAAAATTCAGGTAGCTCATGAAAATAATTACCGAAAAATTGTTTCAGATTTCGAATCTAAAAACAAAAACTTTTACACGTACCAATTAAAGAGTGCTAAAGGTCTAACAGTCGTAATAAAAGGAATAGACTCTATTGTGGATCCAGAAGAGGTCAAGTCTGGCGTTGAAAATAGTGGCTACAAGGTGAAAAATGTCCCAAACATTAAAAATAGAGAAAAAATCCCCCAACCAATATTTAGAGTCGAGTTACAGCCAGATGGCATAAAAATAAAAAAGAATGAAGCACATCCAATATATGACTTAAAGTACTTGTTGCATCGAAGAGTTACTGTTGAGCTTCCACATAAAAGAGCTGGACCTGTTCAATGCCTGAACTGCCAAGAATTTGGGCACACGAAGACTTATTGCAAGTTGCCTACAATCTGCGTTGTATGTGGTGAGTTACACAGTACTGCTAACTGTGATAAAATAAAAGGTGATACCAAGGCGAAAAAATGTGGCAATTGCGGCGGAAATCACACTGCCAACTATAGAGGCTGCCCCCTTTACTCGTTTTTTATGAATTCATCAACCAAAAAAACCAATGCTACTCCCGCTCAGCTTAAAACCCCTATTAACTATCCACAGTTACCTCAACCGTCCACCAGCCAAAATCAATTTTCAAACATTTTCAAGTCTAACGCGACTAGTGCTCAACAACAATCTAACAACAAATTTTCATACGCTAGTATTTTAAAAAGCAATCAGAGTACGGCGCAAAAAACCGTAAATGTAAATGCAGATTCGGGGTATAATTTTAGTCGCATTGAAGCCTCAATTGAGAGCTTAATACAAACTGTAAATACATTTACTCTCAACATGTCCTGTATGATGCAGGAAATGTTGAAAATGCAGTCTACCTTGTTGCAGGCTGTACTAAGCAAACCATGAACTTAAAAATCTGTTTTTGGAACGCAAACGGCATCTGCCAACATAAAAACGAAATAGAATATTTTCTTCAGGATAAACAAATCGATGTTATGCTTATCTCAGAAACTCATTTGACATCTCGAAGCTGTTTCAGAATTAGTGGATATAATTTTTACGACACCAAGGATCCCCGCGGCAGAGCTTGTGATGGTTCGGGAATCCTAATAAAAACGCGAATAAAACACCACTTGTTGAATGATTTTTGTGAAGATTATCTTCAAGCAACGAACATCTGCATCGAAACTTACTATCAAAAACTTGTAATATCATCTGTCTATTCGCCCCCCAGATTTTCAATTACCGAGAGTCAATATACGGCTTCTTATAAATCACTGGGCCTCCGTTTTCTAGCAGCTGGCGACTACAATGCTAAGCACACTTTTTGGGGTTCACGTTTAATCACACCTAAGGGACGAATTTTATTCGACACAATATCTAAAATGGGTTTGAATGTAGTTTCAAATGGACAGCCAACATATTGGCCAACAGATCGACAAAAACTTCCTGATGTCATCGACTTGGGAATTGTGAAAGGCGTGCCCAGCGAGATAGTTGAAGTTGAAGCATCTTTGGACTTATCTTCAGACCACTCGCCTACAATTGTCACTATTTACTCACACACAACATGTGATTTAGCGTAGACATCTGCACGTATTAACTGACTGAAATACAGAAAATATCTGAGTGCTCATTGCTCGGAAAAAATGCCGCTGAGAACACCTTCAGACATAGACGATTATCTCAGGTTGTTTGAAGCGCATGTTAAACAAGCTGCTTTTAATGCTACTTCAAATGCAATAAACCAACCAGTGAGATTTAACAATATTTTTTCTGTAGATATAGAAAGGCTATTGACTGAAACACGGAGAGCTCGACGAGAATGGCAGCGATACAGATCGCCCCAGCTAAAATTATGGCTTAAGGAGTGTACCAAGCAGCTTCGGGAAGTTTTGCAAACTCAAAAAACAGCTTCTCTTCAAAAATTCCTTCAAGAGCTAGATGCAACACCACAAACAGATTATTCACTGTGGCGTGCAGCCAGAGGACTAAAAAGGCCGGTGATATGCAAACCCCAATTACGAGCCCCAAATGGTGACTGTGCAAAAACTGATGCTGAAAAAGGTGCACTTTTTGTTAAACACTTAGAAAAAGTTTTCACTCCGAATATTTCTGCTGATATTGTTTAACTGCCACCAGTGGTCTCTTTACCAGAAATACCGATGAGATTTAACATGACGGAGATTGAAAATACTATTACTAGTCTTAACACCAGAAAAGCCCCAGGTGTCGACAAAATAAGCAACAAAATGCTTTAAGAATTGCCTTACACTGCAAAAAGAATAATACTATTCATTTTTCACAGTATTCTACGCCTAGAACACTATCCTAAAGAATGGAAGGTTTCGCTAATTACTATGATACCAAAGCCCAGCAAGGATCATACAAAGGTTGAATCCTATCGGCCTATTAGTTTACTGTCTAACATTTCAAAACTATTTGAAAAGCTGTATATGAGCAAGCTGATGCCTATAGTGACTAGTAATGGATGTATTCCAGATCATCAATTCGGTTTTCGCAGACAACATAACACAATTGAACAAACTCACAGACTTGTGAATGTCGTTAGAGACACTTTTGAAAAAAAGAAATACTGCTCTGCGCTCTTTATTGATGTCTAAAAAGCTTTCGATAAAGTATGGCACGAAGGTCTTTTCAATAAATTAACACAAAATCTACCAGAAAACATCGTAAAGCTTTTAAAAAGCTATTTAATGGAACGTAAATTTGTAGTTAGGGAAGGCAATTTTTTAAGCCCTCCGCAGTCGATTGAAGCCGGAGTCCCTCAAGGCAGTATCTTCGGACCCTTACTTTATTTAATTTATGCCTCTGACTTACCGTTAAGCAGTAACATTCATACATCAACATTTGCGGATGATACAGCCTTTCTAAGCGTTCACGAAAATCCTGTAGAAGCTTCCCGCAACTTACAAGAATATATATCCAAACTGGAAAAATGGCTCAAACAATGGCGTATAAAAGTTAACGAGCAGAAATGTGCACACGTCACTTTTACGTTGCGCAGGGAAACATGCCCGCCTATAAAAATTAACACCGATACTATACCACAACACACTGTAGTCAAATATCTAGACGTTCATCTTGATCGTCGTTTAACATGGAAATCGCATATAGACGCAAAGTTGACACAAATAAAATTAAAAGCAGCTCAAATGTATTGGCTTTTTGGAAGAATTCTATATTAAGTCTTGACTGTAAACTTTTGTTATACAACGCGATCCTGAAACCAATATGGTCCTATGGAATCCAGTTATGGGGCACTGCCTCAGCATCGAATGTCGAAAGAATTCAAAGGCGACAGAATAAAATCCTACGTACAATAACAGCAGCCCCCTGGTATGTCAGAAACCATCGAATTCATAAAAACCTAGACGTTCCGTTGGTGAAGACAGTATTTTCAAAACTCGCGAAAAAATATGTAAAAAAACTTGAGTTGCACCCAAATCCACTTGCGCGCAATATTCTTCATTATAGAGGCCACACCCGGCTGAAAAGAAGGGATACTCTTTTTCTCAGCCGTTCACGAGAGATGTAAAACAACAAAAATTAACCGTTGAAATTAAAAATTTTGTTTAGCATTGGCTAAACTTATATTTAATATTTTTTAGATTTAAGATTTGAAAAACTTATTGATAATTTAATTTAAATAATTAAAGATTCAATAAATAATAAAATTATCAAAAAAAAAAAAAAAATATTAATAAAATCATATTTATTAGCAATCACATCGGCCATTAAATTGAAAAAAACTATAAAAAGGAAAAAGAACAATATTTTGAAATTAAAATACTAATAACTCCTTTAATAAAATATTATAAGAAAAAGCAGTAGATAAATTCAAGAAAAACGATAAAAGGAGGGGGAACAATATTTCGAGATTGAAACAAAATAAAATTATTTTGTTGGACAATAAAACTGAGGATTTTTATGGGAAAAAGCAGTAAATAAATTAAAGAAAAACTTTAAAAAGAAAAAGAACAATATTTTGATATTAAAATATTTAAAAGTATAAATCAAAACGAAACACCAAATTTAAAGGAAACCGAGAGAAACCAAAAAATTAAAAACAGCAACCACATAAACAGCATAATTAAAGCAAAAATTTAGTAGCAGAACCTATAGTCAAATACACACTAGTTTTTAGCACGAAGATCAACAGATTCTACACCAATTTAATGAAACATATCGGAAAGATTAATTTAATAACAAATTTAAAAAAAGAAAGAAAAGACCGATATAATTATGAGGAACGAGTTAATGCAGACATTCAAATTACCTGTATTACTGCGGTTTTTTTTATTGGAAATTTTTTTTTTTTTTTGGCTTCTAGACGACCGGCTGCTGGTGTTGGTTGATTTGCAGTTGGTGAAAATTCCTTTTGGGTGGAAGTATTCTTATCGTTTTCTGTTGAAACCATTATGCGGAAGAAAAATGTTGGCTTTACAAATTTTGTACACTTCAATTGCGTATAATTAACTCAATATTTTATTTTACGGAAATCTATTTAGTCCTGCTTTTTAATCCAATTGCAAGGGATTTTGTTTATTTTTCTCTTTCTTTCTTCAATTTGTTGAAAACTTTTTGTCACTTCGCGGAAAATTTTTTTTGTTCACTTAATGAATTTGTTTTTTTTTTCCAACTTTACAATTTTATAAATTGTAACCGCACCGTTTCATTTCGTTTTCAAGACTGCACGATGAGATTTAATTTTTAAATTTGTGCATTAGTGCAGTTTTAATGTTAAAAATAAAAAAAAAAAAAAAAAACCCTGCAGTTTTACGCACATTAATAGAAACATAAATAACGCAATTGCAAACATTTTTAATGTTTGCACATGCTTACAACTGCAGGGTAAAATGGAATGCAATATATCCAAACTGAGACGAAATACAGTTTTGATGGCTCTACAATTTTTTTTCTTTTTTCATTTTCATTTTTTTTGCATCGTTCAATCAGACAGCGAAATTGGGTATAAAAGCGGAGTGTGATTTGGTATGGCAGTCTAGTCAATTCTAGTCAGTCGATTCTAGTTCAGTTCTATTCTAATCAGTTCTCTTTAACACGTAACAAAGACCTGATCAAACACCAGCCTTAAAAGTGGGTCCCTGAGATGGTTATAATTTAATAAACATAGAATAGAAAACAAAAATGAAAATCTAAATAAACTAAATTTAATAACTAATCAAAGAAATTTTTAATTTTTCAGGCTTAAGTTCGTTTTCTCTAAATATAATTTTTATTATAAATTAAATTATTATTTAAATTAGAAAGAAAAATCTAGTGGCTCTTAATATTTGAACAGACAAAGAAAAATTAGACTGCGCGGAGGGTTGAACTGACATCGATGTTTCGAGACTAACCACAGTCTCATCATCAGAGTTGTCTACCGCTTAGACCTCACTGCCACCACGGCAGCTGCAATCACATTAGTTAAAGATCCTCTATCATTAATTGAATCTGCTGAATTACATGTAAGTTTTTACACTACAGCTTTTATAATTTTTTAATGGGTTGGAACTTTACTATACTTTTTCAAAGTCTATCTTGTTCAAGTTGAGCTTTATTCTAGTGTTTCTTATTTGATATCTAGGTGGCAGCCTTCGGCTACCAATACTCTAGAGGTTATGGAATGTGATATGTTATACATATGTATATACACAACTGTTTTTTTATATTGTATAAACAACTGTGATGTACATACACATTCTTAGCTACGTGCCTTTAGTTTTTTATAATTAAGTTGTGAATTTTTTATTCGAACTGAGTGATATTTAATCAAAGAAATTTTTAATTTTTCAGGCTTAAGTTCGTTTTCTCTAAATATAATTTTTATTATAAATTAAATTATTATTTAAATTAGAAAGAAAAATCTAGTGGCTCTTAATATTTGAACAGACAAAGAAAAATTAGACTGCGCGGAGGGTTGAACTGACATCGATGTTTCGAGACTAACCACAGTCTCATCATCAGAGTTGTCTACCGCTTAGACCTCACTGCCACCACGGCAGCTGCAATCACATTAGTTAAAGATCCTCTATCATTAATTGAATCTGCTGAATTACATGTAAGTTTTTACACTACAGCTTTTATAATTTTTTAATGGGTTGGAACTTTACTATACTTTTTCAAAGTCTATCTTGTTCAAGTTGAGCTTTATTCTAGTGTTTCTTATTTGATATCTAGGTGGCAGCCTTCGGCTACCAATACTCTAGAGGTTATGGAATGTGATATGTTATACATATGTATATACACAACTGTTTTTTTATATTGTATAAACAACTGTGATGTACATACACATTCTTAGCTACGTGCCTTTAGTTTTTTATAATTAAGTTGTGAATTTTTTATTCGAACTGAGTGATATTTAATCAAAGAAATTTTTAATTTTTCAGGCTTAAGTTCGTTTTCTCTAAATATAATTTTTATTATAAATTAAATTATTATTTAAATTAGAAAGAAAAATCTAGTGGCTCTTAATATTTGAACAGACAAAGAAAAATTAGACTGCGCGGAGGGTTGAACTGACATCGATGTTTCGAGACTAACCACAGTCTCATCATCAGAGTTGTCTACCGCTTAGACCTCACTGCCACCACGGCAGCTGCAATCACATTAGTTAAAGATCCTCTATCATTAATTGAATCTGCTGAATTACATGTAAGTTTTTACACTACAGCTTTTATAATTTTTTAATGGGTTGGAACTTTACTATACTTTTTCAAAGTCTATCTTGTTCAAGTTGAGCTTTATTCTAGTGTTTCTTATTTGATATCTAGGTGGCAGCCTTCGGCTACCAATACTCTAGAGGTTATGGAATGTGATATGTTATACATATGTATATACACAACTGTTTTTTTATATTGTATAAACAACTTTGATGTACATACACATTCTTAGCTACGTGCCTTTAGTTTTTTATAATTAAGTTGTGAATTTTTTATTCGAACTGAGTGATATTTAATCAAAGAAATTTTTAATTTTTCAGGCTTAAGTTCGTTTTCTCTAAATATAATTTTTATTATAAATTAAATTATTATTTAAATTAGAAAGAAAAATCTAGTGGCTCTTAATATTTGAACAGACAAAGAAAAATTAGACTGCGCGGAGGGTTGAACTGACATCGATGTTTCGAGACTAACCACAGTCTCATCATCAGAGTTGTCTACCGCTTAGACCTCACTGCCACCACGGCAGCTGCAATCACATTAGTTAAAGATCCTCTATCATTAATTGAATCTGCTGAATTACATGTAAGTTTTTACACTACATCTTTTATAATATTTAAATGGGTTGGAACTTTACTATACTTTTTCAAAGTCTATCTTGTTCAAGTTGAGCTTTATTCTAGTGTTTCTTATTTGATATATAGGTGGCAGCCTTCGGCTACCAATACTCTAGAGGTTATGGAATGTGATATGTTATACATATGTATATACACAACTGTTTTTTTTATATTGTATAAACAACTGTGATGTACATACACATTCTTAGCTACGTGCCTTTAGTTTTTTATAATTAAGTTGTGAATTTTTTATTCGAACTGAGTGATATTTAATCAAAGAAATTTTTAATTTTTCAGGCTTAAGTTCGTTTTCTCTAAATATAATTTTTATTATAAATTAAATTATTATTTAAATTAGAAAGAAAAATCTAGTGGCTCTTAATATTTGAACAGACAAAGAAAAATTAGACTGCGCGGAGGGTTGAACTGACATCGATGTTTCGAGACTAACCACAGTCTCATCATCAGAGTTGTCTACCGCTTAGACCTCACAGTCTAATTTTTCTTTGTCTGTTCAAATATTAAGAGCCACTAGATTTTTCTTTCTAATTTAAATAATGATTTAATTTATAATAAAAATTATATTTAGAGAAAACGAACTTAAGCCTGAAAAATTAAAAATTTCTTTGATTAAATATCACTCAGTTCGAATAAAAAATTCACAACTTAATTATAAAAAACTAAAGGCACGTAGCTAAGAATGTGTATGTACATCACAGTTGTTTATACAATATAAAAAAACAGTTGTGTATATACATATGTATAACATATCACATTCCATAACCTCTAGAGTATTGGTAGCCGAAGGCTGCCACCTAGATATCAAATAAGAAACACTAGAATAAAGCTCAACTTGAACAAGATAGACTTTGAAAAAGTATAGTAAAGTTCCAACCCATTAAAAAATTATAAAAGCTGTAGTGTAAAACTTACATGTAATACAGCAGATTCAATTAATGATAGAGGATCTTTAACTAATGT